>CM060322.1:44289572-44293596 GCA_030674155.1 Stramonita haemastoma | reverse complement strand
CACACACACACACACCACACATGAAGACAGAAAAGACAGAGAAGAGAAAATGGACACTAGCACTAGTTTTAATCTGGTCTAACACCAATTTAATGCGTCACGAATTATACCTCTTAGTGACTTGAAACCCGTTAGTATAGGATCAATGCTTCATATAAGCACTCCTTCGCTGTATCTAGGCTTCAGCTATTTCATTACCCCATAGACCTTTTTATATTAGTATTTTATATGATTCCAGTTACCAGTATGTCTGGGTCAATAGTTTCTTAGTGTTCTTGATTCCCCTTGGAGTCTCTTTAAAAAGGATTAATGGGAATATTCGCATAGGCTACTCCGAAAATATCAGATTTAACTTTTGGGGTATTTCGTTTCTTTCATTTAATTTTTTTTTTTTGCAAGATGCTCAAGTGTGTGAGAATATATTGGTGCGCTGGTGGGTATAATGTGACGTCTATCCTTGTTGGGTCCATGAAGTCGTTGGTTCGAATCTTTGAGGGTGTTTGGTGGTTGAAGGTTGGGATTTTGTTACGATATCTCGTTCAACTTTAAGTGCAGACATGCTAGTGCCAAGTCGTGTTTTTATGCATACAGAAGATCAAATATGTTCGCTTAAGACCTATATAACTCATCTCATTGTTGGTTTACAAAACATAAACATACCCAGCATCTACATGGAGGAGGATGGGCTCCCCCGTTTACTTGCCGAAGAGAGATATGAAGGCGGTATAAACACAAAAAAAAATAAAAAAATTATAAAAAAATGGCCCCCCACCCACACCACACCACACCACACACCACACCACACACACGTGCGCGCACACACGCTCACACACAACATACCCCCACGACCACGCCACTTACGCACCACAACACACACAACACACCAATATTACTTCATCATCCTAGACATGCCATACCGGTAAAACAGTAGCAGCAATAAAACAAATAGATGGCCTAGATATAGATATCACACACACACACTACACACACACACACACACACACACACACAACCACCGCCCGCCGCGCGCCCCACACACACACACAACACACAACACACACCTTCGGATGAGACTAATAAACCGAGGCCCCGTGTGTGCGAACGCACGCAGAATTCGTGCACAGCGTTAAATCCTGTTCCGCTTTTCGTAAGAGTAGGCCATTGTGTGCCGGTGGGAACAGATGACAAGATTTACAAAACTGCATACACACGGGATACTTATTTCCATTAACCTCCTGATAGAAAAGAATGTATAAATAAATGAATAAATAAACAACACACACACACACACACACACACACACACACACACACACAACACACAAACACAACACACACACACACACACACACAACACAACACACACACACACACACACACACACTACAACACAACACAACACAACACAACACAACACAACACACACACACACACACACACACACACACACACACACACACACACACACACACACACACACACACACACACACACACACACACACACACACACACCACACACACACACACTACACACTACAAACAATACAGCACAACACAAACACACAACAACGACAAACGAACACAACACAAAACACACACAAAATAACTTAACAGCACACAACTGCAACACACACATCACAGACATCATGCACAGAAACACACACACACACACACACAACACACACAAGCTGTACACTACAATACAATACAATACAGCGACACAAAACGACAGCAGACAACGACAATGACACATACACTAATGATGATCCACACACAGGGAATATATAGCCATAGGGTGTTAACGGGCTCCAAGCAGCAAACAACTGCATCAGACATCTTGCACTAGAAATATGGATGGGAGGGGGGGGGGGGTGTAATAATTGGGGGTGGGTAGGTGAGGGGATGGGGGGGTGGGTCGGGAGGGGGAAGGGGGGATGGGGAGGGGGGTATGCCTTCCATGGTAGGTTATGTGCCTCCTTGCCTGCCTGCCTAGCTTGCTGTGCCTGCTGCCTGCCTGTATCCATTTTGTCCATGATCCGTCCTTTTGCCTTTGTATGTATACATATCTATACATAATAATAATGATGATAATAGATGGAATTTATATGGCGCGTAGGCAACCAAAACCATTTCTTTTTTACCCATCATTAAGGTAGCCACATTCCAGCTTTGGAGGTATATTTTGTTTCATTCTTCCTTTCTTTCAGTCAAACAAAGTGTGGCTCTGTTTTGACTATCCAAAATTAGACTTTAATTTCATCTGAGTCAGATTTAACTTTAAAAAATGGCTATATATATATATAACTGAATCATCTTGGCATTGATCGGTCTATCTTTGATTGGCCTGATTTTCTCAAAGTCTCAAATTTATCTTTTAATCCAGTTTTATTACCTTTCTGGGTTTTTTTTTTTTCTTTTGGGGCTAAAATTCAGTTCAAGACACCTCGACCGAATTTGTTGGAGTTGGTTTTTTTTTTTTTTTTTAATTTAAATTCAGCTTATCTTGATTCGTGTGGAATCTGTTTCCAAAATGAGTCCACTTTTAATAAGATTATTGTAACACAATACAACCGATGCTGCTTCATGTAACGAGTGCTGTTGATCTGTTTGGCTGACAAAACGAAAAGATTCTCTCTCTCTCTCTCTCTCTCTCTCTCTCTCTCTCCTTTTCTCTCTCTCTCTCTCTCTCTCTCTTCTCTCTTCCCCTCTCTCTCTCTCTCTCTCTCCTCTCTCTCTCTCTCGTTTTATTGTTATTTGGTTTATTATTGTTGTTGTTGTTTAGTTAGTGGATCTTTTTTTTTTACCTTGATGTTATCCCTGAGGGCGGGAACTGGATGTATAAAATTGAACAAGAATATTTATTCATTATCTTCGAAACAAAATAATTTGGTCTTGACTCTCTCTCTCTCTCTCTCCTCTTTTCTCTCTCTCTCTCTCTCTCTCCTCTCTGCGTCTCTCCTCTTCTTCTCTCTCTCTCTCCTCTCTCTCTCTCTCTCTCTTTTTCTTTTCTCTTTCTCCTCTCTAGCCCCCCCCTCCCCTCTCTTCTCCTCTCTCTCTCTCCCTTCTCCATCATCTCTATCATCTCTCTTCCTCCTCCCTTCTTCTACCCTCTTCTCCCTCTTCTCTCTCTTCTCCTCTCTCTCCTCTCTCTCTCTCTCTCTGCCCACCACCCCAAAAACCAAAACAAAAGTAAAACAGAACAAAAGAACAAAGCTACGATCAGAGACAATCTATTTTCGGAAGCTACGGTTTCCTTTCCCTCATTTTCAGCTTTCTGCTGTTGTCGCAAGTTCTCTTGTCTCTGCTTTGGGGAGGGGGGGGTGGGAGGGGGGGAGGGGGGGAGGGGGGGGGGGGGGGGGGTCCGTTGCTTTCGGAAACACTCGTCTCAGTGAAAGAAACGTTTAGGCATACTCTACATTTAGCTTCCGGGTGATGTAGTATCTTCTATAGAGGGCTACAAGAATGATTTGTTTTCTCGTTTTAAAAGATTTGTAGAATCTATAAAGGTATGATGGGGAAAGAAACGACAGAGAAAATTGAAAGGGTGCAGCTTTTTTTGCTGAAAAATAGATATAACAATTTAATTTTTGATAAATTACCAAATGTGTGCAGAATTATCGAAACTGAAAGTCTGAAACTAGTCTTTTAGAAAAAAAAAAAAAAGAAAATTGTCTGTTTGTTTTTTGTTTTGGTTGGTTTTTTTGTTGTTTTTTTTTTTTTTTGGGGGGGGGGTTGATTGGTTGGTGCTTTATTTTGTTTGGTTAGGTTTTTTGTTTCTCTTTTCTTTTTTTCTTCTTTTCTTTTTTTCTTTTTTTTGTTTTTGTTGTTTGTTTGTTTTTGTTGTTTTGTTGTTGTGTTGTATTTTGGGGGGCAGGGTTTCAGATGGTATGCTAAGACCTGTGTATACATATGTAAATGCCTGTGTATACAATTGTTTAAAAAAACAAACAGAAAAAATAGGAACAAAATATTAACGCGGAAGTGCAGCCATTTAATCTCTTCTCATTTATAGAGACCAGCCAG
>CM060322.1:44274572-44287072 GCA_030674155.1 Stramonita haemastoma | reverse complement strand
AAGAAAGGAGAAGAAACACAGAGATACTTTCGTAGCATATTAAACGACTGCCATGTCTTATTAGGTACGGGAAGAGTGAAATAGGGAGAGAGAGAGAGAGAGAGAGAGAGAGAGAGAGAGAGAGAGAGAGAGAGAGAGAGAGAGAGAGAGAGAGTAGAGAGAGAGGAGGATTGAAAAGGGACTATGTCTCTGTCTCTGTCTGTCTGTCTCTCTCTCTCTGACTCTCTGTCTCTGTCTCTGTCTCTGTCTCTGTCTCTCTCTCTCTCTCTCTCTCTCTCTCTCTCTCTCTCTCCACACACACACACACACACACACACACACACACACACACACACACACACACACACACACACACACACACACACACACACGCATTCACACACACACTTACAACACACCAACTTCCGGTGGGAACGTACGGACAAGATTTACCCAAAAAAATTCCATACACCTGGGAACTGGACGTGAAAAAGGCACATGAGTGCTTATGCTCTTAACCTGAAAATAAATAAATAAATAAATAACAAAAAATAAATAATAAAACCAGACACACACAGCTACACACAAAAACACAAGACAGGAGATTGAATGAAGACTGAAATGATTTAATGACGTAAGCCAACAGCTCTTACCATAAACACCCCCCCCCCCCCCCCCCCCCCCCCCCCCCCATTCTTTCCCTACACACAAACACATTCACAAACACAGACAGGAATAAACAACAAGAGAAAGGGATGAATAGAAGGAGGGAGGGAGCCGGAGGGAGGGAGCCGGAGGGAGGGAGGGAGGCTAGATGTCTCACACCTCTACTCATTGTTGATTTGATGGACGTGTTGACGTGTGCATTATTACTGTCCTCTTGTGCACAGCATATTAATGAAGAGGAGAGCAAAGCAATCATCGGATAGTGCTCGTCATCATTCTTCATCTCCTTTTCTCCTCTCTTCTGCTCTCAGTATGACTGAACCACCAATCAGACTAGACACAGCTTTGTTTGTTTGTTCGTTTGTTTGTTTGTCTGTTTGTTTGTCTGTCTGTATGTGTCTCTTTTTCTTTTCTTTTTTCGGGGGGTTTGTTTCTCTTGTCTGTTTGTGTGTTTTGTTTTGTTAGTTTGTTGGTTTGCTTGCTTTGGGGGTGTTTGTTTTTGTTTTTTTTTTTTTTTTTTAATAATAAGCAGGTGTGTGTGTATCATGTGTATTTCCTGTTATAGATACTCTGGGAAGAGATGGAGAAATAGGTTTTCTTTGTTGTTGTTTTTATTGTTGGAAGAGATTTGAATTTTTAACAAGTTTTTTTTTTTTTTTTTACTTTCGTTCCCACACACACACACAAACACACTCTCTCTCTCTCTCCTCCTCTCTCTCTCTCTCTCTCTCTCTCTCTCTCTCTCTCTCTCCCCTCTCCTCTCTCTCTCTCTCTCTCTCTCTCTCTCTCTCTCTCTCTCTTCTCTCTGTTCTGTCTCTTCTCTCGTCTCTCTCTCTGTCTGTCTCTGTCTCTGCTGTCTGTCTGTTCTGTCTGTCTGTCTGTCTGTCTTCTCTCTTCTGTCTGTCTCTCTGTCTCTCTGCTCTCTCTCTCTCTCTCCTCATCTCTCTTCTCTCTTCTCCTCTCTCTCTCCTCTCTCTCTCTCTCTCTCTCTCTCTCTCTTCCCTCTCCCCTCTCTCTCTCTCCCTCTCTCTACCCCTCTCTCTCTCTCCTCTCCTCCCCTCTCCTTCTCCTCTTCCTCTCCCCTCCTTCTCTCTCCTTTCACCTCGTTTCTCTTCTCCATCTCCCGTCCTTCCTCCCTCTTCTCTGTAGGCCTAGTAGCCTAGTCACAGATCCCAGTGTGTGTGTGTATGAGGGAAAAAAGGGAGGTGGTGGTGGGAGGGGAGGGGGGGTTGTAAAGGGGATTGATAGCTAATTGTGTTCCATGAACCGTTTCACAGTTCACTTCTTCCTCTCAGGAACTGGAGGATTGAGCGGTGACAAAAGGGTATACAGCACAGCCCCTGGTACTGATAGTGAGAAAGGATAGGAGGAGGAGGAGGAGGATGCGTGTGTGTGATATGTGTAATCTCTGTGTGTGTGTGTGGGGGGGGGAGGTGGGGGGGTTGGGTTTGGGGGGAGGGGGATGTTTGTGTGTGTGTGTGTGTGTTGTTGTGTGGTGTTGGGGGGGGGGTGTGTGTGTGTGTGTGTGTGGTGTGTGTGTGTGTGGTGTGTGTGTGTGGTGTGTGTGTGTGTGTGTTGTGCGTGTGTGTATGGGGGGCATGGGTGTGTGTGTGTGTGTGTGTGTGTGTGTGTGTGTGTGGTGTGTGTGTGTGTGTGTGTGTGCGTTTCTTGTGTGTGTGTTGTGCGTGTTGTGTGTGTGTGTGTGTGTGTGTGTGTGTGTGTGGAGGGGGGGTTTGTGTGTGTGGTGTTGTGTATGTGCGTGTGTGTTTAAGTGTGTGTGTGTGTTGTGTATGTGCGTGTGTGTGTGTTTGTGGTTGTGTGGGGGGGGGGAGCGGGGGAGGATGGGGGCGGGGTGTTGTGTGGGTGTGTGGAGGAGAGGGAGAGTGGGGTTGAGGGGCTACAGTGTGTGTGGTAGGGGGAGAGAGATAGGGGTTATAGTGTGTGTGTATGGGGATGGGGGGTAGGGGAAGTGGGGGTTACAGTGTTGCGTGTGTGTGTGTGTGTGTGTGTGTGTGTGTGTGTGTGAGTGGTATGGTGGTTGAGGGAGAGAGAGAGAGTGTGTGTGTGTATGTGTGTGTGTTGTGTGTGTGTGTGTGTGTGTGTGTGTGTGTGTGTGTGTGTGTGTGTGTGTGTAGGGGAAGGAGGGTTATCGTGGGGGGGAGGGAAGGGGGTTATAGTGTCTGTTTATCTGTCTGTCTGTCTGTCTACTTGTTTTCTGTCTGATCTTCTGTCTGTCAATCTGTGTACGTGTCAGTGACTGTGAGGAGGGGAAGAATAGCCTCGTGGCATGAGTGTTTGTGTTTCATTTTCTCCATTGATCGATTTGTGTTTATGTCTGCACCCCCCCTTCCCCCCTCTCTTTCTCTCTCTGTGTCTCTGTCTCTGTCGTCTGTCTCTCTGTCCTGTCTCTGTCTTCTCGTCTCTTGTCACTGCTCTGTCTCGTCTCTCTCTGTTTCTCTCTCTCTCTCTCTCTCTCTTCTCGTCTCTGTCTCTCGTCTCTCTCTCCTCGTCTCTCTCTCCTCTCTCTCTCTCTCTCTCTCTCTCTCTCTCTCTCTCTCTCTCTCTGACTGAACTTACCACAATAACCCACTGCCATGCTATTCTCTCTGTCTCTCTGTCTCTGTCTCTGTCTCTGTCTCTCTCTCTGTCTCCTGCTCTGTCCTCTGTCTCTCTGTCTCTTCTCTGTCTCTCTCTCTCTCCTCCTCTCTCTCTCTCTCTCTCTCTCCTCTCTCTCTCTCTCTCTCTCTCTCTCTCTCTCTGTGACTGAAAGCTTACCACAATGAACCACTGCCATTGTTATTCTCTCTGTCTCTCTGTCTCTGTTCTGTCTCTGTCTCTCTGTCTCTGTCCTTCTGTCTCTGTCTCTCTGTCTTCTCGTCTGTCTGTCTGCTGGCTGTCTGTCTGTCTGTCTGTCTGTCTCTCTCTCTTCTCTCTCCTCTCTCTCTGTCCCTCCTCTCTCTCTCTCTCTCTCCTCTCCTCATCTCTCTCTCTCTCTCTCTCTCTCTCTCTCTCCTCTCTCCTCTCTCTCTCTCTCTCTCTCTTCCTTGTTTAAGTTTTAGTGGTATGAAGCTAACTTGTGTGTGTGTGTGTTTCTGTCTGTCTGTCTGTCTGTCTGTCTGTCTGTCTGTCAATCCATCTGGCTGGCTGGCTTGCTGGCTGGTTGTGTGGTTATCTTCAAATTCTTTCCAAATGAAACTACCACTGCACACACAAAAAAAATCAAAACAAAACTTCGACTATTTTCTCAATCCTTATAATTTTAAAAGTCTCAAGAGTTTGAAAGCAAAAGTTTGTTAAAACCAGAGTAGGGGTTTTTTTTTCCTCTTTTTTTTCTTTTTTTTTTTTTGGTCTTCTTTTTTTTTCCACGATCATACATGAGTGAATGCTTTAATCCTGTGTTGTTGGTGTGTTTATGTTCTTTCTGTCTGTTCTTCAGACTTCACAAAAGTGAAAAAAAAAAGCAGAATATGCCACGTAGTATCATCTTTTTTTCCTAGGAATGTCTTTCCTGCTCTATTTTTTTAATATAGATTTTTACCCTGATCAAAACTGTTTCCATACATATCATATAATATGTACCATTGACCTTTTCTTTCTCTTTTTCCTTTCTGCTTCACAACTCAGTCTGATTATATATTTCATACACTGGTTGAGTCTCTTTACAAGGTTTTCTCTGTGTGGTGTGTGTGTGGGGGGGGGGTTGTGTGTGTGTGTGTTGTGTGTGTGTGTGTGTGTTGTGTGTGTGTGGTGTGTGTGTGTGTGTGTGTGTGTGTGTGTGTGTGTGTGTGTGTTGTGTGTGTGTGTGTGTGTGTGTTTGTGTGTGTGTGTGTTGTGTGTGTGTTTGTGTTGTGTTGTGTTGTTGTGGTGTGTGTGTGTGTGTGTGGTTTGTGTGTGTGCGTGTGTGTGTTCGTGCGTGCGTGCGTGTGTGCGCGCACGCCTAGTGTGTATGTGTGTGTGTGTGTGTGTATGTGTGTGTGTGCATGCGTGTGTGTGTATGTGTGTGTGTGTGATCCTTACTAACAGTGGCATTTGTAGACTCTTTTTTTGTGTGGAAAAAGAGACACAGTGTTTTGTTGTAACTTTCTTTTTTTCTTTTCTCCTATATAGCTTGGGCCTTTCATGTCAGGAATAGACACGGATGCGACTCAGCCTACCGTTTTTCTTTCGTTCTGTATAATTCCTTTCCTTTCTTTTCTTTTTCTTTTCTTCTTTCTTTTCTTTATTTTTTTTTTTTTCTTTCCTTTTTTTTTTTTCCCTTTTTCTTTTTTTTCTTTTTTTTTTCTTTTTTTTCTTTCTTTTTTTCTTTTTTCTTTTTTTTTTTTTTTTTTTTTCTTTTTTTTTTTTTTTTCTTTTTTTTTTTTTTTTTTTCCCTCCCCTTTCCCTTTTCCCTTTTTTTTTTTTGGGTGGTTTTTGTTTTTTTGGGGTGTGTGTTGGTTTTTGGTTTGTTTTTTGGGGGCCGTTTTTTAGGGTTGTTTTTCGCTTTTTTTTTTTGGTTTTTTTTGTTTTTTCTTTTTTTTCTTTTTTTTCATTTAAATTTTCATTTCTAAACTATTTTTTACTCAACGCGTTTTTTTTCTCTCCCTTTTCCTCCCTCTTCTCTCTCCCCTCTCTTCTCTCCTTCCTCCTCCCCCCTCTCCCTCCCCCTTTCCTCTCCTCTCTCCTCCTCCCCTTTTCTCTCCTCTCTCTCCCCCCCTCCCCTTTCCCCTTCTTTTCTTTCTTCCTCTTTCTCTCTCTCTCTCTTCCCCCTCTCTTCTTAGACTTGTCCCTCGCTTCTTTTCTTTCTTTTTTAATGAACACTTTAAAAATTTTCATTTTTCCTCTCTTTCTCCCCCCCTTTTTTTTTTTGTTTTTCTGCTGTAAAACTTGTTTTTTGTCTCGTCCTGTTTTTTCTTTCTTTTTCCCCCTTCCCTTTTCCCCTTTCCTCCTTTTCCCCCTCTCTCCCCCTTTCTCCCCCCCCCCCCCCCCCCCCTTTCCCTTTTCCCCTTTTCTCCCCTTTCCTCCCTCTCTCTCCTCTCTCTCTCCCCCTCCTTCCGGTTTTTTCTCTCCCTTTCTTTCTTTCTCTCCCTTTTCCTCTTCCTTCCCCTTTTCTTTTTCTCCCTTTTTTCCTTTTTTCTCTTTTTTTCTTTTTTTCCTTTTCTTTTTTCTTTTTTCTTTTTTTTTTTCTTTTTTTTTCTTTTTTTTTTTCTCCTTAAATTTTTTTCTCCTTTTTTTTTGTTTTTTTTTTATCTTTTCTTTTTTTTTTTTTTTTTTTTTTTATTTTTTTTTTTTTTTTGTTTTTTTTTTTCTTACTTTTTTTTTTTTTGTTTTTTTTTTTTTTTTTTTTTTTTTTTTTTTTTTTTTTCCCCTTGGCCTTATAATTTTTTTTTTTTTTTTTTTTTTTTTTTTTTTTTTTTTTTTGGTTTTTTTTTTTCTGTCTTTGTTGTCTGTCTGTCTTTTTTAGTCTTCCTTCTTTTTTCTTTTTTTGTTTTTTCCCCCTCTTTCTTTTTTTTTATATCTTCTTTCTTTTCATTTAAATTGTTCTCCTCTCTCCTCTTTTCCCCTCCCTCTTCTTCCTCCTTTTCCCCTCTCCCCCCCTCCCCCTTTCTTCTTTCTCCCTCTCCTCTCTCCCTTCCTCTTTTCTCTTTCCCCCTTCTCTCTCTTCTCCCCCCTCTCTCTCCTCTTTCCCCTCTCTCTCCTCCCCCTTTTTCCCTCTCTCTCCCCTCCCCTTCCCCCCCTCCCCCTCTTCCCCCCCCCTCCCTTTTTCTCTTTTTATTCAAAGAAAAGAAAGAAAAAAAAGAAGGAAAAACAAAGGTTGATCGAAGAGAAAAAAAGGGGGGAAGAGGGGGGGCCCCAAAGCTTTCTCAGGGGAGCCGATTTATTTCCACATCTTCAAAAAATTATCTCCCTTTTTTTCTTCTGACTTCAAAAGGGAAAGAAAAAGAGAGAGAGAGAAGGGGGGGGGGGGGGGGGGGGGGGGGGGAGGGGGAAAAGGGGGGGGGTAGGGAGGGGGAACAAAAAACAACAGGGCATAAAAAAAGGACAGAGACATACAGAAACACAATACACACACACAAACCACAACAAAAACACTCTTCCCCCCCCCCTTTCCCCCCCCCCCCCTTTTTTTTTTTTTATTCTCCCCTCCCCCATTTTTCCCCCCTTTTTTTTTCCCCCTTTCTCCCCCTCTCCCCCCCCTCCCCCCCCTTTCCCCCCCTTCCCTTTTCCCCCTTTCCTCCCCCTTTTTTTTTTGGTTTTTTTCGCCCCCTTTTTCCCCCCCTTCACCCCCTCCTTTTTTCTCTTTCCCCCCCTTTTCTTTCCTCTTTTCATCACCCCCCCATCCCTTTCCCCCCCTTTTTTTTCTCCCCCCCCCCCTCTCCTTTCCCCCCCTTTTTCCCCCCCTTCCCTCCCCTCCCTCCCCTTTCCCCTCCCCCCCCCCCCCCCCCCTTTTTTTTTTTCCCCCCCCCCTCTCTCCCCCCTCCCCCTCTCTCTCCCCCCCCCCCTCTCTCCCCCCCCTCTCCCCCCCCCCCCCCCCCCTTTCCCTCCCCTCCCTCTCCCTCCCCCCTCCCCTTCCTCCAAAAAACAGCTATTGAAAAAGAAACCACCCCCAAACGCAAAAAACCAAAAAAAAAATCGATCTCTCCATTTCTTACTGGTTGGAAATTTTTTTCCCCCAAAAATTTTAAAAAAGGACCCTGAACCCAAATTAAAAACCATCGTTGAAGTTTTTGGGGGGGAAATGAAAAAAAAAAAAAATTTTTAAAAAGGTCTATGAGGAATTTTTAAAAAAAAAATTTTGGGGGGGGGGGGGGGGAACAGGCGAAGTAAGTATGGGAAAATTTTACAGAAAAGAAAAAAAAGGGGAAAAAAAGGGGGGGGAAAGGGGAAAAAAAAAAAAGGGGGTAATAGATGGAGGGGGGAAAAAAAAAAAAAAAAAGGGGAAAGAAAGAAAAAAAAAGATAAAAGGGGGGGGAAAATTGGGGGAAATTTTTTAAAAGGAAAGCACGGGAGAGAAAAGAAAGAAAAAAAAGGAAAGGGGAAGGAAGAAAAAAGGGGAAGGAAAAAAGAAGAAAGAAAGGGAGGAAAAAAAAAAGAAAAAAAAAAAGGGGAAAAGGGGGAAAAAAGGGGGGAAAGGGAAAAAAAAAAAGGGGAAAAAAGGGGGGAAAAAAGGGGAAAAAGAAAAAAGAAAGAAAAGAATAAAAAGGAAAAAATTTTTTAATTTTGGAAGAAAGAAAGAAAAGAAAAAAAAAAAAGGGAAAAGGGGAAAAAAAAAAGGGGAAAAAAAAAAAGGAAAAAAAAAAAAAAGGAAAAAGGGAAAAAAAAAATTTTAAAAAAAAAGGGGAAAAGAAAAAAAAAAAGGAAAAGAAAAGAAAAAAAGAAGAAAAAAAAGGAAAGAAAAAAAAAGGAAAGAAGGGGGGGGGGAAAAAGGGGGGGAAAATGAAAAATAAAAAAGAACAAAATAAAAAAAAGGAAAAAAAAAAGAGAAAAAAAAAAAAAAACAACAACAAAGAAAAAAAAGCACTGGGAAAAAAAAATTTTTTTAAAAAAAAAAAAAGAAAAGGAACCACTTTTAAAAAAAGGGGAGATAAAAAGTCGGGGATTGATGGTCCATAAAAAACTATAAAATAGGTCTGGGGGTTTTTTCCCCAACAGTCGTTAAAATCCCCCACAACGACACACACCCCCCCATAGACTTTGCAAAAAGGACTGGGGCCCCCAAAATATCCCCTTTTTTGACTGTAGTAAAGAAGAACAAAAAATAAAACCTAAACCACATACAAAGCCTCTATTACTACTACTACAAACTACTAAAAATCGGGGGGGGGGTCATAAAAAACGGAAGGGAAAAAATTTTTTTGGGGGGTTTTGGGGGGGAAGGGGGGTTTAGTGAAGAGAGAGAGAGAAAAGAGAGTGTGTTTTGGGGGGGGGGGGGGGGGTTTGTGTGGGGGTTTTTTTTGTTTGTGTGTGGTTATTGTGTGTGTTTGTGTGGTGTGGGTTTTTTGGGGTTTTTGGGGGTTTTTGGGGTTGGGGTGTTTGTAATTGTTTTGGTGGTGTGGGGTGGTGTGTTTTGTGTTGGGGGTGGGGTGGGGTTGTGGAGGTGTGTGTGTTTATGTGTGTAATGGTTTGGGGTGGGGTGTGTGTTGTTTTTGGAAAATTAAACTGTCCTCCCTGTTGCACATTTTGGGCCCCGCCCCCCCAAAAACAACCACACACACACACACAAACACCCCCCACACACAATTTTTAAAAAAAATTTATACCCAAGTAAGAGCTTATGCTCCCCAAAAAGTGCCTGTCTACTTTCCAATCTGGGCCCCAAAAAAAAAAACTTAAACCCCCCCTTTTTTTTTTTTTTTTTTACTTAACAAAGTTTCCTAGAAACCCCCAAATTTTTCATTGGGGGTTTAAATCCCTTTTTCCCCCCAAAGAAAAAACGGGAAAAAAAAATCGAATGAAAACCGGGGTAAAGGGGGGGGGGAAAAAAAAGGTTTTCCCCCTCAAGAAAAATTTACCCCCCCTTTCTAATTTTTTGGGGCTTTTTTTCAGCGCATTGGGAAAAATTACATTGATTCTATAGTTTTTTTTTTTTGTATAGATTCCAAAAACACTAATGATTTTTTTAAAAAAAAAGGGGGGAAAGGGGGGGGGGGGGGGGTTGGTGGTTGGTGGAAGGGGAAAGGGGGGGGGGGTGTGGGGGTTAGGGGGGGGAGGAAGGGAGAAAAAGGGGTTTTAAGGAGTTTTGGGTAACCAGTGGGACTCCCCCCCTTTTTCTTCCCCCTTTTTTCCCCCCCCCCCCTTTTTTTCCCCTCTCCCCGCCCCCCCTTCCCTTCCATCCACCCCCCCCCGCCCCCTTTCTCTCCCTTCCCCCATCTCCCCATCTCTCTCCTCTCCTCCCCTTTTCCTCCTCCCCAGCTCCCCCCCCTTTCCCTTTTCCTCAAACTTTTCCCCCTCTCCCCTCCCCTCTCTCTCCCTTTTTCCCCCCCCCCTCTCACCCTCCCCTCTCTTCCACAAAATACATACATACATCCCCAAAAAACAAAAAACATAAAATACATACATTTTTTCATACAAAACAAAACAAACAAATTTTGCATTCCCCCCATACATACATACAAAAATCCTCAAAAACAAAATACAAAATAAAAATACATACATACAAAAACCCCTTACCAAAATACGCACAATCTCACAGTTCTTTTTTTTATTAAAAACAAAAGGGGGTTTAGCCCCCCACACACACACAAAACACAACAAAACACAAAACACACAAAATAAAACCCCCCACACACACACACACCCCAACACACACAAAAAAAAGCCCAAAAAAAACCCCCAACCCCCCACACACACAAAAACAACACACACACACACACAAAACACACCCCACACCCCCCCTTGAAATCAAACCCCCCCCCCCCCCCCCCCCCCCCCTTTCCCCAAAAATTTAAAAATGATAAAATTTGACAAATTAAAGTTTAAAAAAAAAAAATCCAAATTTTTTAAAACCAAAAAACCCAAAATAAAAATAAAAAAAAAAAAAACAAAAAAAAAAAATCCATAATAACCCAAAAAAAAGCGTAAAAAAAAAAAAAAGTTATGCAACAAAAAAAAATATTCCTGAAAAACAAAAACGTGTCTAGAGCTTTCAAATCCACATCACAAAAAACCCCCCCTTATCCCCCCCCCCCTCCTTCTCTCTTTGTCTCTCCTTCTCTCCCTCTATCTCTCTGTCTCTTTTTTCCCTCTCTCTCTGCTCTGTCCTCTCCCCTCTGGCCTCTGTCTCTGCTCCCTCTCTCTCTCTGCTTTTTCGTCTGTCCCTGTCTTCTGTCTTCTGCTTCTGTCTCCCCCCATCTCTCCCTCCTCCTCCTCCCCCTCCACACTCCCCCTCTCTCTCTCTCCCCCCCCCTCCCCCTCTCACCTCTCCTCTCCTTCCTACTCTCCTCTGGGGGTCCTATTTCGAACATTCGTAAATTTTAAACCCCCTTCAGTCCATCAAAAAATTTTTCTCCTTTAAACTCATCCTCTCCCTCTCCCCCGTCCTTCTCTTTAAACCCCCCTTCAACCCCAACTCTTCCCCCTTTTTCTTTCTTCTTTTCTAAAATAACCATCTTCCGGGTAACTCAAACCACCCCCCTTTTCCCCACGCTCCCCCTCCCCCTTTTCCCTCCCCCTCTTGCTTCTTTTTCCCTTCTTTTTCTTTTTCTGCCTCCGTCCTGTTTTTTGTCTCTTCCCTCTGCTTTTTCCCCTCCTCTTCCTCTGTCTCTGTCCCTGTCCTCTGTCTTCTCTTTCTTTTGCTGCTGCGCTGTCTGTCTGTCCTTCTCTCTCTCTCCCTCTCTTCTCTCTCCAATCCTCTCCACCTCCTCTCCCTCTCTCCTCATCTCTCTCTCTCCTCTCTCTCTCCCCCCTTTTTTTCCCTCTCTTCTCCTTCCCCCTCTTTTCCCTCTCCTCTCTCCTCTCCCCCTCCTCTTCACTCCCCTCCCCTCGTCTCTCCTCTCTCCTCTCCCTCCTCTTTTCTCTTCTCCCTCTCTCCCTCTCTCCTCTCCTCTCCTCCTTTTTCCCCTCCCCCTCTCTTCCTCCTCTCTCGTTTCTCTTCCCAAAAACAGATGTCCCGCCCCCCTTTTTAGCTTCTCACGGCTCTCTCACACAAAAACAAAACAAATAAACAAAAAGAAAGAAAAAAGTATAAATGATTTAAACGAAAACTAAATTGAGGGATGGGGAGGATAGGGAAGGAGGGGGAAAGGTGGGGAGGGGGGGGGGGTGTGAAAGTGAGAGTAATGATGCTTTTGGGAAGCTGGGGGTTTTTTGGGGTTGTTTTGTGTGGTGTGTGTGGTGTGTGTGTTGGGGAGTGTGTGTGTGGTGTGTGTGTGGTGTGGGGGTTGTGTGGTGGGTGGGTTTTGTGTTTTGTGGTTGTGATGTGTTTGTGGGGTTTGGTTTGTCGTCTGTGTTGTATGTTGTTGTTGTCCGCCGGCGGCGCCTTTCCTTCTGTCTCTTAAATTTTCTCTCTCTCTCTGTCACGCTCTCCTCAATCTCCTCTCTCTCTTCCTCCTCCCCTCCTTCTCTTTTCTTTCTCTCTCCCAAAATAATTTCTTTATCCCCTCTAACTTTCCTTTCTTCCCCCTTTCCCCCCCTCCACAAACACCCCCAACTCCTTCACACACACCCACAAAAACCACCCACACACACAACCACCCCCCCCACACACACACACCCCCACAAAACCACACCCCACACACAAAACACACACACAACACACACCCAAAAAACACACACAAAAAAAAAACCCCCCCCACACACACCACCAAAACCCCCAAAAAACACACCCACACCAACAAAACACACACACACTAAACCCCCACACACACACAACAAACAACAAACACACCACACACACACACAACACACACACACACCACACACCACACACACACCCAAACCCACCCCCACGAAATCAAGGGCTTGTGAAATTAGGGGGCAGTGGTATCAATTAATATCAATCTGCTTGGATAAGGACAAAGGAAAGGTCACGACCTGAACTGAACTGAACTGGAGAACGTAATAAGGGCGGATTAGGGCAGTTGGGGAAGGCTGAGTGACAGATCAAAAAATATAACTGATTTTCTCGCAAACCCAACAAATAGAGCTCATTAATTGTTTTCTAAGTAACAAAAGGGCCGAGATGCGAGAAAAGGGGGGGGGAGGAGGGGAAGGGACGTGACCAGTGTTGGGGTGGTGGGGGGGGGGGGGGGGGGGTTTTGGGGGGGGGGGGGGGGGTGGGGGGGGGAAAAGGGGGGGGGGAGGGGGAGGCTGGGGGGGGGGGGGGGGGGGGGGGGGGGGGGGGGGGGGGGGGGGGGGGGGGGGGAAAGGGGGGGGGGTCG
>CM060322.1:44256517-44261517 GCA_030674155.1 Stramonita haemastoma | reverse complement strand
TCTCTCTATTCCCCCCTCTCTCCCCGCCTCTCTCTCTCTCTATTCCCCCTCTCCCCCCCCCCTCTCTCTCTCCCTCTCCCCCTCCCTCACTCCCCCATCACTCTCTTTCTCTCTCCCTCCCTCCCCCTCCCTCTCTCTCTCCCCCTCACTCCCTCCATCTCCCTCCATCCCTCCCATCCCTCTCTCTTTCTCTCCCTCCCTCTCTCTCTCCTCTCTCACCTCTCCTACTCTCTCCCTCACTCCCTCCATCCATCCATCCTCCTTCCATCTCCCTCCTTCCCCCCCCCCTCTCTCTCTCCCCCGCCCCCACAGACCGTGTGAAGCTCCCATCAAGACCTCGATCAACTCCGACACGCACCCTGCCATACCAGCCAGCTCTTGAAGTGGTCCCAACACTAGGCTAACCTAGGCTTGTCCTAAAACTCCTCTTGGTGTCAATGGAGAAACCGGCCGGCAAGGAAAGAAGGAAGAGAGGGAGTGAGGGACGAAGGGAGTATAGGGCCTAGAGTGGAAAAGACGATTTAGCGCCTATTAGGCTGTCAAGTCAAGGCTAGCTAGTAGCTAGGCCTAGCTGTGCAACCAGCTAGCTGTAGCTCTAGCACCACTGTACTGTACTGCTTTATTCAGCCTGAGAGAGATGTCTGTCTGTCTTTTTCTTTCTGTTCTGTTCTGACAGGACAGAAGACGTGGAAAGAAAGATGGATAGAGACAGGAAAGAGAGGGGGAAGTAGATAGAGAGGGAATGGGGTGGGGGGTGGGGGTGGAGAGAGAGAGGGGGGGGAGAGGGAGATGGAGGGAGAAGGGATGTAGAGAGAGAGGGAGAGATGTGGAGGGAGAGGGGGTGTAGAGAGAGAGAGGAGAGGGAGAGAGAGAGGGAGAGAGAGAGAGGAGAGAGAGAGAGAGAGAGAGAGAGAGAGGAGAGAGAGAGAGAGAGAGAGAGAGAGAGAGAAGGGGGGGGGAACAGAGGATAGGAAACAGAGAGACGAGGGGGGGAGAGAGGGGAGGGAGAGAGAGATAGGAAACAGGAGGGGGAGAAAAAGATAGGAGAGAGAGAGGGAGAGAGAGATGGTGGGGAGAGATAGATGGTGAGAGGGGAAGAGATAGATGGAGAGAGGGGAGGGGAGGGAGGGATCGATAGAGTGATTGGACTCATCAATAAGGGAAAAGGGCTGGACCTTTTGGTCTTGGTTCATTGGAGGTGGGACGTGTCGCGAATCAGTTCATCTCTTTGACAGCAGTTTGGGGTGGATTTTTGTGTTTGTTTTGTGTGTTTGTTTTGTTTGTTTGTTTGTTTTTTTTAGTTCTGTTTGTTTGTTTGTTTTTGGGGGTGGCTTATATTGTGAAAAGATTTTTTTTAATATTGGTAATAAGTGTAGGTCTAATTGGTTTGTTTTTTTCCCCTCTGCTGTGGTGCTATTTCTGAGTGAGGATTTTATCAAACACTGAATGGAACAATATGTGTTTGTATATATGATATTGTTTGTAACAGTATTTTACAGTATAAATTTTCTTTCTTCTGTTAATATCAGTTGTTGGTGGCAGCATAGGTAGGCTGCTACAGGAGAGCAAAAACACCTACGCTGTATATTCAAGAGGGTGTTTCCCCATAAGGTAACCAGGGATGGTTATAAATGCTAAACCTCCGTGAAGATGAGACCTCTGATGATGGCTCACCCAGGGATGAAACACGAAGCAGGTTGGGGAAAATCAAGTATCTCGGTGTGACGTCATCAGCAAAAAGATTGCCATCTCGGTGTGACGTCATCAGCAAAAAGATTGAACATCTCGGTTGTGTGACGTCATCAGCAAAAAAGATTGACATCTCGGTGTGACGTCATCAGCAAAAAAATGAATCTCGGTGTGACGTCAGTTTTGGTGCTCGCAGGCATTCGTTGACCTACTAATTACTCCACGTTCATCATGAATGGATGGATAAGTACTGACTGATTCAGTCAACTGCTGGCAAAGCGGTCAGGACAGCACTATCTTTACTAACGAGGCTTTGGAATCTGGAACCGTGTGATTTTCTATGTGGATTTCTGTGCCAACTGGCTCAGTACTTCTGACCTATATGATCTGAATACTCTGACGATATATGATCTGACAAAAGGTGTGGCAAGATAGTAGGGATGTGTGTCATAGTCATCGATGTGTGTCACATGGCGGTATTATCTGTGTGTGTGTTCATTTTGATTAAAAATGTGTATCCTACACAGCTCCATAGGACAGGGAATATTTCTACTATCTCTTTTGTGTAACTGCTCCCCATCTCGTTAATAGATAAAGAAATAAATGTTTTATAGAAAAAATCGGTAGATTCTTTAAATTGTATTTTCGGTTTTTTTAAGGTAGATTTTTTTTTTTAATGGGCAAAGAGGTCTAGCGAAAACCAGATTCTGCATGCTTTTTATTTAAAATTAATGAGAACATTTTTTCTCAAAAAGAAAAACCAGCGTAATAATAATAAACGATAATGTATGGAAATTTTATCAGACTGAATCTTGTAAAACAACAAATCAAAGTATTCTAATGTGAAAACTTTCTGATATTTTTTCATCAGTTCTCAGATTGAACGAGACCTTCTATCTTTAAAAAAAATACAAAAGAATGCTATTCCAGAGATGAACTTTAGTATGTTAATATTTTGAAGACTTAGAATGACCAATGTCTTCTCTTATCCTTTTTTCCTGCAAAAAGTATAATATAGGATTAGGGATGCAACATGAATATATTTTTAATGAGGAAAAAAAAAAACGAACTATTCATGTTCGCGCAAGCGCTTTGATTTGTTTTTACAGATATAGCGCTATATAAATTCCATGTATTATTATTTTATTATTATTATTATTATTATTATTATTATTATTATTTATTATTATTATTATTATTATTATTATTATTGTTGTTGTTGTTGTTGTTGTTGTTGTTGTTGTATTGTTATTAAGTTAACAAGCTTGCCCGGACAGTTTACAGTCACTGTCAGAATCCAACCAAACTTTCTCAAGTCCCTTTTTTTATGATATTAAAAGATGAAACCAGTAAGTTAGAAAGAATTCCGTGTAAAAAAAAAATTATAAAAAGGAGTATTCAATATCGTTTAGTCTGTTCTATTTTGTAGGGTTTTTTTTTATTCCATCGCGAATTGATATGCTTAAGAGAAAAACCCACCTTTCTTTTTCTTTCATTTTTGACTGTATTTTCTCTCTTCTTTCCTGTCATTTTTAGTATTTTTTATTCATATATTCATTTGCGATATATATCCATTCATCTGATCGTTATGACAAAAGCACACCGCCTTATTTCATTCAATTCGCCAGAAGCCCCATTCGGCACTCTTGGCAATATGAATAATACCCAGTCCCTCCCCCCCCTCCCCTTTCCTCCTCCCCAACAACCTGACTTTTGATCCCTCTCCTCCTCCTCCCGCCCTCCCCTCTCCCTCCTCCATACCACCCCCACCCCCCCCAAACCCCCCAAATTCACCACCAGACCTTTTCTTTTCCCTTGTTCTCTCTCCTCCCTCATCCCACTCTCCACCCACCCCCCTCAAAAGAAAATCCCTCCCCCTCTCCCATAACATTCTCCTAATTAACAACTTCAGACGACATCATTTCACCCATCATCGATATTACAGCCTTTTAACTTCTATTAAAACACACACAACGCACCACGCACCACACACACACACACACACACACACACACACACACACACACCACACCACACACACACACCACACACACAACACAACACAACACACACACACCACAACCACACCACACCACACCACACACACCACAACACACCACAACACACACACCACACCACAACGCAACACAACACAAAACGTACAACTTGTGCTCCCTTACTAAACTTAGCTAATAGACTGGGCCTACTAATACTATCTCGTTGTTAAGTAAAAGAGACAACCTACCAAGTGAGACAAGCTAGACGTAGTACAACAATAATTATTGCAACTTGACGCAACCTGCCATGGCAAGTCATCTATCTATAACTAATAAATAGGCAGTAGTCACTCTGGTTTGTTAACTTAAAGTAAAAGAGGCTACCTACCAAGTGAGGAAGACAGCTAGACGTAGTAACAACAATAATAATTGCAACTTGACGTAACCTGCCATGGCAAGTCATTTATTTATCTATAACTTCATCCAACTAACATCTTCCTTCCCTTTCTCTAAGTAGGCACTACTAGGACTTACTTCAAACAAAAAAAAAAACTTCAAAAAATAAAATTTTAAAAATTAAAAAATTTAAAAGGCCTTACTTTCCACACCAACTGCAGCACAATAGTATGCCCTAGTAGTAGTAGTAAGTATAGTAGTATAGTAGTATACTAGTAGAGTAGTATGTAGTAGTAGTATAGTAGTAGACCCTACTCGTGAGCCTAGTAGCTGAATGCAAGCCTGATTGGCAGGCGCCTCTGTCGCCTCGTGACGTCACGAGGGCATCTGGTGGGCTCCGTTTAAAAAGGGGCCTCACCCCTGGAGGCCGGAGGGAGACTGGCACGACTAGGCCTAGTCAACAAGGGCATTGGTGGCTCTGGCACCCCTGCGCACTTAGCCTAGCCTAGCCTAGGCCTGAGCTAGCCTTGCCTTTATAGCCTTAGAACCCAACCCAACCCCCTCCCTTCCATTCTTGGAGGCACAGCTATAGCAAGAGTAGTAGGCCCGCCGAGTTGAATGGAAGGAAGGAAGGATGATGGGTGGGAGAAGTAGTAGAGAAGAAGAAGAGAGAGAGATGTGTGTGTACACGTGTGTTGTGTGATGTGTTGTAGTTGCTGTTGGTGGTTGTGTAGTTTGGTGGTTTTTGTGGTTGCTGCTGATTCTACGAGTGAGGATTAAAGTTGGACTTAAAAAAAAAAATTATTCTACACGGCATATCATTGTCGTTTGGTTTTTTGGTGGATTGGTTGTTTGTTGTGGGCGCTGCTACCATGAGTCGAAAGTTGTTTCCCGAGATGGGGTCGGTGTCTACTGCCG
>CM060322.1:44207659-44215159 GCA_030674155.1 Stramonita haemastoma | reverse complement strand
GTGTTGTATGTATGTATGTATGTATGTATGTGTGTGTGTGTGTGTGTGTGTGTGTGTGTGTGTGTGTGTGTGTGTGTGTGTGTGTGTGTGTGTTTGTGTGTGTGTGTGTGATCTTTTCCCTGAGGTGTCACATTTACGTGATAATTACCATAGCAAAAGGTGGGGTAACAACCCCCATTTTGGAAAAAAAAAGTTAATGTGTTTGATAATGGCAAGGGAATAAAGTTGATTGATTAAAATTGAATTGTACATGGTTCATATTTACTGGCTTGCAAAATTGTGTTTAAGTCTTTCACAGGAGATTTAAGGGAAGACAATCAGACAAAAGACTGTCTGCAATAACAGAATTATATCTAGCCCGCATACTGAAATAATCCACTGTAACGAATTAAAAAATACAACCCAAACCAAAAAACAGAAAAAGAAAGAAAGAAACAAAAACAAAAACAAACAAAAAACCAGAAAGGAAAGAAATTTTTCAAAAAAGAAGGAATAGAGAAAAACGATTTAAATATGTTCCTGACAAGATTAATATGTAAAAAGCAACAACAAAACGTAATCTCTCTCTCTCTCTCTCTCTCTCTCTCTCTCTCTCTCTCTCTCTCTCTCTCTCTCTCTCTCTCTCTCTCTCTCTCTCTCACACACACACACACACACACACACACACACACACACACACACACAGAGGCAAAGAAACACACAGGCAAATGAGCAAACATTTCAATAGGATCACTTGACGTTCTTTGGCAACATGCTCCCCTAACGCAGTACAGTCGCTGGAAAATCGAGCTAGGAAAGTTGCCTTGACAATCAATACAGTTTAATGGAATGCACTACAACACAACATTATTACAACACAATGCAAAACAACATAATTATTATTCCAACCCAGATCGGTGGTCCTTAGAGGTAACGCATCTGCTTGAAAGAGACAGGTCCGGGATCGGAGTGTTTAGTGGTTCCATACCATTAATTTTGTGCCCGCAACTTTTCCCCCCATCCACTAGACCTCGTCTCTGGGCTAGAATTCCTAGGTTCACCACTGGTGAGATTTTTGCGTAGGCGATCTGTTGTTGTTGTAATTAATCATTAGCTCTATCATTTACATTATCGATGTATTACCATAATCGTTACTGATTATCCAGGTAGGTAGATGTCCCATAACTTAAAAAAAAAAGATGTCCCATAACCTATGTCGTCGTAGGGGAGCGAGGCATCAGAGACCTCAGTTTCTCTAGGGGCCAGCATATTGAGGGTGGCGCCCATCTCCTCTCCCTCGCTGCTTTACCTTCCCTGACCCTAAAGAGGGCAGGTACCCACTTACAGCTGGGTGAACTGGAGCGGGGGGGGGGACTGTACTGAAGCCAAGGCACGCAAACGATCACCCATCCAACTGGTAACCACGCTCCTCGACACTGCTTAACTTGACTTGGGGGAAAGCTAGCCCTCTGACCACTGAGCTATCCCGCTGATTAGTTATCCTCACATAAGAAAGAAACATGTCTCAACATGAATAATTTGTCGTCCTTTGAACTCAGGTGTAACGCCTCAGTGACCTCATTCATTTTCTTACCCCCACCCCCCACTCCCACAGCCCACTTTCACCATGACAATGCCTGCTGCGTGTTAGTGAATGTTATATTGTATTATATATAGAGCTCTCAGTCTTCATTCATTCCATATTCATGGAGAACTATTACATGAGGAACGACGTGACAGTCTTTTGTCTCGACCATTACGCTATTATTCTCGCCTGTAAAGGAATGTTTCTCATTCTTTTGGGACTAGGAGAAAAGGGAAGGAAGGGGGGGGGGGGGGGGGGAGGGGGTAAGGAGGGTGAGTGAGGGAGGGTGGTTTATGAGGGAGGAAGAAGGGGGAGTGAGGGAGGGTGGTTTATGGGGGAGGACGGAAGAAGGGAAGAGAGTCTTGTGCAATCATTGTCTTATATATATATATATTTAAAAAAAATGAGCTAAAACACACACACACACACATACATCTCTCTGTCTGTCTCTGTCTCTGTCTCTGTCTCTGTCTCTCTCTCTCTCTCATGTCAGCAGGTGAATGAATATATGGCCACGTGAATGAGTGCTGACATGAAACCTTTTTCATTTTCCATTTTCAAACCACTTTTAAGTCACGGCAGATTTCTCTGCATGAAATTTAATGTACAAAACAAAACACATGGGAAAAAAATGCCATATTGGCAAATACCACTGCAGAATGGACACAGCCTGTGTCCATCCCACTGTTTACAATTTCACTACCTGGCCACCAGAACAAAACAGTACAGACAAAATGTCACATTATAAGTGACTAAAAAAAATGTAAGATTTGTATGAAGAAAGAACAAAAGAAATGACTGCAATGGCAGAAAACAAGCAAGAGATATGATGGAAAGGTAAGAAGAAAAAAAAGAGACAGAAACAAAGAAAGTGATAAAAAAGGGTACATTTTTTTTCTCAATGTAGAGAAGGGGGAGATGGTGAACAAAGGGGGAAGCGATAGAAGAGATACACCTCTACAAAATACTCCAGATAACTTTCCCGATGCATATTTACACTTTAGATCCTGAACAGTTTCTTTGGATGTTTTGTTCTAGTGTTATCATTCTAATTGCCGTTGTCTTCATTAATTTTGAGAAAAGTGTGTATTCGGGTAGGGAGGGACGGGGAGGGGGGAGAGAGAGAAAGGGAGAGAGAATTGCATCTGCGTTCTCTTTTCTTGTCGTTTTTTCATACTTCAAAAAACTTTTTTCCCCCTTTAAACCTGAAGAAATGTAATCATATTCAAAAAACTATTTGACACCAGCAATTTCCCCTAGAAAGACTCGCTTGTGGCAGCTGGACGGGCGAGCTAGGCTAGGCTAGGCTATAGGCTAGTGCTAGCTTACCCTACAAGAATGGAATTCCCAGCTTTGGCAAATCATGTTTTTGCCCTTTGCAGCCCTTCGCGCTTGTGGTGGCGGTATGTGGCGTCACTGCAAGACTGTATGTAAGTGCTACACACAGACACAGACACACACACACACACACACACACACACACACACACACACAGGGCGAATCACAGAAGTGCAAGTGAAGATGTTGTTGATGATGAGTTGTGCACGTGCGTAAAGAGAGATGCTGTTACCACCTCCACCATCACCACCACCACCACCATCACCACTACCACCACTACTACCCTCCTGTGGCGTTTTCTGTTTAAACACAAACCAGACGTGGTGGTGTAGTGTAACTGTTGATGTTGTGTTGATGATGAAAAGCAGATGATGTCTGTTTATCTGTTTTAGCTGTATGGGTTGTTGGGCTTTTTCTTTTCTGTTTGGTTTTTTTTTTTAAAAGGCAAGTCTTTTTTTTTTGCTGCTCATATTCATATGCAGCCTGTATTTACATATGTGTGTGTCTTGCGTTATGTTGTTTTTTTTTTTGGAGTGAATAGCGAGATGTTTGAGGTTTGTGTTATCAAGAGTGTCTTTGTTCTTTCTCTTCAGGCCTCCCTCCTCCCTTCCCCTTTTTCCATTTCATTGCTTTTTGTCTGTCTGTCTGTCTGTCTGTCTGTCTGCCTGCCTGTCTGTCTGTCTGTCTGTCTGTCTGTCTGTCTGCCTGCCTGCCTGCCTGCCTGTCTGTCTGCCTGCCTGCCTGCCTGCCTGCCTGCCTGCCTGCCTGCCTGCCTGCCTGTCTGTCTGTCTGTCTGTCTGTCTGTCTGTCTGTCTGTCTGTCTCTCTCTCTCTCTCTCTCTCTCTCTCTCTCTTCTTTCTCTCTCTCTCTCTCTCTCTCTCTCACGCAGTACGCACGCAGAACATCTTGCGCACACGTTAAATCCTGTTCCTATATTCGTAAGAGTAGGCCATCGTGTGCCGGTGGGAACAGATGACAATATTTACAAAAACTGCATACACACGGGGACTGGATGTAAAAAAAAAGCACAAGAGTGCTTATTCCATTATCCTCGATATAAAAGAATAAATCCAAATCAAATCAAATCAAATCCAATCAAATCAAAATCAAAATCTCTCTCGCCCTACCCCCAAGCTCCCTACTAGGAGTTGTTCGTTTTCCTGCTGTGGATTTATGTTGCCTTTATTTGCCACAGCTGTACTTAATCAACCATAATACATTCTTATCATTAATCCTTGATATGATCAGCAACCCCTTTCATGTAGGGGCGAACAGCCTTTTCGTGAATAAAGTTTTTATCTCAGATCAGTTTAGAACTCTGTCTCTGTCTCTGTCTCTGTCTGTCTGTCTCTGTCTCTCTGGGAGGGGGGGGGGGGGGGGGGGTCACGAGAAGTGAAGGGACCTACATTTTCTGTGAGCAGCAAAACTAGAAATTCAGTCAAAAATGCCAGTTACTGGACTTCCAGCGGCTGTGGAGAGGACCTTAGGCGCCCTGCTGACTGACAATGCAGTTTCCAGCTGGAAAGTGGCAGGAGAAGGGGACAGCATGGTTTTTGTCTTGCGACTGAAACCAGTGGACACAGCAGTGTCAACCAACATGGCGGATCCAACAGTGAATTGCAGCACACAAGCACAGTACTACAGGAAAAAATCGTTTTCTCAAAGACGACGAGATGTGGAGCGCTCTCGAAAGCATAAAGAGAAGCAGGCAAGTGTTGTGTGTGAAAGTGACTGTGTCCTCAGTGCCCCCAGTCTGCCTGACAGTGGAGCAGAACAGGGGAATACAGCATGTATAGATACACATGGAATAGACCTACCAACAACACACACACAGGACATCAACACAAAAACATCAGTTAAGTTGCCATCATCGGTTGATTTAGAACCTCCCTGTATGTCTGATTGTAGTGACTATGCTGATATGTGTGTTTTGCAGCCTGAGGTGAACGATGATAATATTGTTGGTCCATTCGACACAAGAAATGTCAAACAGTACTGGCTACTCTAACTGAAAGAAATGTCAAACAGTACTGGCTACTCTAACTGATAGATCCGTACAGAAAAGGCTAAGAGACAGACAAAGAAATACACACTTTAGAAAATCCGTGCTACATCATTCAGAAGGTGAAGATATTGTGACCTGTGAATCAGACGACATTGTGATCCAGTGCGCATGCCAACTAGACACTGAGCCAGTATGTGTGTACTGGTTTGTCAAACAGCAAGAGAAAAACATGCTAAAAGAGGAGCCTGTCAAACTCACCAGTTTGCGGAATGGGAAGCGAATCCAGAACACACTACACATGGAGACCCTATCGTGTGCTTCAAGGGACTTAGGGACACTTAGAGAACTACTACAGCAGTTTCTTGGCTAGCCTAGACCTAAGGGTGTGTGTGTGGTGACAAAGACTGGATGAAAGAAAGGCTCAGAATGCCGTAAACTTATCTGGACAGTAAAGAGTTTTGTGTCTCAATGTACATTACTAATCAATGCTGTGGTTTCCATGGCTTGGAGTAGCATGGTGTGTCAGCTTAAAGCAATTATCGGCAACCCCCTTCATGTATGGGCCAATGGCCTTTTTTCATGAATAAACCTTCGAGTTCGAGTTTGAGTTCTGTCTCTCTGTCTCTGTCTCTGTCTGTCTGTCTGTCTGTCTGTCTGTCTGTCTGTCTCTCTCTCTCTCTCTCTCTCTCTCTCTCTCTCTCTCTCTCTCTCTCTCTCTCTCTCTCTCTCTCTCTCTCTCCCTGTGTGTGTGTGTGTGTGTGTGTGTGTGTGTGTGTGTGTGTGTGTTGGGGTGTGTGTAAACACGAGCTGTCTGCCTACATTTATGCCCTAAAACTCGATGTGTGTGACCTAAGTTTGAACTGATCATTCAACAACAACAGCATCAACAACAACAACATCAACACCACCAACAACATCAACAACAACATCATCAACATCCAAAACCATACTGGTGATCATCAACAACACCAAAGATACTACTACTATTTCTACAACAACAACAAACAACAACAACAACAACAACAACAGCAGCAGCAACAACAACAACAACAACAACAGCAACAACAACAACAACAACAACAACAACAACTACTACTACTACTACTACTACTACTACTACTACTACTACTACTACTACTACTACTGCTGCTGCTGCTGCTGCTGTTGCTACTACTACTACTACTACTACTACTACTACTACTACTACTACTACTACTACTACTACTACTACTGATGATGATGATGATGATAAGGATGATAATAATTATGATGATAATCATAGTGGTGATGGTGATGAAATCAATGGTAATGTACCAACACTACAACAACAACTTCTACTACTACTACTACTACTACTACTACTACTACTACTACTACTACTATTACTACTAACTACCACCACCACCACCACCACCACCTAACAATAACAACAACATCTGTTGACAATATTGATCAGCTTATCAATCAGATAGCTATTCGATAACCGATCACCCATTTCTGTCACCTTCTTTCTTCCAAACTGGTGAACAGTATATTTTATAGGCTTAGCAGGTGTCTTGATAATCAATTTCCATACAACTTTGCTGCCTGCAAAGAAATTGAGATTGAGACTCCTTTTTTTTTTTGGTAGATTGAGACTTCTTACACAACCTTGATTATCAGCTTGCCAACCCCCACCCCAATCCCCCCCCCACCCAAACCCCCACCCTTCCTCCTCCTTCCAATCCCAGCACCTGACAACAATAAGTCGAAGATAATTCCAGATATATATGTACGTCAGAGCAAAACTACGTAGTGAAAACAAACTTGAGGTGGAGAAACACCTGGGTGTTTTATCACCGTGAAAATGTTAGGGTTGTCATTGTGTGTGTGTGTGTGTGTGTGTGTGTGTGTGTGTGTGTGTGTGTGTGTGTGTGTGTCCCTGTTTGTTGTTGTTTTTTTGTTGTATGGGCTGTGAGTCTTGTTTATCTATCTCTCTCTGACCTTCAGAGAGGTCGGTCTATTAGACTTTCTTGAAGAGAAAACAGCACGTGCGCCTTCACGCAGACATACGCGTACACATATAGTGACACACACACACACACACACACACACACACACACAGAGGATACCCTGGTTGGCTAGAACGTTGGGCATTGGGCTTATTCCGTTATCCTCGAAGTACAAGAAGAAAAAAAAAGACCACACACACACACACACACATGCACGCGCGCGCGCCGGCGTTTTATGGTATCATCAGTTTGTGTGCATTCTGGGCTAGATATTACAGTTTTCCTTTTTTTTTATCGCTATGTTTCTGTCCTTTTTGCTTTGTTTTTTTGAACTTCCTTATAGTTTCCCACTTCCTTGCAGTTTCTTTCTTAGAAATCAAAATCCTTGTTATTTTTTCTCTTCTTTCCGTAGTCTATCATGTGTGGTATCTATATTGTTTTGTGTATTTAACCCACGACCATTTATTTGTAAGGTTGAAAGCCATGCAATCAACACGGATGTAAATATTTTGCAAAATCAGTTGTCTGTTTGACAGCGGTAGGAAAACGAAGATTCCCTTTTATTCAGTACTCCCGAGGCAACGTATGTGATTGTATGACAT
>CM060322.1:44195159-44200159 GCA_030674155.1 Stramonita haemastoma | reverse complement strand
TAGCAGTTGGAGTACAGTCAGTCCTCTCGAGATTTGGTTGAACTGCGAGCCACCTGTGCCAACCATTCCCTCCTTTACCCAACTCTTTTCAGGCCGCCGAGGCGCCACTATGTCTACAGCCCACCTGGTCCCTGTCTGGGGCTTGCGGAGGGGGGAGGGAGGGAGGTGGGGGTGGTTAGGGGGTAGGGGAGTTCAGGTGTTATCGGTCTCCTTTCCTACTATCACCCCGCCTGTGTAAATCTCTGAATCAGCCAGCCCCACCACCAAACTTTGCCAAGTAGGCGTGGTGTTTTGAAAGCTCCAGCCTGAAAGAACACTGTTGTTCTTTTTTTTGGGGTATGGTGTAGCATTCGTGTCTAAAACTTGGTTTAATTTATGAGGTAGCCATAACTATTATTTTTCTTCCTTTCTTTCTTTCCCCCCCCCTCCCGTTGAATAAAAACGCGTTTGGTGTTTTCTAATACCTGGAAATGAGCAAGAATGCAAATAGACATGCAGCCCTCTAAGTATGCTTGTTTTTTTTTGTTTTGTTTTTCTCTAGGTTTCTTGTAACTAATATTAATTTTCTTTTAATTTACTAGATTCAGAAACTCTGTTGTTGTGCATAAGCTTGAACACTTTGATATAGGCTGGGCTTGGTTTGTCAGGCGCTTAACGACAGCGCGATGCATTCTTTCCACTCACATGACAAGAGTTGGTGTCTGAATACTCGAGAAAGAAGAAGAAGAAGAAAACTTAAAGAAAATTTTAATAAGACTTGTAGGGGTGGGTTCCGTGCTATTATAATTATTATCATCATCATAATGGTAAACACTATCAGTACACCATTGTGTTTCTGCTAAAACTTTTAAAAGGAAATTGATGGTTGGGCAAGAGATTGGTCAATTAACACTTGCCTGTTTTTGTTCTCGCTAATGTGTTCTCAGTTTTGTCATAGTTGGCTCAGCTGTTTCTTTCTGTATTGTAGTGTGAAAGCATGGTGTAGCTCAAAGTTTGGGGCAGGCCTAGTGGTTACAGCTTTGCGCCCATGGTCTGACGGGCCAGGTTCGAGCCACCATGGAAGCACCCATTCAAGGGGATTTTCCCCCTGGTGTTAACATCAGTACCGACTCTAGTCCCCCGAAAATCCTTTGGATGAGACTTTAAACTAGGGTCTCGGGTGCAAACACAAGCAGAAGATCTTGCCAATACAGTTCACACTGTTCCGCCTTTTGGAAGAGTAGGCCATTGTTTGGTGGTAGGAACAGACACCACATTTTGCAAATGCATGCACACTGGCCTGATTACGGAATAGCAGCCCCCCCCCCCCCCCCCCCCGCCCCCTCCAACAATAGAAAAAAAGGAAATAAAAACTAAACAACAAACAAACAAAATAAAACAAAAGAAAAACCCCTACCAAACCAACAAAAAAAAGTTCAAACTATTCTTTAAAAAGAGGGGGTATACATTCAACAAACACATTATCCCCACTAGATACATGATAATCATTTTAACAAAAGAGATAGACATGTATTCAACAAACACATATAATCCCTAACTGACCCAAACATTAATGTCAAAACAGATGTACTGATTATGATTAAGTAAATCAACAAACACATAATCCCTAACTGGCCCGAAACATTAATGTCAAGGCAGATAATTATACTGATTATAATTACTAAATCAAATAGATTAAATTTGAGAGGAGACAGCTGAGAAGAGAGCACCCCAATAAAAAAAAATCAAAATATTTTAACATAATTATCTTTCTTACTTTAAATCAATATCATGGAAAACCCCCAAAACTAACAGCAAACAAACATTTAAAAAACAAACAACATTATGATGTAACAATCAAGCAGAGCATTTTTCAAGACTTGTTCAAGAACATGAGTTTAAAAAGTCCAAAAAGGCTAACATATATGTAAGGGGGGGAAAAACAACAACAGAGATTTTTTATTTATTTATTTATTCTTTTATATATTTATTCTTTTATATCGAAGATATCAGAATACGCAATCATGTGCTTTTTTTTTATCCGGTCCGTGTGTATGCAGTTTTGTAAATCATGTCATCTGTTCCCACCGGCACACGATGGCCTACTCTTACGAAAAGCGGAACAGGATTTAACGTGTGCGCAAGATGTTCTGCGTGCGTTCGCACACGGGGCCTCGGTTTAAAAGTCTCATCCGAAGGACTTTTGGGGAGAGTGGAGTCAGCACTGATGTTAACTCCAGGAGAAAAATCTCCTCGACCGGACTCGAACCCCGGTCGTCAAATTGCCAGCACAATGTTCTGACCACTAGAGAGAGAGAGAGAGAGAGAGAGAGAGAGGAGAGAGAGAGATGAGAGAGGATGAGGGAGAGAGGAGAGAGAGAGAGAGAGGAGAGAGAGAGAGATGGTTTTGTGGTAAAGTCATCCAAAGAATAGTTGATATTACTGGAAGACTACTTCACATAACCTTGTCTTTTGCTTCTATAATATTACCATAGATTTGCTTTCACTTTTCCAAAACCCAGCCACGTTCAGCTACTCAAATCTCAAAAGTGTGTGTGTTGTGTGTGTGTGTGTGGTGTGTGTGTGTGTGTGTGTGTGTGTGTGTGTTGTTGTTGTGTTGTTGTTGTTGGTTGTTGTTGTTGTTGTTATATTTTATTTCGCGGATAATGGAATAAGTATTCGTGTGCTTTTTAACGTCCAGTCCCCAGGTGTATGCAGTATGGTTAATTTTGTCATCAGTTCCAACCGGCACACAATGACCCACTATTGCGAATAACAGAACGAATTTTAACATGTGCACCAGATGGTCTGCAAGCGTTTACACACGGGATCTGGGATCTTGGTTTATAGTTTCATCGACTTTTCAAGGGGTGATTTGAGTCGGCACTGATGTTAACTCCAGAGGAAAAAATCCTCTTAATCGAGATTCGAACACCTGTCAGCAGATCACCAGTGCATCACTCTGAACACCAGGTTATCCCATCTCCAGAGAGTCATTCAGAGAGCAAGCCATAGCTGGTTCGAATTTCAGTGACATTTAGACATTTTCACAGTAAACTTGGCCATAAGGGGGTGGTGTAGGTATTTATCAGTTAGATGACTCACACTGATGCCCTCAGAATGCCTGAGCCACACACATTTAGCTCATGTAAAATACATATAGTAAGAAGAGAGTTTGTCTGGAACCCCACTCCCCACCTAAACAAAAGACAATAAAAACCCTAGCAAAAATCCAACCTACCAACCAACCAGCCAACAACAAGAAAGGTATAAAAAGTCTACTTTGACAGGTAAATAAACACACATGAAGGTAAGAAAACCACAAAACATAATTAATGCCATACCATGAGAACAAGCTGTATCTCAGGAGACAGTGATGGACACTAATTGTTGTGTGGTAAAGTGATTATTATCCGAAAGTGGACAACCTCAACAGAGATAAGAACACCCGAGACTGGAAACTTCCTGCGGAAAAAGAATCTTTACCAGGTAAGCTGCCAATGCACAGACAACAAATCAGAGGACACATGATTCGAAATCTTATAATTTTTATTGTCTCTTTTCTGAGTGTGCTGGTAAAATAACAGGCTTTCCTGGGAAATATTGGAAGTACTCGTTTTACATCGGCAGGCTTGACTGAATTTTTCTATTTGCTATAATTATCTTTTTATTGTCATTATTTTCGGCTCGTATGGTTGGTTGATAGAAAACGATGCACTGAGCATTTTATAAACAATTTGAAGTTATTGTTGACTGAATTCACTCATTTGAACATTTTCATCCAGTTAGCCACAAGGAAATTATTTAACACACCACAGTCGTTTTTTTTGGGTTGATAGAAAACATTTGCTAAGTAATAAAAATAATCTCATGATACTCTTTGACCAGGTTTGCTCAGCTGGGCGCTTATCAACCAGTTAACAACAAAGATCCCTTTGATGACATCACAAACTGATCTGTTTAAGATCTGACTTCACCCTTGCAATTTCAGCTGTATCAATGTGATCTTGTCGGTCTTGGCTCCCTGTTTGATGGAATAACAAAGACTCGATACGTTCGTTTTGGAAGGTTTCAAAACGTTTACATAAACTGAACGCGCACCAAGATAGGGAAACTAACACGTGTCCATCAAAAGGGCAAAGCCACGTATGAAGGTGCTAAGAGGGCGGAGCTTGCCATGCAAATTTATTCTGGGCAGAGACTCGATCAGCTGTGTCTAGCTATCCAACCTTCATATCCTACTTGGACTCCGAAGCGAGTGTAAGCACGTTGGTCGACTCACAGGGAAAAAAAATCTGAGCTCTCAGCTGAGATTAGTAGGTAGAAAGACCAAGTTAAAAAATCAATATATTGTTTAAATCTCAAGTTGAACAGTAAAAGTCTTGATGGCATTCATGAAATCTGCGAACACAGGCAAGTCCTCTTTCTTGGACTCTGAAACAACAGGCGCCTGCATGGCAGCGTCATCAATTAAATCGAACTTTGAGGCCGAAGAAATGCGAGAATATTTCACGAAATTGGTGGAGATGGTACACCATCAACAGCCAGAGCAAAGAATGGACAGTGACATGGACCAAACAGAGATTTTGGAAGACGTGATAGATTACATCAAGAAATTGATGGGTATGCTTTCAGCCCAGTCCGGAGGTTTGTGTGATGTGTTGAAATCGTCGTCGCATGTGGTGTACTCAGCTGATGAAACTTCTCTTTCAACGGTAAGTGTCTCTTTGTGTGTGTGTGTGTGTGTGTGTGTGTGTGTGTGTGTGTGTGTGTGTGTGTGTGTGTGTGTGTGTGTGTGTGTACATTAAATGTGACTCACTGAACTTATTTGTGAATCGAGGGTTCTTTTTGTTATGGATTTTTGTTGATATTTTTACGAACATGTGTGTTACAAGTAATAGATCAACACTTTTTTTTTCGCCTTGTTTCATTTTCTTGTTGAGACTGTGTTATTAGCAATTCTTGAATTTTTTTGGTGGAAAAAAATGTACAATTTGTCACTTATGTATCATTGTATGGTA
>CM060322.1:44182659-44190159 GCA_030674155.1 Stramonita haemastoma | reverse complement strand
TCAAATTAAAAAAAAAAATTCTAGAAATCATGTCTTTCAGTGGCACATTGTAGGCATTCCTGTGCAAGAACCATACCTTAGGGCCTGACCTGGCTTGGGCTCCTGGATGAACCTTCTTCAGAGGTCATGGTGATGATTGAAACTCCACCTGCTGTGGTACCTTACAGCAAGACACATTTCAGAATTTGAAAGTGTCCATTGCATTCAAAGGAATATTTGATATTCCTGTTGTCTTTTGAAACTGCCCTCAAAAGACAATGACAAAAAGAGAAAGAAAATATGCCTAGAATATATGTTGGAAAAAAAAATGAATAAGACAAAATAAGCACCTAGTGAATCTTTGTGCCTTAAGTTTGGGGATCCTATTAAAGGATGCAAGGGAGGTCATAAAGTTTGTATCCAGCCAAGTGGTCAGTTTTAGCTGGATAATAACCCAAACATTGCAATACACTTTAAGTGCATGCACAGGCAAAAGAAGTTGGGGAAAAAAATGATAACTGGCCTACACTTGGATCTACTAGAGATGCAATTCCCACTTGACCACCAAGTATCATTGAGGAAAAAGTAGTGAGGAAAGACAAGTGCAGGTACCAACTTCTCACTCATTTTAAAAGAAAATGACTTATCAAAGATTCAAATTATATATAAAAAAAAAGAAATGAAAATAAATTGTAGGGAATAATGTCTTTCAAGTGGCAGCATTGTAGGCATTTTTTTTGTGTGTATGATAATGTGTGTGCGTGGGTGGGTACTTGTGCATATGTGTAAGCATGTTTGCGCGAATGTGGGTGAAAAGAGGTTGTTGCAAGAGATATAAGTGACTGAGGAGAACATGAGCGAGTCTAGTGGACAGACACAAGAGTGATAGACAGAAGGATATTTGATAGAGGAGGAGGTTGGTGGGATGTGTGGAGATTATTTGATGATGCATTTGTCTGAGTGGAAGCTGCCACTGCTGCTGCATGCCGTTTTTGATGATAACTTGTCTTTAGAATAAACAATGTCTTGAGTTATTTATGTGATATGAATTGATTGAAATAAATGTGATGGAAGCCACTGAACAGTGCTATCTTTTTTGTTGTTAATTTTGGCATGAGTTATTCTGTCTCATCTCTGTTCGCTTTTCTTTGTCTTCTCTGAGTTCTGTCTGTCTGTCTGTCTGTCGGTTGCTCTCTCTCTCTCTCTCTCTCTTCTCTCTCTCTCTCTCTTCTCTCTCTCTCTCTCTCTCTCCTCTCTCTCTCTCTCTCTCTCTCTCTCTCTCTCTCTCTTCCCTTTTCTTTTGCTACAAAGCATTTTCATTTTGATCTTTTAAGAATGTGCAGGTATTACATGTTCGCGTATACATATTCTTAAAGATTACAAAGACGCACACATACACACACACACACGATCATTTTGACTTGACACACTCGCACGCAGACACACACACACACACGCACCCAGACACACACACACACACACACACACTCACACGAACACACTAATATACACACACATACATGTACCATATGTCCCCTTCTATTCTGTATTGTTTGACTTTTCGCAGATGCATGAAAACACACACATGCACATGTTCCATTCCTATCAAATATTGTAGGCCCTATCTCACACACACACATGTGCACGTGCGCTATCTGGTGGTTTGGGTTCGAGACCACACCGAGACGCCCGTTCAAGGGGATTTTCCTCTGGAGATAACATCAGCACCGACTCCACTCTCTCGGGACATGACTATAAACCGTGGTCCCGTATGCAAACAAAATGAATACAGAACGTCTTCAGCACACGTGATAACCTGTTCCGTCTTTCGGAGGAGTAGGCCATTGTGTGCGGTTGGGAGCAGATGGCTGGTGGCAAAATGTAAAAAGCTGCATGCACTTGGAGACTGGATGTAAACCACGAAAGCACAGTAGTGTTTATTCTATTATCCTCGAAATATAAGTAGAAACATAATAAACACCACCCACAGACGAATACACAAAAAATGCCATACTATCAAACATTTACATTACATGCTATCAATGTTTGTCTCATTCGGGGGACGGGATAGCCTATCGATTAGAGTGATGCACATTGCCCTTGTGATCTGCTGACCCGGGTTCGAATCTTGTTCAAGAGGACTTTTCCTCTGGAGTTAACATCAGTGCCGACTCCACTCCCCCCAATAGTCTTTCGGATGAGACTGTATAATACCGAGGTCCTGTGTGCGAGCGCACGCAGAACATCTTGCACCACGTTTTTAACTAACTGTTTCGCTTTTCGGAAGAGTAGGCCATCGTGTGCCGGTGTGAACGAATGACAACATTGAGAAAACTGCACACACACGTGGACTGGATGTAAAAAAAAAGCACATAGATGCTTACATCATTATCCTCGAAGTAAAAGAGATAACCCCCCCCCCCCCCACACACACACACACACAACACATTCTCTTTCTAATTATCTTACGTAGGCCTACATCGTACAATTCAATAAGTTTGTGAATGGAAATGAAATGTAGAAAAGCAATCCCTCTCACTCCTCTCTCCTCCCGCCCCCCCCCCCCCTTCATCACATCTATATTCCCCCCCAAAAAAATAAAAACAAACCTAACAGCCCCCCCCCCCCCCAATCAAAACAACAACCCCCCAACCCCCCAAAAAGCTGGATTTCTTTGGCAAGATCTTGTTAAGACTCCTTTTAGGCTGGACAAAATCTATAAGAAAAAACAAATCAAAGAAGAAAATTCGGTTTTGTCAGGGCTCATCTACCACAACATCCACTAATTAATTCATCAAACCATTTTAATTTGAGAAACCAAGAAGAAGAAAAATGTGGTCCAAGATGGTGCCAATGATCAGAAAAAAAATTGGCACATGAAGAAGATACTGACAGACAAAAACAGTCATGTAACATTTTCTGAAACTAAAGGGATAAAAATATTGAGGAGAGAGAGAGAGAGAGAGAGAGAGAGAGAGAGAGAGAGAGAGAGAGAGAGAGGAGAGAGAGAGAGAAGAGAGAGAGAGAGAGAGAAGGAGAGAGAGAGAGCCCCCCCCCCCATATATATATAAATATATATATATATATATATATATATATATATATATATATATATATATATATATATATATATATATATATATATATATATATATATATATATATATATATATATATATTATAGCCTAGGGGAGGTAAATCTGTTTTAACCTAAAATTTTTGATTTCGTTACACAATTAGTTCCCTTGTACTTTAAAATCTTTGGCACAGATGCAGGCAGGTAAACACACACACACACACACACACACACACACACACACACACACACACACACACACACACACACACACACACACACACACACACACACACACACACACAGACACCTGTGCATCGACTGGTAAATAAATCTGTTTTACCCACTGAAAAATTTTTTTTTGAGAATTTGCTCCCTTGATATTAATATTGATTTATTATTATTAACAAATCTTTTATTTAATCTGTATACCGAGGATAATGGAATCAGCCCTCTCATGTGCTTTTTTTTAACATCCAGTCCCCGTGTGCATGATAAGTTCACTGAGCAGCTCATCAATGTAAGGGATTGTTTTTAGTCTATTTTTATTGGAAATATGAATAATTCTCTGTGTGTGCACGCGTGCGCACGTGTGTGTGTTGTGTGTGTGTGTGTGTGTTGTGTGTGTGTGTGTGTGTGTGTGTGTGTGTGTGTGTGGTGTGTGTAGCTATAGATAATATTATTTCATTCAAAATGGAATTTGTTGTACCAACGCTTACACACATCATTCAATCAGACCAAACACTGCTGTATTGTAATTTGTTAGAAAAAAAAATACAATGGCAAAAACCATCAATTTAAGTCAGGAATTTTGTTATGTTTCAGGCATGCTTCAAGCTGTGATGGACATCAGACAAGAAGACACAGTCAGACCATACGAAAGGCAAACGCCCTCCTGCCTCTGCCTTTGTAGCACTAGTCAATGGTCAAGGAAGACGGACCACAGACACACAAGACAGATAGTTGGCATACAAGATCCAGATCCACTGAGCTCCATCCATCCATAGATGTCACCAAGCCGCCACATGGTCCAGATAACACATGTGATCCTTTTCGGACATCACCAGAAGAGAACAGGCTTTCTCTGGGGTAGGCCTATATGAATTTAGCCTGTCCGAGAGACAATGATCATCTTGCTGGCCTATCTTCAGCAAACTTGGGCCATCTGTGGTATTTGTCACTGATGACAATCATCTTTGGTATCTCCTTGGTATTCTCCGCTTAGCCTTCAGTGGACATTGGAGGTAGACAGTCTATGGGTCCTTCCACCAGTCAGACTACAAACAATGCTTGGATCAAGAAATGTGGAGGACAGTTCTATGTCTGTAGGCTATCTCTGCACATGCACACAAATCATCAAGACTGTGGACTTGCAGCTAGCAGCTAGCTACATTATGACAGTCCAGAGCAATGGGGTAACCAACTACTTAACTTAGAAATGACTTCTAGTTCTTTGTCTTGAATGAGCGACAAAGCTGAAAGCATGAGTGGATGAATCATGAATGAGTTAGGGAAAGGCGGATAAGAGCAAACATCCTTGATGAACATTGCTGTGTAGTGTGTGTGTGTGTGTGAGAGAGAGAGAGAGAGAGAGAGAGAGAGAGAGAGAGAGAGAGAGAGAGAGAGAGAGAGAGAGAGAGAGAGAGAAAGAAGAAGTAGCTGAAATGACAATCTGGTGCTTAAATTTGGAAGGTCAAAAAATATGTGAAAACTCTTTGGGACATCGATAATTCTGTGACTTGAGCGCTCAACAAACTGTGATATCAACATTGTACTGCTTTTTTCCCCGCTTTCTGTGATTTGAGCCCTCAACAAACTGTGATATCAACATTGTACTGCTTTTTTCCTGCTTTCTGTGACTTGAGCGCTCAACAAACTGTGATATCAACATTGTACTGCTTTTTTCCTGCTTTCTGTGACTTGAGCGCTCAACAAACTGTGATATCAACATTGTACTGCTTTTTTCCTGCTTTCTGTGACTTGAGCGCTCAACAAACTGTGATATCAACATTGTACTGCTTTTTTCCTGCTTTCTGTGACTTGAGCGCTCAACAAACTGTGATATCAACATTGTACTGCTTTTTTCCTGCTTTCTGTGACTTGAGCGCTCAACAAACTGTGATATCAACATTGTACTGCTTTTTTCCTGCTTTCTGTGACTTGAGCGCTCAACAAACTGTGATATCAACATTGTACTGCTTTTTTTCCTGCTTTCTGTGACTTGAGCCCTCAACAAACTGTGATATCAACATTGTACTGCTTTTTTTCCTGCTTTCTGTGACTTGAGCGCTCACAAACTGTGATATCAACATTGTACTGCTTTTTTCCTGCTTTCTGTGACTTGAGCACTCAACAAACTGTGATATCAACATTGTACTGCTTTTTTCTCTGGCTTTCAACTGTGATATCAACATTGTACTGCTTTTTTCGAGTGTATGTTTTGAAGTGCTTGAAAGAAGAAAAAATGTTTGAAAACGTTTTTTTTTATCTTCCTGGAAGTGAATACATGATTGTAAAGTGTTTGATTTGGAATACTCTTGATGCCTTTGACCCAGCGATGTGTACTGATTGTGATTGACCATGTCTTTGTCAAAATTTATAGATTTATAAATAAGCTAGTTTAGACTTTCTATCTGTATTAAATCAGTCTGATAGCATTCACCTTCTTAGGGTGAGTTGGTTCAGAAAGGTGAAAAAAAGAAAAGTGTCCATTAATGAGGAGGATGACCAAAATTTTGAGAATTTTATCATTAGGAATTAAAAGTGATGGCAAGATGCTAACACATAGGTATGTGTGATGTTGCTGTTGTATGTTTTCTGCATAATAAACAAGTTTTATGTTACTTTTTTTGTCAGTAGTGTATTTTTGTGCCAAAGTATGTGGGGGTATCACTCCTAGTGTAAAATCACTGGTGTAAATGAAAATGTTATTGTGATCATTTTGAGTATTGTTACTATCATAGGTTTCTTTGTGTGTGTTATTAAGGAATAAGTAGTGAGGAAAGACAAGTGCAGGTACCAGCTTCTCAATCATTTTGAAAATGACTTATCAAAGATACAAATTAAAAAACAAAAAAAAATGTATGGAATAATGTCTTTCAGTGGCAACATTATAGGCATTTCTGTGTAAGAACCATGCTTTTGGCCTGACCTGACTCAGGCTCCTAGATGAGCCCTCATCAGAGGTCCCAGCAGTGACTGAAACTCCACCTGCTGTGGTACCTTACAGCAAGACACATTTCAGAATTTGAAAGTGTTCATTGCATTCAAAGGAATATTTGATATTCCTGTGGCCTTTTGAAGCTGCCCTCAAAAGACAATGACAAAAAGAGAAAGAAAATATACTTAGAATATATGTTGGAAAAAAAATGAATAAGACAAAATAAGCACCTAGTGAATCTTTGTGCCTTAAGTTTAGGGATCCTATTAAAGGATGCAAGGGAGGTCATAAAGTTTGTATCCAGCCAAGTGGTCAGTCTTAGCTGGATAATAACCCAAACATTGCAATACACTTTAAGTGTATGCACAGGCAAAAGAAGTTGGGGGAAAAAAAGGCCTACACTTGGATCTACTAGAGATGCAATTCCCACTTGACCACAAAGTATTATTGAGGAAAAAGAAGTGAGGAAAGACAAGTGCAGGTACCAACTTCTCAATCATTTTGAAAATGACTTATCAAAGATTCAAATTAAAAAACAAAATGAAATGAAAATAAATTCTAGGGAATAATGTCTTTCAGTGGCAGCATTGTAGGTATTTCTTTTTTGAGTGTATGATAATGTGTGTGCGTGGGTGGGTACTTGTGCATATGTGTGCACAGTATGCATATGTGGGAACAGATGATAATGTGGGAACAGATGACAATATTTACAAAAATATGCATACACACAACACACACACACACACACACACACACACACACACACACACACACACACACACACACACACACACACATGAACACACTAACATACACACACATGTACCACATGTCCTGTTCTAATCTGTACTGTTTAACTTTGTACAGATGCATGCAAACACACACGTGCACATGTTCCACTCCTATCAAATATTGTAGGCCCTATCTCTTACCACACACACACACACACACACACACACACACACACACACACACACACACACACACACACACACACACACACACACACAACACACACACACACACACACACACACACACACACACACACACACACACACACACACACACACACACACACACACACATGTACACGTGCGCTATCAGGTGGCCTGGGTTCGAGACCACACCGAGACGACCTTTCAAGGGATTTTCCTCTGGAGATAACAACAGCACCGACTCCACTCACGAAAATCCTTGAAACAAGGCTATAAATCGTGGTCCTGTATACAAACAAAATTAATACAGAACGTCATCTGCACACCTTAAAACCGGTTCCGCCTTTC
>CM060322.1:44177240-44180059 GCA_030674155.1 Stramonita haemastoma | reverse complement strand
CTCACTTTAGCCCCTGGCCTGGTAGGCCTTGTCTCTGTTCCGCACATGCCTTCACAGGTTAAGGAAGGAGCAAACAGGTGTTGGGTGTTTGTTTGTTTTTTTGTGGGTGGGGGGTGTTGTGGCGGTAGGGTTGGGGGTGTTTTGGGTTATTTTTGATTGAAAGTTTTGAAGTTTTGTTGAGATTTTTATTCTTTTGCTAAAAAAGTTCAGGGCAGAGGGATGATGCAAATGGATGATCTGAATTTTTGTGTGGGTTTTTGTTGTTGTTGTTGTTGTTTTTTACAGTTCTACATCTTTACTTCATACACACCTGCAATACACTTTAATACATTGTACATCTTTATTTTCATACCACAATGGAATACACTTCAATTCACTTGTACATCTTCATTTCATACCACACTGCAATACACTTGAATACACTTGTACATCTTTGCTTCATACCACGCTGTAATACACTTGAATACACTTGTACATCTTTGCTTCATACCACGCTGTAATACACTTGAATACACTTGTACATCTTTGCTTCATACCACGCTGTAATCACTTCAACATCTTTACTCATACCACACTGCAATGCACTTCTACATTGTTTACTTCTTACTACTCTGCAATACACTTGAATACACTTTACATCTTTACTTTATACCCACACTGCGATACACTTCAATACACTTCTACATCTATATTTCATACCACGCTGTAAATACACTTCAACATCTTTACTTCATACCACACTTCAATACACTTCTACATTTTTTTTTTCATACCACACTGCAATACACTTTACATCTTTACTTCATTCTACACTTGAATACGCTTTTTTTACTTGTTTACTTCATAATACACTGCAATTCACTTGAATACACTCCTACATCTTTTACTTCATACCACGCTTCAATACACTTCTTACATGTTTTATTGTTCACTTCTTCAACGCTGCCAATACACTTCAATACACTTCTATATCTTTACTTCATACCATGCTTCAAAACGCTTATACATCTTTACTTCATACCACACTGCAGTTACACTTTACATCTTTACTTTATATCTGAATTTTCTTTGACATGATTGTTTATTGAGTTTTAATTAAAGCTCTCTGTGTATAAAACACAGTTTCTGTCCATACCATTTTTAGACTTTGTTTCAGTGGATTTCAAGAAAGCATTTGACAGGATCTGGGTCGAGACACAGACTTTTAGCTGCTTGATGACTGACAAGAAGGAAGTGTTACTTTGGTATCGATCTTTTGATGATGATGTTGGACAGCAGATAGAGGTATCTCAGTCATCTGTACAGGCACTTTGCGGCTTTGGGGTGTCAGACAAGGTTGTACAGATGCTCCATTGTCTTCAGCATCTCTGGGTTTGCTTATTGCATTTTGTTTTGTTTTGTTGTAGGTGTTGTTGATGTTGTTGGTGGTGGGTGCTGGTTGGTGGGTTTTTGTTGTGGGTTTGTTTTGTTTCGTTTGTGGGGCGGGGGGGTAGCCAGACTTATTTAAAGATATCTGAGGATGATCAGCTCTGAGGGTGTCAGACAGACAAGACCTCTCAGGAAAAAAAAAAAAAGAACTCAGACCAAAGACTTCAAAATAATCTTTATGTTGCTGTGGTTCCCTTCCAATATAGTGTCATCGCCGATAATAAAGAGAAAAAAAAGGAGACAAGGGGACCATAAGCAAGCTGCCCACAAGTCTCTTATAAAAAGCCTTTTCAAGAACACGAGAAAGCAGGGACAGGAAAGACCTGCAGAGAATGGCATCTACCATACAGGCATGGCATGGCAGATCACCATTGTAAGACTGAGTAAAAGATTTTGTCGGTTCAGTCAACACTTTTTACACTAAAAACTTCTACACAGGTTAGAAAAAAAACACATTAAAAATGTACCATAAACCCAATTAATGTGTATTTTGAGCATGTAATTATAAAGGGAAAAAACGAATTTTTGTTTTACTTGAAAAGAAAAAAAATGGTGAAGGAAATGAGAAACCAAAACAATATGTGAAACAGGCAACTTTTTTTTTCGTGAGATCAGATTTTCCGTTTTTTATTCTGTCATCAAAAAACTACGATGTCATACAATCACATACGTTGCCTGGGAGTACTGAATAAAAGGGAATCTTCGTTTTCCTACCGCTGTCAAACAGACAACTGATTTGCAAAATATTTACATCCGTGTTGATTGCATGGCTTTCAACCTTACAAATAAATGGTCGTGGGTTAAATACACAAAACAATATAGATACCACACATGACAGACTACGGAAAGAAGAGAAAAAAATAACAAAGGATTTTGCTTTCTAAGAAAGAAACCGTAAAGGAAGTGGGGAAAACTATAAGGAAGTTCAAAAAAACAAAGCAAAAAGGACAGAAACATAGCGATAAAAAAGAGAGGAAAACTGTAACATCTAGCCCAGAATGCACACAAACTGATAATACCATAAAACGCCGGCGCGCGCGCGTGCATGTGTGTGTGTGGTCTTCTTTTTTTTTCTTCTTGTACTTCGAGGATAACGGAATTAAGCCCAATGCCCAACGTTCTAGCCAACCAGGGTATCCTCTGTGTGTGTGTGTGTGTGTGTGTGTGTGTGTGTGTGTGTGTGTGTGTGTGTGTGTGTGTGTGTGTGTGTGTGTGTGTGTGTGTGTATCACTATATGTGTACGCGTATGTCTGCGTGAAGGTGCACGTGCTGTTTTCTTCAAGAAAGTCTAATAGACCGACCTCTCTGAAGGTCAGAGAGAGATAGATAAACAAGACTCACAAGCCCATACAACAAAAAAACAACAACAACAGGGAAAACACACACACACA
>CM060322.1:44172240-44174740 GCA_030674155.1 Stramonita haemastoma | reverse complement strand
TCACTTGCACTTCTGTGATTCGCCCTGTGTGTATGTGTGTGTGTGTGTGTGTGTGTGTGTGTGTGTGTGTGTGTCTGTGTCTGTGTGTGTGTGTAGCACTTACAGTCTTGCAGTGACGCCACATACCGCCACCACAAGCGCGAAGGGCTGCAAAGGGCAAAAACATGATTTGCCAAAGCTGGGAATTCCATTCTTGTAGGGTAAGCTAGCACTAGCCTATAGCCTAGCCTAGCCTAGCTCGCCCGTCAGCTGCCACAAGCGAGTCTTTCTAGGGGAAATTGCTGGTGTCAAATAGTTTTTTGAATATGATTACATTTCTTCAGGTTTAAAGGGGGTAAAAAGTTTTTTGAAGTATGAAAAAACGACAAGAAAAGAGAACGCAGATGCAATTCTCTCTCCCTTTCTCTCTCTCCCCCCCCCCCCCCCCCCCTTCCCTCCCTACCCGAATACACACTTTTCTCAAAATTAATGAAGACAACGGCAATTAGAATGATAACACTAGAACAAAACATCCAAAGAAACTGTTCAGGAACTAAAGTGTAAATATGCATCGGGAAAGTTATCTGGAGTATTTTGTAGAGGTGTATCTCATCTATTGCTTCCCCCTTTGTTCACCATCTCCCCCTTCTCTACATTGAGAAAAAAAATGTACCCTTTTTAATCACTTTCTTTGTTTCTGTCTCTTTTTTTTCTTACCTTTCCATCATATCCCTTGCTTGTTTTCTGCCATTGCAGTCATTTCTTTTGTTCTTTTTTCATACAAATCTTACATCTTTTTAGTCACTTATAATGTGACATTTTGTCTGTACTGTTTTGTTCTGGTGGCCAGGTAGTGATATTGTTAACAGTGGGATGGACACAGGCTGTGTCCATTCTGCAGTGGTATTTGCCAATTTTATGGCATTTTTTCCATGTGTTTTGTTTAAACATTGAATTTCACTCTCCCGTGACTTAAAGGTGGGTCTGAAAATGGAAAATGAAAAAAGGTTTCATGTCAGCACTCATTCACGTGGCCATATATTCATTCACCTGCTGACATGAGAGAGAGAGAGGAGAGGAGAGAGAGAGAGAGAGAGAGAGGAGAGAGAGAGAGAGAGAGAGAGAGAGAGAGAGAGACAGACAGACAGACAGACAGACAGACAGACAGACAGACAGAGAGAGACAGAGAGAGACAGAGAGAGACAGAGAGAGAGATGTATGTGTGTGTGTTTTAGCTCTTTTTTTTTTTAATATATATATAAGAAAATGATTGCACAAGACTCTCTTCACTTCTTCCGTCCTTCCCCATAAACCACCCTCCCTCACTCACCCTTCTTCCTCCCCATAAACCACCCTCCCTCACTCCCCCTTCTTACTCCCCCCCCTCCTTCCCTTTTCTCCTAGTCCAAAATAATGAGAAACATTCCTTTACAGGCGAGAATAATAGCGTAATGGTCGAGACAAAAGACTGTCACGTCGTTCCTCACGTAATAGTTCTCCATGAATATGGAATGAATGAAGACTGAGAGCTCTATATATAATACAATATAACATTCACTAACACGCAGCAGGCATTGTCATGGTGAAAGTGGGGTGTGGGAGTGGGGGGTGGGGTGTAAGAAAATGAATGAGGTCACTGAAGCGTTACACCTGAGTTCAAAGGACGACAAATTATTCCTGTTGAGACATGTTTCTTTATTATGTGAGGATAACTAATCAGCGGGATAGCTCAGTGGTCAGAGGGCTAGCTTTTCCCAAGTCAAGTTAAGCGGTGTCGAGGAGCGTGGTTACCAGATGGATGGGTGACGGTTTGCCCGCCTTGGCTGCAGGAGAGTTCCCCCAGTTCACCCATCTGTAAATGGGTACCTGCCCTCTTTAGGGTCATGGAAGGTAAAGCAGCGAGGGATGGGAGAGGAGATGGGCGCCACCCTCAATATGCTGGCCCCTAGAGAAACTGAGGTCTCTGATGCCTCGCTCCCCTACGACGACATAGGTTATGGGACATCTTTTTTTTTTTTAGGTTATGGGACATCTACCTACCTGGATAATCAGTAACGACTATGGTAATACATCGATAATGTAAATGATAGAGCTAATGATTAATTACAACAACAACAGATCGCCTACGCAAAAATCTCACCAGTGGTGAACCTAGGAATTCTAGCCCAGAGACGAGGTCTAGTGGATGGGGGAAAAGTTGCGGGCACAAAATTAATGGTATGGAACCACTAAACACTCCGATCCCGGACCTGTCTCTTTCAAGCAGATGCGTTACCTCTAAGGACCACCGATCTGGGTTGGAATAATAATTATGTTGTTTTGCATTGTGTTGTAATAATGTTGTGTTGTAGTGCATTCCATTAAACTGTATTGATTGTCAAGGCAACTTTCCTAGCTCGATTTTCCAGCGACTGTACTGCGTTAGGGGAGCATGTTGCCAAAGAACGTCAAGTGATCCTATTGAAATGTTTGCTCATTTGCCTGTGTGTTTCTTTGCCTCTGTGTGTGTGTGTGTGTGTGT
>CM060322.1:44164740-44167240 GCA_030674155.1 Stramonita haemastoma | reverse complement strand
CAATCAATCAATCAATCAATCAATCAAATTCTCTCTCTCTCTCTCTCTCTCTCTCTCTCTCTCTCTCTCTCTCTCTCTCTCTCTCTCTCTCTCTCTCTCTCTCTCTCTCTCTCTCTCAGAGAGAGCTTGTGTGTTGTGTGTGTGTGTGTGTGTGTGTGTGTGTGTGTGTGTGTGTGTGTGTGTGTGTGTGTGTGTGTGTGTGTGGTGTGTGTGTGTGTTGTAATTGTTTGGGTGCTGTGTATTATTATTTTCGGGGTTTTAGGTAGTAGTAGTAGTAGTAGTAGTAGTAGTAGTAGTAGTAGTAGTAGTAGTAGTAGTAGTAGTAGTGGTGGTGGTGGTAGTAGAGAGACAGACAGACAGACAGACAGACAGATTCTGTAAAAAGTATTTTTTTTAAAAACCCAATTAATACTTATAGGAAAACAAATACACAATACAAACAAAGAAAACAGAGGAAATTCATTCCATGCAAAGAAATCTACCGTGACTTAAACTGAAAGTGGCATTCAAGTCGAATCAGTTTATTCTAGTTCATTCCAGTTCATTTCAATTTCAATCTATTCTCGGGTCCATGGGTCAAGTTGGTCACTAACTGGGTCTAACAGTTATCAGATACCCAATCAAGCAAACAATGTGGAAACAAAGCCTGGTGATATCTGATTCTTTGACCACTGAATGGACACTTTAACAATAGGGTGAAGGGTGGGTGGAGGGGGGGGGGAGGCAAATCGGGTATGATATGGTATGGTATGGTATGGTAATCTGGGCATGGTATGGTATGATATGGTATGGTATAATATGGTAATCTGGGTATGGTATGGTAATCTGGGTATGGTATGCATATGGTTATCTGGTTATGGTATGGTATGGTATGGTATGGTATGGTATGGTATGGTATGGTATGGTATGGTATGGTATGGTATGGTAGAGGATAATGGGATAAGCACTCTTGTGCTTTTTTTTACATCCAGTCCCCGTGTGTATGCAGTTTTGTCAAGTTTTGTCATCCGCTCCCACCGGCACAGATTGGCCTACTCTTCCGAAAAGCAGAACAGGGTTTAACATGTGCTTAAGGGGGGGAGTGGAGTCGCCCCAAGTGTTAACTCCAGAAGAAAAAATCCTCTTGAGCGAGATTTGTATCTGGTCAGGTGATTGAGGTCATCACTCTGACCACCAGGGTATACAGTCCCCCCCCCACAGAGACAGAGAGAGAGAGACAGTAACTCCACTCCCTTGAAAGTCCTTTAGATGAGAGGGATAATAAATCAAGACTATGTGTGCTAATGGATGCTGACTCTGATGATGGATGGTTAAGTTAAAGTCTGTCCCGAGCCTAAGGCTCATCAGGCCGGTGCTTATCCCGGTTTCTGTGGCGTTAAGCGACTGAGAGTCATAGACTGCCCTCCTTGGATAGGACGCCAGTCTATCGCAGGGTTAACCCCCAACACAAGGTTGGTACCCCTTTTACACCTGGTTGGGGGGGGGTGGTGAGAAAATAGCCGTAAAGTGCCTTTTCCAAGGGCACAACGCCATAGCCGAAAGCTGGGATCGAACCCGCAACCTTTAGATTACGAGTCCAACGCCCTAACCACTAGACAACAACGGCGGCGATGGATGGTTAGAGGGTATATATACATAGTTCCTAAATCAGATGGCACTGCTGGGACTCTGATACAACTAATCTGAGTCATACCAGACACACGGATGTTGAACAATCTTGTTCACACAGTTACAAAAGGGGGATAGGTTTGGGTGTTGTTGTTGTTGTGTTTTTAATATATATTCGTGATTTTTTTCTAATTGAGATGATAAAGTATTCTTTATTCTGTATTGGTGAATAATGTCCCCTCTCAAACAGACTTACTGATCAGAAGAGACACGAACACAAAATTACATGTATCCTCAGCAAATTTTACTTCCCACACTAACTCTAAACCACTGCACTCTCCCCCACCTTCCTCCCACCCCCACCATATCACCCCCCTCCCCCCTTATTATTATCCCCCCCCCTCAACCTCTACCCACAAGCAAACTGATTGTAGCTCTGTGAAAGCTACCCATACAATCAACAGTTTGGTGATTGTATTCTGGCTTTGTTGGTGTTTCATCATAGTGGTGGAGAGAGAGAGAGAGAGAGAGAGGAGAGAGAGAGAGAGAGAGAGAGAGAGAGAGAGAGAGAGAGAGAGAGAGACGAAGACAGACGACAGACAGAAGACAGACAGACGAAACAGACAGACAGACAGACAGACAGACAGACAGACAGACAGACAGACAGACAGAGAGCATAGCAGGATCGACAGACAACAACAACAACAACAGCACAGCACACACACACACACACACACACAACACAACACACACACAACACACACACACACACACACACACACACACACACACACACACACACACACACACACACACAACACACACACACACACAACCCACACACACACACACACACACACACACAACACACACACACACACACACACACACA
>CM060322.1:44097240-44114740 GCA_030674155.1 Stramonita haemastoma | reverse complement strand
ACATAAAATCATGACCCCACCTAATGGCAACAAAAATATTTCTTCAATACAAAACTCAGTCGAGATTGCAAACGTAAAATTAGTACTCCCTAGCTTTCTGGGAAAATCTGGGTTTTCTACCGGAAGAAAATTCTTACTGTCTTTGTGAGCGTGCAGTCAGATAAAAGACATAAGAATTTTCCATATCTTTGGGAAATCGTTTTGTCCTTGAGATTAAATTTTGCAGATCTATGCATTGGCAGCGCACGTGGTGAAGGAAAAGAGAAGGTAAGATTCCACAGGCAGTTTCCAGACTGAGGGAGGAGGAGTTCTTATCTCCCTTGAGTTGTCCGCATTAAAGACGAAAGCCACTTCAGTTCAGTTTCATTTCATTTCATTCCATACACTTTAAGTCACGCAGAAAAACTGTTTTCTGCGTGAGGTGGGGGGGTGCAGGGGGGGGGAGGGGGGAGCGCATCGTCATGAGAGTAGGGCCACCCATTTTTGTTTCTTTTCCTGTCTGCACTGTATGTGTTTCCCTACAGAGTGACTTTTTTCCACAGAATTTTGCCAGGGACAACTTCCTTGTTTCCATGGGTTCTTTTACGTGCGCTAAATAATTAAGTGTAACACTAGGCACCTCAGTTTATCGTCTCATCCGAAAGACAGCACCCAGACCACCACTCATGGTCTAAGAGATGGGGGGGAAAGTTTCAGTCTCAAACGATGATCAAACCACCGCACACTTCCGACCTAAACGTTTCGCTAGCTAGGCAGACGTGTTACCTCTAGACCACCGATCTCACTTTATTTATTCAAGAAAATTGTCACGAAAACACCAACATATCCTTGACAGGACAACGAGTAAATTAATGGCAGTCGTTGCTTGGTTAAAGTGACCGATTGAGTGAGTGAGTGAGTGAGTGATTCTTGTCATCAATATACATACACACATTGTGATAGATAACTGCACAGTATTTGCAACCACTTCCCAATACAAAAAAGGTAGATTGACTAATTGGTTGGCTGAATTGTTTATTGGAAAGCTGGCTGGTTGGTTGGCTGGCCGAATGGCTGATTATTAAAAGGAAAATCCGTGCGTGTGCGAGAGCGATTCCCTTGCAAGTCTTTAGATAGAATTACACACTGAAGGTACATATCAAATTTTGTGCACACGTTAGAAGCTCATTCATCTTTCCTGACAACAGTAGACAGACCTGCTTATAACAATAGAAAACATCAACATATACCTTGTTTACAGTCTGTGGGGGGTGCACCCAATCCAAAAATCAGATTGAGAGAAGAATGGATTTCGCGAAATCGACTTGCGCAAGACATACTGCATGAAAAATTCCGTGCAGGTGCTCCAGTCACAATTAAGGAAGTTTAAAAAAATAAAAAAGGAAAACAAAAAAAAGAAGAGAAGTATTCGAACGGGTTTGATTTTGGTTGTATGTGGTACTTTTTTTACAGAATTATTTTAAATCTTTATTTGTCCTTGGTGTATTCTAAACCTTGCCCATGTCTGTATTTTGACATTAATTGTTTACGCATGTTTCTTAAAGCACCTAAACATCAACATTTTATTTTGTTTTGAAACGAAATATGGAAGAAGAAAGGGAGCATAGATTTTCCTTTAACTTATTGCCAACATTCTGGCATTCATGAATTAATGAGTTTCGAGGTTGTCCATTTTACAAAGCACAATTGAACAGTTTAACGCATCAGCCATACTCATATATATATATATATATATATATGATATATTATATATATATATATATATATATATATATATATATATATATATATATATATATATATATATATATATATATAGGTGGTGGGGGGTGGGTAGAATAGCTTAGTAGCTAGAGCTTGAATACTCAGAACATATTGCATGCAGTTTAGAACCTGTTCCACCTTTCAGATGAGTACCTATTGCATGAAGGTAGGAACAGATGACAAAATCTATCAAACAGATAAATCAATAAATAAAGCTGCATGAACACTATGTCCTGTTTACACATCATTCCCAAAGTCGATATGCGGCTACCTTAATGGTGGCCAACAGGTCGCATACGAAAATCCTACCATTGGCGAACCTCGGAGCTCTAAGCCGAGAAAATAAAATAAATAGATATATAATTTTGATTATAGTAAAGCTAAAAAAAGGTAAAGTGTTCCATAACTAGGGGTCTAGGGTAGCGAGGCATCAGAGACCTCAGTTCTCTAAGGGCCAGCATATCGAGGGCGGCGCCCATCTCCTCTACCCTCGCTGCTTTACCTTCCCTGACTCTAAAGACGGGCAGGTAACTATTTACAGTTGGGTGAGCCGGGGGATTGACTGAAGCCAAGACGCTCAAACAGTCACCCAAGTGGTTACCACGCTCGATGCTGTTCAACTTTGACTTGGGAAAAGCGAGTGCTTGACCGCTTACCTATCTGCCCCCCCCCCCCCCCCCCCCCCCCCCCCCCATTTGATGATCAGCCATCTATATCTTACAGTGTAGTCACTATTTAGGGCTGTAGACTTTAATGGCCACGTTCTGGCGGCTCCTTGTGACGGCACTGAACCATTCGTATCGGAATTGCCTTTCAATAGACCATTCCAGCGAGAGTGGAGGTGAGGGGGGGAGGGGTCTGCTGCATGGGTAACAGCTTGCCCTCCATAGTTACTTACCCAGGCTTTAGCACTCTAGAGCCTAGAGCGCAACTCATAGTCTTCTGAGACTGGCGGATGTTTCCTAGTCACTTATCTACACTATTACTGGACGGCAGAAGTAGGCATCCTCTTCTGCGCATGGGCACGCATGCGCAAAAGAGTGTGTCTTACTGGAAAAAGTTTGTTGCCGCAACGGCACTTTATAGACGAGATCTATATAACGGTCCTTTTACTCAAATGCAGGTACGGGGGAAAGGAGGGAATGGTAGGGTGGTGGTGGATGTTGGTGGTGGTGGAGACAAATATATAAATGTTTTAGTTCTGTCTTTTATCTCTGTCTCTTCTGCCCTTTGCCTGTCTCTCAATGTCTTTGTCTGTCTGTCTTGTCTGTCTGTCTGTCTGTTCTGTCTGTCTGTCTGTCTGTCTGTCTGTCTGTCTGTCTCTGTCGTCTCTCTCTCCTCTCTCTCTCTCTCTCTCTCTCTCTCTCTCTCTCTCTCTCTCTCTCTCTCTTTGTCTATCTGTTTCATTTTTTGCCTTTCTTTCTCCCTCTTCTGTTAGTCTATGTAGGTTTGTCTCTCTGTCTGTCTTTCTGCCACGATTTATAAGTAGACATCAGTTTTCAAAGTGTGAGCAATGAATAGAAGAGAAAGAAGAGAGAGAGGAGAGAGAGAGAGAGAGAGAGAGAGAGAGAGAGGAGAGAGAGAGAGAGAGAGAGAGAGAGAGAGAGAGAGAGAGAGAGAGAGAGACAAACAGACAGACAGACAGACAGACAGACAGAAAATAGAGACAGAGATAGAGAGAGAGGGAGAGAGACACAGAGACAGAGAGACAGAGAGAGAGGCAGACAGGCAGACAGAGACATAGACATAGAGAGAGACAGTGACAGAGAGAGACAGACAGACATAGACAGACAGATAATATCACAGTTAGCTGATCTGCCTTCCCTGTTGGTGTGGTGTAGTGTAGTGTAGGTATCGGCTAACCGTGTTCCTAATGGCTTTCTTGTTCGCCTTTTCCTTCCTGCTACTTTCTTGTGGTGTCGTCTTTTGGAGTTAGGGGGCTGACCGGGTCTCCTGGTGTGTGTGTGTGTGTGTGTGTGTGTGTGTGTGTGTGTGTTGTGTGTGTGTGTGTGTGTGTGTGTGTGTGTGTGTGTGGTTGTGGTGCGTGTGTGTGTGTGTTGTGTGTGTGTGTGTTGTGTGTGTGTGTGTGTGTAGTGTGTGTGTTGTGTGTGTGTGTGTGTGTGTGTGTGTGTGTTGTGTGTGGTGTGTGTGTGTATGTGGTGTGTGTGTGTGTTGCGTGCGTGCTCAAGTTTTCCCTTTCTTTCTAATTGTTGGTCTTGCTCTGTCTGTTTTTGTCTGATGTTCCTGTCCGTTTCTATGTTTGTCTCTGTATATGTCTTTCTGTCTCTCCCTCTTTGACTTTCTGTCTGTGTCTGTGCCTCTCTTTCTCTTTCTCTGTCTATGTCTGTCTGTCTCTGTCTGTCTGTCTGTCCCCCCCCCCTCTCTTCTCTCTCTCTCTCTCTCTCTCTCTCTCTCTCTCCTCTCTTCTCTCTCTCTCTCTCTCTCTCTCTCTCTCTCTCTCTCTTTCGTTAACACGTAAACTTTGTAGTTTTGTGATTATCAACGTTCTAAATGTATGCCATTTTTTGTCATATGAATACAATGTAAGTTGGAATGTATGAGATAGTGTTTTTCCAAAGAATAAATTGTTTTGACAAACAAAACTTCAGTAGCCACTTATTTTCGTGTATGTGTGTGCATTTTTCCCCGACTATTATTTTAAGTATGTTTTCCTTTTCTTTCTCTTTTCATATATTGCTGGTAGGGGTGTAGGCCATAGGAGGAGTATCTATTTGTTCTTAGGGCTGTGTGTGTGCGTGGTGCGTGCGCACGTGTGTGTGTATGTTGTGTATTGTGTGGTGTGTGTGTGTGTATGTGTGTGTGTTTTCAAAGTCAAAGTCAAAGTCAAATTTTTATTTACAGATGGTACATTGAGTAAGCAAAATACTTGTTTTTTTTTCATCAAGCCATCTACAAAAGAAAATTATGTAAGAAAAGGAAAAGGAAAAAAATGACATCAACAACTATTACAGCAATAAAGAGAACTGAAATGATGATTATCTCAAAAAACTAGCAAACTAGCCAACTGTGTGTGTGTGTGTGTGTGTGTGTGTGTGTGTGTGTGTGTGTGGTGTGTGTGTGTGTGTGTGTGTGTGTGTGTGTGTGTGTGTGTGTGTGACAGCCACGGTTACTAATGGTCCCTGGTTTTTTTCTCTTTTATTTCTTCATTCGGGGAGGGGGATGTTCTTTTTTGTTTGTTTTGTTTGTTTTATCACATTCAAACTTTTCTTTTCGACGCGCCATATGCCCGCTCTGGCTTTCCGTTCATAACGGTATCAATGGATAAATCATGTTTTCTAATTTTGAACAAAACAATCGAGTACTGAGTTCCGTGAAGCAGAAACGGTTAGTTTGTGTTTTACATGCCTTTAGCTATACATCATAAGATTATTTTATCTCATCTACTATTTTTGTTTACTAAATACAATACATTATTTTTCCTTCTTTTGTCTTTTACTATCTGTGTTATTTCATGATTTATATTAGCGTTTTTTTGTTTATTTTTTGTTTGTTTTTTGAGATGTAGCAAGTATTTTTTTAAATCTATAGTATAATGGTGAGGCAGAAAGGAAATACTAATATCTACACTGTTCATACAGAAGATTTTATCTAAATGTCAAGTGTTCTTTAAGAAAGTGTGAAATTAGGTGATGACATTGCCAGAAGCAACGGATTAAGCACTAGTTGCCCTCTTCTGTTCCCCATTACCCCCTTAAGGAATCAGAGTTAACACTGAACACAAGCAAAGAATTTCCCGCAACATGGTTAATGATGTAGTTTAAGTTGACCCACATATTCTAGTTCGCAAAGCATTAATGACCCCCTCCATCCTCAAAAAAAGACAAACCAACACTAGACAACAAAACGCCCCCCCCCCCTTACTAAAAACAAAAAACTCCCCCAACCCCCCCCCCCCCCCCCCAAAAAAAAAAAAAAAAACACCAACAAAACGAAAAACAAAAACCGAATCCCCATACCCCAACAAGAAAAAACCCATAAAACAAAGAAACAAAAAAATGGATAAAGAACCGATGGTAAGGTCTAAATGTGCACGACATTATTTTCTTTTTACCTCTGGCGTCTCTTTAATCAAGAAAATCACCTTTAAAAAGATTAAAGACCACTGACAACCAACCTAACATTGTACACAGGGTTGTTGTTTTTTTTTTAATTTTTCATTGTCTTCCGCCATCTTTGCACTCAAGTACGCTGTTACGCCTATTCTTTTTTTGCCGTTGATTTGATTGATCTTCGCTGATCACATCAACTGATAAGACACAAAAACGTCACTCTTTGTAAAAAAAAAGAAAAAAAGGGTCTGTCCCCTATAGCTACAAATGTCACATTGACCTACTGTACCGTGGTGTACTTTTTGATCACGGTTCCGGAAAGATTATGTCCCTTGACTACTTCCGTTGTGTATGTGTGTGTGCGTGTTTGTTTGTTGTGTGTGTGTGTGTGTGTGTGTGTTGTGTGTGTGTGTGTGTGTGTGTGGGTGGGTGTGTGTTGTGTGTTTTGTGTGTGTGTGTGGTGGTGTGTGTTGTGTGTCGCTCGCGTGTGTGTGTGTTATGTGTGTGTGTGTGTGTGCGTGTGTGTGTGTGTGTTGTGTGTGTGTGTGTGTGTGTGTGTGTGTGTGTGTGTGTGTGTGTGTTTTGTGTGTGTGTGTGTGTGCGTGCATTTGTCACGGGTGGTTGCGTGTTACGGTTCAGGGATTTGGTGGGCCGAACAACGGTGGAGTGTGGCCCACATGATTTCTATCTCTTTGATTCGTAGTTAGTTCGGGATTAGTTCTCGATGTCCCCCGTGGGAATGTCGAGGGGGCTTTATCAGTATAAACAGTATCCACCACCTACCCCTGGAAATTCTGTGCTATGAATCTCCCCTCTTTTCTACTCTCTCTTTGATTCTACCTTGTTTTTTATCTTCCTGTCACCATCTTCCTTATCCATTTCTGCCTTCATAGTCCATTTCCCTGCCTTTTTATCCAGAAATACTTAAAGATAACTAGATTACCAGACTTGTATGATATTCCTAGTCACTAGTCGGAAAAATCTTGAAGTCGGAGTATGGCTGCCTTTATGCGAGTATTTGAAAACATCATGCACACAAACTTCTATTCAGTGTGCAATTTCATCTCACAGTGAATCCAGGTGGTATTAGTGATCAGAGTGCACAATCATGGTGACCCCAGAGTGTTAAGTAGGAACGCACAACAGGAACAAGAAGAAGTGGATCGGAAACAACCGCTATTGTGTTGCTACTGCTGCTGTCGTTTTTATTTTATTTTTTTTTTTTTAAAAAAACCTTCTTTTTTTTCAGTGTTGGTTGGGGCAGAGCCGATACGGGACGAGCGTGATGACGTCCAAGCATGAGATGACGTCAGGTGTGATACCATTACGTCACTCCAGTCTTCCGGGTCACATCAAACTGCCGCGACGCTACGAAAAGGCGGCCATGGGAAGCAACGGTATCTCGGCGCGCGTGCGCAAAATTAGCATACAGCCAGGTCAGAGTGCCCTAGGAGACTCCTTAACGGATCGCCTGGACGACCTCATGGACGCCTTCATGTGGGTGAAGCAGGAACTGGTGGGTAATTCCGCTATTGATTGTTGTTTAGTTAGATGTGGGTTTTTTAAAATCTTAATCTTTCCCTAATAGGGGTTAAAGTTAACGTCTGTCCCGAGCCTAAGGCGCATCAGGCCGGGCTTATCCCGGTTTCTGTGGCGTTAAGCGACTGAGAGTTCAGGACTCCCCCCTGGATAGGACGCCAGTCTATCGCACGGTTAACCCCCAACACAAGGTTGGTAGCCCTTTTACACCTGGGTGGGGTGAGAAATAGCCGTAAAGTGCCTTTTCCAAGGGCACAACGCCATAGCCGAAAGCTGGGATCGAACCCGCAACCTTTAGATTACAAGTCCAACGCCCTAACCACTAGACTACAGCGGCGGCTTGTGTAGTGTAGTAGTGTAGTGTAGTGTAGTGTATGTAGTGTAGTAGTGATGTAGTGTGTGTGGTGGTGTGTGTGTGTGTGTTCTTCTTCTTCTTCTTTTTTCTTCTTTCTTCTTCTTCTTCTCTTCTTCTCTCTCTCTCCTCCTTCCTCCTCCTTCTTCCTCCTTCTCCTCTTCTCTTCTTCCTTCTTTCTTCTTCTCTCTTCTTCTTCTTCTTCTTCTTCTTCTTCTTCTTTCTTCTTCTCACGTCCAACGCATGGTTGGGGTGCTGAACTGAAGAGCCATTAAGCAGTTTCCCCCTTCATGCAGCAGTACGTTATAAACCTGGGTCTTTGCAAATGGATTTTTGTGCAGTTTTGCACTGTTGTTGGTTTACTGTCTTTCTATCTATCCACCATCTTCCTATTTCAACAGTGACCTCGAAAACTGATTAAGCAATGCTACATTACAAAAGCCAACAGTTTTGTTGTTGTGTGTGGTGGTGGTGGTGGTGGTGGTAGTGTGTTGGTGATGGTGGTGGTGGTGGTGGTAGTGGTGGTGTATGTGTGTGTGTACGCGCGCGTGTGTGTGTGTATGTGTGTTTGTGTGGGCGCGCGCGCGTGTGTGCGTGCGTGCGTGCGTGTGTGCGTGCGTGCGTGCGTGCGTGTGTGTGTTGTGTGTGTGTGTGTGTGTGTGTGTGTGTGTGTGTGTGTGTTACAGACAGACAGACAGACAGACAGAGTGACTGAATTACTCTTTAGGTAAATGGAAGTGACACATTCGTAGAAGACCGGTCATGTTTGTGTGTGAAAAACAACAACAAAACTTTAATTTAAGAAGAAAAGTTCGCTGTGTGTGGCTCAACCACAGATGGTGACCTATCTCATTCTGACAAATCCTTCGATAATATCATTTGCAGATCATGTTACGCCAACACGACATTCTACTGAAACGCCAGTTCTTCAACATCCAACACTCCATACGCTCTCTCCGCTCTCTCCGGAAAAACAAAACCCCCTCCCCTACTACCACAACCACCACCACCACCACCACCCCCACCACCTCACCCACCACCACCACAACTAACCACCACACACCAACAACAACCACCAACCCAACCTCTCACCCAAACTCTGAAACCACTCACAACAACAACGAACACCACCATCATCAGCGAAGAATGTGAAGCTGTGACACGAACTGTGACGCGAACTGTAACGCGGACGATGTGTTCGGCCCTGTGAACGACATACTGGAGGAGTGCGAGTTCTCCATGGACGCCTTCTTCGTGAGGCAGGCCTGCAGTGTGACCATGCTCCACGAGGACAGCAGCGGGGAGGAGGGGGAGGAGGGGGAGGGGGCGATTCTTGGGGAGGTCGGGTTCTTCAGACCTCGGAGCGGCTCCATGAGGACCTCCAGAGACATGGCAGCTCTGGCCCGTAGGAGAGGCAGCAAGGAACTTATTTGAGGAGGGAGGAGGAGGAGGAGGAGGAGGAGGAAGGGGAGGAAGGGAAGGAGGAGGGAAGGAGGAGGAGGGGGATGGTGGTGGTGGTGAGGAGGAGGAGGGTGGTGGTGGTGGTGGTGGTGGTGGTGGTGGTGGTGGTGGTGGTGGTGGTGGTGGTGGGGTGGTGGGAAATGATGATGATGATGTTGATGCCAATGTTAGTGATGATGGTGGTGATGAGGAGGAGGAGAAGGATGAGGGGAAGGAGGAGGAGGAGAATGATGGGAATGATGGTGGTGATAGTGGTAATGGTGATGATGTTGGTGAGGATGATGGTGATGATGGTGGTCGTAGTGGTTGTGGTGATGATAATCATGATGACAATGATGGGTATGGCTATGTTAGCTAGTATGTTTTAGTATGTATTATGTATGTATGTATGTATGTATTGTATATGTATATGTATGTATGCATGTATGCATGCATATGCATGCATGCATGCATGCATGTACGTACCTACATTATGTAAGCATATATGTATGTTTGTTTGTATGTAATTTCAGACATGCCCCTTTCTGTTTGGGTACTTGTGGATTAACGAATATTTTAACGTTTGGTGTCTTAGTTTTGCTTCTCTTTTTTTTTTTTAACAAGAACTGATATTCTTCCATGTTAAACGTCATTCAGACTTGCCAGTGCCTTACTCTCGCCATGTATATAAAACGTACACAGGAGATTAAGCATGCATATGGAAAACTCACTATGGAGCACGGAAGTTTATGAGTAAACCGAATCTGAGGTCAACATGAGACTAGAGCAAAAGAGGCCACCGAATCAGAGGCAATTTGTATTATTGCATGATGACCAATGACGATGAGGATGATATGATGATGCCACTATGAAGTGCATGTGCTTTGAGACCACTTGACATGGCTGAAATCTACGCTTACTATCATAATATATCGGCATCAATCGGGCCTGAGAGATTTACACACCTGCGGTGTTGGTCAGAAAATTTGAGAAACTCTCAAAAATGCGTCTGTAAAGTGGATGAAGCTCGACGTGTAGTCCAAGTCTTCGTAACGAGCCCACAGCACGCCCACACTGGTTAGGAGCCGACCAGAGTCCGAAAAAAATCCCTTTGACATGGGATTCGAACCCGCGAACTTCCAGTCCGTAGCCAAGATGCTAACCGCTGCCTGCGTCAAGGCGGCTGGTTGATGTTTAGAGTGTTAGTTTTCTGGGTTACCATACCGAAACCAAAATCTGTTGTAAAAATTCAGTGGCAACCTCAAACTAGTCCCTGGCAAAACAGTTATGAGTAAAAGCATGCTTATAAGTGACAGCAACTGTAAAAAAAAAAAAAAAAAAATTAAAGTAAAGGGGACGGGATAAGCTCAGTGGTCAGAGCACTGCTTTCCCCAAGCTAAGGTTAAGCAGCATCGAGCGTGGTTACCAAGTCGATGGGTGACCGGTTGCGCACCTTGATTTCAGTACAGTCCCCCTGTTCACGCCCGCTGTTAAAGGATACCGGCCCTCTTTAGGGTCAGGGAAGGTAAAGCAGCGAGGGAGAGGAGATAAAAACAAATGTAGATATAAAAGAGGGAGTTGTTGTTGTTGTTGTTGTTGTTGTTGTGTATTTTTGTTGTGATTGTATTTACGACCTAGCGGAGATTTCCGATTCAGGGACAGTTGAAAGGGAGAACACTCTGTCTCTATAGCACATGTAAAGAAGTGAGGGTTTGTTTTTTTCTCTCTGTGTGTCGAGGACGTTGTGCAATACTTAAGAATGGTAATTATCATGCACGCAGGTGCATGCACGTGAAACAACACACACACACTTAGTCATCTAATTTCAATTAAAGTAAACAAACGTTAGATACAAGTCGAAGCACACACATCCAGAGAGAGAGAGAGAGAGAGAGAGAGAGAGAGAGAGAGAGAGAGAGAGAGAGAGAGAGAGAGAGAGAGAGAGAGAGAGAGAGAGAGTGCAATACAACGCAGATCAACTTGATTTTTTTTTATAAATCAAGAATCTCTTGGCATGGAGTCTAGAACTCGTCCTGCTAACTTCAGAGACAGGGCTGGGTCCATTGCAGAGCTGACTTTTGTTTGTTTCAAAGTGTATCATAATATATATCATCTTGTGTTTGTTGCTGTGATGTGTTGTTATTATCATTATTAAAAGAGCATTTGAATTTCTACTCGTGTGTGTGTTTGTGTGTTATGGCTTGCTGTTGCTTGTGTGGTGTGTGAGTAGTGTGTTGTGTAATTATGTGGATCGGTGTCTAGGAGGTAACGCGCCTTGCCTAGAAAGCGAAAAGTCCGGTCGGAGTGTGCAGTGGTTCGAATCCCGTTTGGTCCCCAAATTTCCCCCCATCCATTACACCATGAGTGGTGTCTGGGTGCTAGTCTTTCTGATGAGACGATAAACCGAGGTCCCGTGTGTTACACATATTATTTAGCGCACGTAAAAGAACCCACGGCAACAAGGGGGTTGTCCCTGGCAAAATTCTGTAGAAAAAACCACTCTGGTAGGGAAACAAATACAGTTGCAGACAGGAAAAAAAAATAATGGGTAGGCGCTGCACTTGTGACGCGCTCTCCCCGGGGATAACAGCCCGAATTTCTCGCAGAAAAATCTGCTGTGACATAGGCTTAAAGTGGTATAAAATAAATAAAATACTACAATATACATTCAAATTTGAGTGCTTAATGTGTTTCTGAAAACATCGAGAAATCCATCAACATAAGAAAAGACTTTTTCCTGATAAACCTGTCACCTCTGAAAAGCTAGTTTACCGAGGATATGATACAATCAGACGAAGGGTGTTTTCACCAAAACACATTCTGAAACAGAATGTTTGCACTTACAATCGAAAGGATTGGTGAAATAACAAATTAGTCTTAGAACACATAACCCTCTTCCATGTGAAATTTCTACCCATTTTCATGCTTAATTAAATAACCTCTCTTTTTTTTAAGAGCTATTTTAAAATCCAATATTGTCAACAACAACAACAAAAAAAGAGCTCCTCGCATTGCAAGGGAGACAATTACTCTGTGTGTGTGTGTGTGTGTGTGTGTGTGTGTGTGTGTGTGGTGTGTGTGTGTGCTGTCTGTCTTAGATTATATTTAAGTCCCAGCGGAATTATCCGATTTAGGAGCTGTGATACTGTCATCCCATTTCAGCGCCTCGGGCCACCCTCCAAAAATAGCACAATTCTATGAAGCAGCTGCACTATTTATTTTTTATTTTATTTTATTTTATACCACTTTATGTCACAGCAGAGTTTTCTGCGTGAAATTCGGGCTACTCTCCCTGGGGAGAGCGCGTCGCCACAAGTGCAGCGCCTATCCATTATTTTTTTTTCCCCTCAGGGATGGTGTCTAAACACGACACCTGTGTGCATGCTGGTTTCTTTTTTTATATAATTTTGTCATCCGCTCCTACCGGCACACGATGGCCGATGAACGGGATTTTAACGTGTGCGCAAGATGTTCTGCGTGCGTTCGCATACGGGACCTCGGTTTATAGTCTCATCCGAATGACTTTGACATTCAGTTGGATTTTTTCGTCAAACTGGGAAGAAAGGGCGAGCTGGGTACGAACCCAGAAACTCACGGTTTACATTTTGGCAGGCGAACGTCTTAACCATCCTGCCACCGTCCTTCCTAGGCCCGCGCAAGCACAAGAGTGCTGCACAAGCCTGACGAATGATGCGCATTCTGCCTGTGAATTCCCTTGGGAACATAGGGCTGCAACAACAAACACTCCTCCAACGGACTCGGTTCTGGGGATAGATCCTCTTCAGCTCGGCCCACGTCATTCCGACTGCCTTCGTCTTTCTGCTTCTTCCTGAAAGCTTTCACCAGCTCGCGTCATAGACTCTACCAGAAAGGACTAAACTTCCCCAACTAGGTCGTCGTTTGGAAATATTGTTGTAGTTTCTGTAACGTACTACTTTTTTTTTTTTAAAGTGAATGGGTTGTTAGCCCGAAGCACAACCCCCCAACCTGGAGGACCAGGGTAGAAATTTAGTCTGGCTCCTACCCCACAGACCTGTTGAGCATGGTTGAACCTGCCAGAGATCGATGCCCCCGCCCACATAGCTCTGAGGATCAAACAGAGCACGCAAGCCATCCCACCACGTCAAGGTATACGGTAACGCACCATCGGGACAGGCACGATCCCTGAACTCATTGATGATTTGCTGTGTGTGCAATTCATATTTTGTTTGATTCATAAAACTTGGACGAGAGAGAAATTGAAGGGAGGTAACTGGACTGTTTTTAGTGATGGAACTCCCTTTCTTTCTTTTATTCTTTTATATCAAGGATAATAGGATAAGCACTCTTGTGCTTTTTTACATCCAGTCCCCGTGTGTATGCAGTTTTGTAAATGTCATCTGTTCCCACCGACACACGATGGCCTACTCTTACGAAAAGCGGAACAGGATTTAACGTGTGCGCAAGATGATGTTCTGCGTGCGTTCGCACACGGGGCCTCGGTTTATAGTCTCATCCGAAGGACTTTTGGGGAGAGTGGAGTTGGCACTGATGTTAACTCCAGGAGAAAAATCTCCTCGAACGGGAATCGAACCCGGGTCGTCAAATTGCGAGCGCAATGTTCTGACCACTAGGCTATCCCTTAACGCAATAAGTACCCTGCTTTGGTTTGTAGGCTACAAAGCTTTCTGTTACCTCAAGAAACAGGATGAAGCTTCAAACACTCAATTTTCTCAAATGACCAGTTTCCTACTAGAAACAACAGGGCGTTGCTGATTCATAAATTATGTGGTTTGTTTCTGATTGTTTTGCTTTGTTTTGTTTTGGGGGTGGGATTTCTTTTGGAGGGAGGAGAGGGGGAGAGGGTGGGAGGTGCGCATCATTTCTTAAGCACACATACACACACACACACGGGCGCGCGCGCGCACTCTTAAAAAGGTGCTTTTTCTGAAACTGTTTGTGCGGGAAACGCCCTTTATTCGTTTTCTTATTTTATGTAGTCATTGAGACCAAAGTGCTACAGTAAAAAAAAAAAAAAAAAAAAAAAAAAAAAATTAAATCCCGGTCTCAAGTCAAAAAGGTACAAAACTCTTGCCTTACTGTTGTATTTCATATTATTATGCGATTCTTCCCCTTAGCTTCTTGCGCTCTTCAGAATTCCGATAGTGCTTTGCAGGCATCAAGAAGTCACACACAACACACACACACACACAACACACACACACACACACACACACACACACACACACACACACACACACACACACACACACACACACACACACACACACACCACACACACACACACACACACACATGTACACACACACACACACACACACACACACACACACACACACACACACACACACAATATATATATATATATATATAATATATATATATATATATAATATATATATATATACACTCAGCAGAGAGAGGAAGGGAGGGAGGGAGACAGAGATAGACAAACAAGAGAGAGAGAGAGAGAAGAGAGAGAGAGAGAGAGAGAGAGAGAGAGAGAGAGAGAGAGAGAGAGAGAGAGAGAGAGAGAGAGAGAGAGAGAGATCTGCTCAAATAGCATAGAAGTCAAACTGTTATTGCAAAAATATGGCTGTTTCGAATCTTTCTTTCTGTCAAAGCCTTTCCGCTTAACCATACACTTTGACATTTTTGTGCAGTCTACTTCAAAGTATAAAACATCCCCACCCACTACCCCTCTGCATATTAATCCAACCACCCACTACACCCCCTCTCTCCCACCCGCTCCCCTCCCCCTTTCCCCCATCTCCCTCCCCTTCCTCCCTTAACTTCCCCCAATTTTTTTTTTTTTACTTCATCATTTTTCCTTGGGTTGTGGAGAGAGAGAGAGAGAGAGAGAGAGAGAGAGAGAGAGAGAGAGAGAAGAGAGAGAGAGAGAGAAGAGAGAGAGAGAGAGAGAGTAGGTGGAGAAAAAAATGACAGGAAGGAAGTGGTGGTGGTGGTGGTGGGGGTGAAGTGTTTGGGGTAAAGAATATAGGGTACAATGATTGTTATATATGCAGAAGTTAATTGTTTCAGATGCCTGTATCCGCTACAACCCAGATCGTATGTAGGTAGGCCTATGTGTACGATGCATTTTTACTTCCATAGTTTTTTCCTCAAGGACAGCATTGTTGTTTGTGATTTGGGGGTTGGGCTGTTTGGTTGTGGGTTTTTTTTTTTGCGAGCACCTTTTCTGTCCTGTCTGTCTGTCTGTCTGTCTGTACGTGTCTGTCTATAGCCAAAGTCTCTGTTTTTATCTTTGTCTTTGCCTGTATCTCTGTCTCTGTCTCTGCCTGTCTGTACTTTTGTTCCTGTTTCTGTCTATGTTTGTCTTTTTCTGTCTGTCTGTCCGTCTCTGTCTCTGTCACTGTCTTCTCTGTCTCTGTCTCTGTCTCTCTGTCTCTGTCTCTCTCTCTCCTCACAACCCACACCACACACCACACACACATGCACGCACAACACAAACACACAAAACACACAAACACACACAGACACACAAACAAACAACACACACACAAACAAACACACACACAAACAAACAAACAAACACAAACACACTCACAAACAAATAAGCATACACAAACACACACACAAACACACACACACACACGCATATTCCTATTATATATTCCTCACCTTACTCTTACTCCACCGACTTACATCTATCTGTTTTTTCCGCCCTTTCTGTGTGTGTGTGTGTGTGTGTGTGTGTGTGTGTGTGTGTGTGTGTGTGTGTGTGTGTGTGTGTGTGTGTGTGTGTGTCTGTGTCTGTGTGTCTGTGTGTCTGTGTGTGTGTGTGTCTGTCTGTCTGCCTGTCTGTCTGTCTGTCTGTCTGTCTTTGTCTATATTTGTCCGTCTCTGTCTCGTTTCTAACGCCCCCCCCCCCCTCTCCCTCTCTCTCTCTCTCCTCTCTCTCTCTCCTCCTCTCTCTCTCCTACTCTCTCTATCTCTCTCTCTCCTCTCTCTCTCTCTCTCTCTCTCTGCCGTGGGAACAGATGACATTTACAAAACTGCATACATACGGGGACTGTATGCAAAAAAGCACTAGAGTGCTTATTCCATTATCCTCGATATAAAAGAATAAATCAAATCAAATCAAATCAAATCAAATCAAATCAAAACTCTCTCTCTCTCTCTCTCCTCTCCTCTCTCTCATCTCTCCTCCCTCTCTCCTCTCTCCTCTCTTCTCTCCCTCTCTCTCTCTCCTCTCTCTCTCTCCTCTCTCTCTCTCCCCCCTCTCTTCTCCCCTCTCTCTCTCTCCTCTCTCTCTCTCTCTCTCTCTCTCTCTCTCTCTCTCTCTCCTCTCTCCTCTCTCTCTCCTCTCTCTCTCTCTCCTCCATCCTTTTCACCCCCCAACATCATCTTTCCATCCTGTCTAGTCTGTCCATATCGATCTGTTGCCTGTAGTTCTTTTCTGTCTGTCTGTCTCTCTCCCTTTCTCTCTCTCGCCCACACACACACACTCAATCTTTAACAGTGGATGTTGAAGACACTTTCATGCTATAATAAACTTCTTCTCCCTCCTCCTCTTCCTCCTCCTTCTCATCCTCCTCCATTTTGTTCCTTGTTCTCCTCCTTCTCCCCCCCCCCCCCTTCGACCACCCACAGGCTTGTGTTTCAATACCACCTCAGTCGCTGTCGTTGTATTTGGAGTCAGTTTCTGAAAATAACGTTTTCGTTCTTTTTAAGAGTCGTGTGTGTTTACCTTAGACAGTTAGATACCCTAGTGTTATCTTGTGCCCCGGCTAGAATAACGGTGTCGGATCCAGCAGTGCTATAAGAGCTATCAACATCTTGCGCCACACGTTTAATCCTGTTCCACTTTTCGTAAGAGTAGGCCATTGTGTGCCGGTGGGAACAGATGACAATATTTACACAACTGCATACACACGGGGATTGGATGAAAAAAGTAGATGAGTGCTTATTTTATTATCCTCGATATATAATCATCATCATCATCAGCAGCAGCAGCAGCAGCAGCAGCAGCAGCAGCATTATCATCAATGTCTAGCCGCTGTGAGAACAATTTCGAAAGAAGGACCTGCACTGGTGTCGGTTCCATTTGTGTAGTTGTTTTTTCTAATTATATATAATATATATATAATATATATATATATATATAAATATATATATAATATATATAATATTTATATAATATGCATATAATACAATTATATCTATATATGCATGCAAAGCATACATACAGACATTCATTCATACATACATACATACATACATACATACATACAAATACATACATACATACATACATACATACATACATACATACATACATACATACATACATACATACATACAACTACATACA
>CM060322.1:44093587-44097140 GCA_030674155.1 Stramonita haemastoma | reverse complement strand
AGAGAGAGAGAGAGACAGAGAGACGGAGACACAGAGACACAGAGAGCACAATACCAGCTACTAAACAAAAACTCTTATCAATTGGCCCATCCTGTAGCCAGAATTGGCTAAAGGCGGCGCCATAGAAAAAAACACACCTGTAAATCCAGTTATGTATTTTAACCGTCTCAGACGTAGCAGACACACCGATAATTATAGGCAGACGACAATCGAACCTCTGCAAACCCACTTGGCAAACTTTGACTGTGCTCACCTCAACGACTTAAGGAGTGGCTGAGGCACTAGTCTTTCTGCAGTTAGAGTAAACTCGCAGGATCTTACCTGTTCACCAGCCTCTATCATCGCCACTATCGATGGTAATTTAAAAAAAAAAATTAAAATATACATTTTACACCATTTTAAGTCACGGCAGATTTCTTTGCGTGAAATTCGGGCTAGTCTCTCTGGGAGAGAGAGAGAGAGAGAGAGAGAGAGAGAGAGGAAGAGAGAGAGAGAGAGAGAGAGAGAGAGAGAGAGAGAGAGAGAGAGAGAGAGAGAGAGAGAGAGAGGAGAGAGAGAGAGAGAGAGAGAGAGAGAGAGAAGAGAGAGAGAGAGAGAGAGAGAGAGAGAGAGAGAGAGAGAGAGAGAGAGAGAGAGAGAGAGAGAGAGAGAGAGAGAGAGAGAGAGAGGAGAGAGAGAGAGAGAGAGAGAGAGAGAGAGAGAGAGGAGAGAAGAAGGAGAGACGGCAAGGCAAGCAAAGTCTTTTATTCGAGGATAATAGATAAGCACTCGTGTGCTTTTTTACATCCAGTCCCCGCCCTTTTCAGGGATACATCAAGTTGAAAATATACTAAACAATAAGAGAGAGAGAGAGAGAGAGAGAGAGAAGAGAGAGAGAGAGAGAGAGAGAGAGAGAGAGAGAGAGAGAGAGAGAGAGAGAGAGAGAGAGAGAGAGAGAGAGAGAGAGAGAGAGAGAGAGAGAGAGAGAGAGGAGCGCCACAAGAGCGGCGCCATTGATATATTTTTTTTCTTTTTCTGTCTGCAACTGTATTTGTTTCCCTATCAGAGTGGCTTTTTTCCTACAGAATTTTGCCAGGGACAACTCTCTTGTTACCGTGGTTCTTTTACGTGGTTTAAATAATTTTGTATAACACCCGGGACCTCGGTTTAGCGTCTCATCCGAAAGACTAGCACCCAGACCACCACTCATGGTCTATTGAATTGGGGTGGGGGGGGGGAGGTTTAAGGCCCAAACGGAGTTTGAACCACCGCACACTTCCGACCCGGACTCTTCATGTTCTAGGAAGGCGCTTACCTCTAGTCCACCAATCCACTCGGTAGGAGCTCTGTGTAATGATCTCCATCTTTCTCTGTCTGTCTCTGCAGAGTTCTACGATCTTTCTCCTGTAGCCCTCCCAGACCACTGATCTCAGTGATGTTGGCCATGTAGGATGATGTTTAGTGGTCTGCCTCTTTTCCTTCCTGCTCTCCCTTGGGGACGGGATAGCTCAGGGGTTCAGAGCAATCGCTTTCCCCAAGCCAAAAAATTAAGCAGCATCGAGCGTGGTTACCAAGTGGATGGGTAACCGTTTTTTGCGCGCCTTGGCTTCAGTACAGTTCCCTCCCAGTTCACCCAGCTGTAAATGGGTACCTGCCCTCTTCAGGGTCAGGGAAGGTTAAGCAGCGAGGAAGAGGAGATGGGCACCACTGCCATCAATATGCTGGCCCTTTGGAGAAGCTGAGGTCTCTTCTGATGCCTCGCTCCCCTACGACCTCCTGGTTTATGGGACACCTTTACCTGTTACTACTTCAACCTTGCCTTGGAGAATCAATTGTGGCCATTAGATTTGTTTGCTTGTTTCTGTTTTCTTTTGACCAACATAATAATATAGACTATGTCAGTCCGCCCTTACGAGTTTCAAAACTGCAGCAGGAGAGAAAATAGCTAGTATCTTTCTTGTGTCTTTCGAGATTCTTCTTCTTCTTCTTCGTCCATCGCTCAGACAACAACTATTGTTGTCGTATGAGCAAAAATGCGTTGTGATGCGGCCGTTAAGCGCCTGACAAGTTAGGCCCAGCACAACCGACTTCGGCATGGGAGAGAAAATCTTTAAAGTCTTTCTAGGAGAAGAAAAAAAAAGGCAGGAGAATGGACCAAGAAGGCAGAAAAATTAGACGAGAAGGAGGTGACAGGAAGAAAAGGAAGAAGGCAGAAACAAAGAAAGGGATAGAAAAGAGGGAATTCCTAGGACTGAATTTCCAGAAGGTGGGGATGCAATTTAATTCTAACAGACTCCCGCCCGGCATCCTCAAAGGAAATTTCGAGATTATGATTCGTATCAATATGCCAGTCAGTATTGTGATTTACTTTTCATGGGTTAATAATTAAGGTGGGGTTCTTTTTTTTGTTTGTTTGTTTAATTGCCTTTGACTTTGACTTTTGTGAAGGTCACTTTCGTAACTGGACCTTCTGCGAAATATTAAGTCAGTCCTACCCTGAACAATCAACAACCATCCATCCCCGAGGTCGGAATGTGGCTATCTTAGTAGTGGCCAAAAACGGTCGCATCCGCAAAATAAAATCTATCCGACGAATGAAAGTAAAAAGAAAACAAACAAAAAGCCCCACCCCACCCCACCATCGTTTACCTATGATGATCCGTGTACGCTGAATCCGACATTCCTGAAATAACTGACAATACAGACTGTTTGCCATGGTTTCCATAAAAGACAAATCACGTTGTGTCCAAAGTTCTTCTTCTTCTCAGTGCTTTTGCAATTTAACGAGTTGTGAAGCTTACGTTGTTCCTTGTTCTCTGTCTGTGTGTGTGTGTGTGTGTGTGTCTATCTCTGTCCGTGGCTATCTCTGTCCGTGTCTGTCTCTATGTCTGTGTCTGTGCATCTGTCCGTTCGTGTGTCTGCCTGTCTGTCTGTGTGTCTGCCTGTCTGTCTCCTCTCCACCCCCCCTTCTCTCTCTCTCTCTCTCCTCTCTCTCTCTCTCTCTCTCTTCTCTCTCTCTCTCTTCTCTCTCTCTCTCTCTCTCTCTCTCTCTCTCTTCTCTCTCTCTCTCTCCTCTCTCTCTCTCTTTGCATAGCCGAAAGGGATGGATAGCGAGTGGTCAGAACATTACGCTGGCAATTTGACGACCCGGGTTCGAGTCCGGTCGAGATTTTTCTCCTGGAGTTAACATCAGTACTGACTCCACTCTCCCCAAAAGTCCTTCGGATGAGACTTTAAATCGAGGCCCCGTGTGCGAACGCACGCAGAACATCTTGCGCACACGTTAAATCCTGTTCCGCTTTTCGTAAGAGTAGGCCATCGTGTGCCGGTGGGAACAGATGACATTTACAAAACTGCATACACACGGGGACTGGATGAAAAAAGCACGTGAGTGCTTACTCCATTATCCTCGATATAAAAGAATAAATCAATCAAATCTCTCTCTTCTCTCTCTCTCTCTCTCTCTCTCTCTCTCTCTCTCTCTCTCTCCTCTCTCTCTCTCTCTCTCTCTCTCTTCTCTCTCTCATCTCTCTCTCTCTCTCTCTCTCTCTCTCTCTCTCTCTCTCTCTCTCTC
>CM060322.1:44083587-44088587 GCA_030674155.1 Stramonita haemastoma | reverse complement strand
CTTGATTCAACCATACATCTCCAAACCCATGTTCAGACACGAACTCTTGATACCCAATTGTTCTTTCCTGTTGCATCTAAGTTCTACAACATTTTATACGCCTTATATGGTAATCTCAGATCTTCCATTTGTAACACAAATTATATTAGTTTTCTTCATATTCACTTTTAACTGAAGTAAAAAAGCAGCCTGATACAGATTATTTAATTGATTTTGAAGCCCTACAATAGTCTCTGATAACAGCGCTACGTCATCAGCTAATAACAGAATGAACAGCTCAAACGCATCATGTGACAAAACTGTATCATGTTTTCCATTATTAATTACCTGTAATGCTAATTCATTTATGAAAAGTGAAAATAAAACAGGGCTACACACATCTGAGAGAGAGAGAGACCAAGTGTGTGTATGTATGTGTACATGTGCGTGCGTGCCTGCGAGCGCGCGGGTGCGTACGTGCGTATGTGTGTGTGTGTGCCAGCGCGTGTGTGCATGTGCGTGTGTATGTGCGTGGTGTGTGTGCGGTGCATTGAAAACAGGAGCTATTTCGGAAACATGAATAAAAAAAAAAATAATAATAAAAATGGTGGAGTTGAAACAGTCTTTATTATAACGTCACATAGCAAAATGACAGTTGACATTTTGGGGTTAGATGTCTCTAGTAAAACTGAAATACTGTCTTGTTTTTCAGTTCATATTTTTCGGCCCTCTAAATCACAAGGTCATGTTATCTGTCACTTCGTTCACTTCCGGTAATTCAGGCTGACATTCACTTCAAGTGAAAAATGAACACTTTACATTTCCTTCAAAAATTTGAACTGAGTCACCTCTGGTATGTATATATATATATATATACTCTGTCTGTGTGTGTGTGTGTGTGTGTGTGTGTGTGTGTGTGTGTGTGTGTGTGTGTGTGTGTGTGTGTGTGTGTGTGTGTGTGTGTGTGTGTGTGTGTGTTTAATGATGTAGTAGGTTACTTTGATAATTTCATAATTTCATTCCTTAGGGATGATGATAACAAGAACGCCAGCAATTTCGTTTAACCTATCGTCTCCAAATTTAAAAAAAAATGAAATTCAAAGCATTTCTAAGTAACAGAAATGCTATATGGGCAACAACAACAACAAAAAACCCAGCCCACAGCAGAGTGGAAATCCTGTGCCTATCCCAGTGTTAACATTATCACTTCTGGTAGCCAGATTTAAAATTAATGTTGCAGGCAAACTGTCATGTAACGTGTTCGAAGAGAAACATGATCGTACTTCTTTTTCAGACGTTCGAGACAAAATGCTTCAGGCGACTGCTTGAAATTTCCTGGAAGGATAGGAAAACAAACACCTTTGTGTGAAGTCAACTCGCACTGATGGCTGGCCCTCAGGAACCCCTACTAGCCACTGTCAAGAAAAGGAAGCTGGCATGGTTCGGCCATGTCACACGCCACAACATCCTCCCCAAGACAGTCCTACAAGGAACGCTAGAAGGTGGCAGACGCCGAGGCAGACAAACCAAAAGCTGGATGAATAACATCAAGGAGTGGACCCACCTGGACAGTCCAACACTCATTCGGAAGGCGGAGGACAGGGCTGGATGTCGACGGCTGGCTGCAGAATCGTCTCTCATGTCTCCTCCACGACCATCCCGGTCATGAGAAAAGAAGAAGAAGAAGAAGACTTCTTTTCTTCTTTGTTTTTGTTGGGTTTTTTGTTGTTGTTTGTTTGGGGGGGGGTTTTTTGTGGGGGGGGGGGGATGACAGGCACAGGGGCTGAGCAGGCAGAAGAAAACCAAAGAGGAAAAGGGATACTAGAACGGTAAGGAAACAGACAGAATAGAGAGTGATAGAAAAGAGGACATCTCTAGAACGATTTGCAGGTGAGGATGCTGCTGCTTATTACTGAAAAAATCCTAACTGTATATATACCATGGTGGTGGGGATGGGGTGGGGTAGGGGGTGGCGTAACATCACTGAACAATAAAATTTGTTACACACACACAGATATATAGATATATAGATATAGATATAGATAGATATAGATATAGATAGAGATAGAGATAGAGATAGAAGATAGATAGATAGATAGATAGAGATAGATAGATAGATAGATAGATATAGATATAGATATAGATAGATAGATAGATAGATAGATAGATAGATAGATAGATAGATAGATAGATAGATAGATAGATAGATAGATAGATAGATAGATAGATAGATAGATATACGCTCGAAGCTTGTTCTTGCTCAAAATTAGGCACTGAATTGTTATGTTATACTGGGGGGTCTTTTTTTCCAATTAAACAAGTTTAAAACAACAATACGATTGTCATTCTGATAAGGTTGGTTCAAAGAAAGTAAAAAACAACTCTTGCATATCACGCTGATATTGAGAAAGTCTGGTTTTATTTATTTGTTGTTGTGGGTGAGGGGAGGAGGGGCGGGGGGGGGGAGGGTTTTGCTTAAAATGTCTGAATAACAAACTTCTCCCTTCTTAGTTTGAAGTTGCCACCACAACGACATTTTCAGACAGTGAGTCTTGGGGCAAGCCTATCCCGGCGGAGCCCATGTTTCTCCATTGTGCAGATTGCATGCTGGGTATGCTCTGTCATCCATACCACTTGGCATCACCTGGACTACTTTCGTTTTTACAAAAAGATGTGGATAAGTTTTTTTAACATGCTGACATGAGATGGTGTACATACATGTATTAGCACATAGAAGCCCTTCGTTTATACCTTCATCCTGAAAAGAAAAAAAAAACTTTGCAAGAAAATGGATTTTATTTTTCGTTTCTCAGAGTTTCGAGTTTCACCAAAGGTGAGATTTTGTGTGTGTGGACCGTTTTTTTTTTGTTGTTTCTTTTTTTGCCCAAACGTTAAGGTAGCTGCATTCCGACTTCGGGGACGATGTCTAAACACGACACCAGTGTAGATGCATTGTTTAGAATTTCATCCATCCGTTCCCACCAAGCACAAATGGTCTACTCTTCCGAAAGGCGGAACGGGATGCAACAGGTTAAGTATGCAAGATACCCTGCGTGCGTTTGCACAAGGGACCCCGGTTTACAGTCTCATCTGAAGGAGTTTTTGGGGGTGGGGTGGGGGAGTCGGCACTCATATGAACTCCGGGGGACAGGGGCCTTAGGGGAGGCTAGGGGGAGGAATCCCCGTGAACAGGCGTCTCGGTGATAGCTTCAAACCTAGGATCGATCCCAGCTCGTCAGATCACGAGCACAACGCTCTAACCACCACGACACAGACTGTCCTATCTGAACATTGCGCTGGCATTTTGACGACGCGAGTTCGACTCCCGTTCGAGGGGATTTTTCCTCCGGAGTTAACATCAGTGCTGACTCCACTCTCTCCAAAAGTCTTTCGGATGAGACTGTAAACTGAGGCCCCGTGTGCGAACGCACGCAGAACATCTTGCGCACACGTTAAATCCTGTTCCGCTTTTCGTAAGAGTAGGCCATTGTGTGCCGGTGGGAACAGATGACAAAATTGACAAAACTGCATACACACGGGGCCTGGATGAAAAATAGCGCATAAGTGCTTATTCCATTATCCTCGATAGAACAGAATAAACTAAACTAAACTAAACTGTTCCCCAGATATCAATGTTACATTGCCAGAAACCATTTTCCCCCTAGAATCTCAGTAGCGGACTCGAACCCTTCAAACTTTTGATACAGGTCAGGAGCTAGCTAGACTGTTCTAAACCACTCGGGGGCCCATGCCCATGGATAGAGAGAGAGCGAGCTAATTCAGTGCTATTTGAAACCAGTGCAGTGCACACAGTGACATTCGCGGCTTGTTGACACACTCCCGCTATTCAAATTGACCTTTTCCCCCATGTGCCTGCCCGTCACTTTCCCCCCCCCCCCCCTGTATACAGAATGCTGCTACTGATGTAGAAGGTTGGTGTGGGGGGGGGGAGGGGGGAGGGGGGAGGGGGAGGAGGGGGGTTCTTGTTTTTTTCTGGTTTTGGGTTTTTTTTTTCTCCTTTTTTTGTGTTTCCTTAGCTAGAGCTCCCATTTGCGTTTCACTCAGGGTGAGTTTTTGCGTATGTGACTGTTTTGGGTTGTTTTGGGTTTGGGGGGCTCAGTGTTAAGGTATCTGCATTCCAACTTCGGGGATGATGTCTATAAACGATATGTGTGTGGGTGTGTAGGTGGGTGGGTGGGTGGTGTGTGTGTGTTTGTGCGTGTGTGTGTGGGTGGGCGGGTGGTGTGTGTGTGTGTGTGTGTGTGTGTGTGTGTGTGTGTGTGTGTGTGTGTGTGTGTGTGTGTGTGTGGTGTGATGTGGGTGTGTGTGTGGTGTGTGTGTGTGTGTGTGTGTGTGTGTGTGTGTGTGTGTGTGTGTGTGTGTGTGGGTGGTGTGTGTGTGTGTGTGTGTGTGTGTGTGTGTGTGTGTGTGTGTGTGTGTGTGTGTGTGTGTAAGTAGCGCAGTGCAGTGTAGTGTAGTGTAGTGTAGTGTAGTGTAGTGTAGTGTAGTGTAGTGTAGTGTAGTGTAGTGTAGTGTAGTGCAGTGCAGTGCAGTGCAGTACAATGTAGTGTAGTGTAGTGTAGTGCAGTGTAGTGTAGTGCAGTGTAGTGTAGTGTAGTGTAGTGTAGTGTAGTGTAGTGCAGTGCAGTGCAGTTCAGTGCAGTGCTGTGCATTGTGGTATGTGGTATGGTGTGTGGTGTGATGTGGTGTGGTGCGGTGTGGTGTGGTGTGGTGTGTGTAGGGTGTGGTGTGTGTAGTGTAGTGTAGTGTAGTGTAGTGTAGTGTAGTGTAGTGCAGTGCAGTGCAGTGTAGTGTAGTGTAGTGCAGTGTAGTGTAGTGCAGTGCAGTGTAGTGCAGTGTGTGCAGTGTAGTGTAGTGTAGTGTAGTGTAGTGCAGTGCAGTGCAGTGAAGTGTAGTGCAGTGTAGTGTAGTGCAGTGCAGTGAAGTGCAGTGCAGTGCAGTGCTGTGCATTGTGGTATGTGTGTGTGGTGTGTGGTGTAATATTGTGCGGTGTGGCGTGG
>CM060322.1:44026087-44066087 GCA_030674155.1 Stramonita haemastoma | reverse complement strand
TTCATTCAGACAGACCAACAATTTTGTAAAAATCTGACGAAAATTTCGGGACATTCTTGAAAGCCCCAAACCACACCATGTGCAAAGAGAGCTTATTGTCGCAAAAACTTCTCCATAATTGCACAAGCTCTCGTCTCTCGCCACTCCCCTTTCGCCTGGCGAAGGTTGTTCTTTCGCTTACCGAAAGCGGAGGATGCTGTGCCGTGCGCGAGAGAGCGGTGTTGCCATATATAGACATGTTCACAATGGCTGGTTCTGGTTTTTCTGGGAAAAACCGCTCGACTTGGCTGACGCACAGTCTCCAAATATGGCAGGCTAGTGCTTTCACGCAAGGCGCGTGCTCGCATCTCAAGGCTGGCCGTGTGAGAGTGTTCATATCGTGCGGAAAGCTCGTTTGACTGTCACTTCACAGCCTGTCTTTCGTACAGGAGAGAACTGAACTGGTCGGACCTCTGATCCTCAACTGTCATCATGTGTGACGACGAAGTAGCTGCCTTGGTGATTGACAATGGCTCCGGCATGTGCAAAGCCGGCTTTGCCGGGGATGATGCTCCTCGCGCTGTCTTCCCCTCCATCGTGGGTCGCCCACGACACCAGGTCAGTGGTGATTTTTAATGTTTTTTGTATAGGCCTAGTCATTTTGTTAAGTTTTACATGCTTTGTCATGTCCAAAAGTTGTTTCCCTGCAGTCGTTTAAATCTTTTTCAGTTTTATAATTATGACAGGTGATATTGGACGCTAGTGCATGTGTTTTGAGTAGTGTAGACTATTAATACAATTTGTAAGATTTTATTAATAAGCTCGTGCAACCCAGTATTTTTGCGCGTGCAGATAGGTCTTGGTAATTAGAGAGCGACTTCAATTTTAGCTTTGAAACGTCAACTTAATCATTTTTCTTTTTGTGTGTGTGTTTTAATCTGGATATTTAGAACTTGTAATGATGATGATGACTTTTTCAATGGAAAGTGCCGGGGGAGGGGGATAACTCTGATATCTACCCATCCAAGCGTCTAATCTATTCATCCGTGGTAGTCTGGAAGATTTCTGAGCACAACAGATTTGGCTATGAAACGTGGCGTTGATTGTTGATACATTATCACATATTTTATTTTGCAGTATATTTTACTCATTGAGAAATGAAATAATGTCAATATATAGTAGTTTTTTGCAACGGGAATACTTGTTTTTTTAAATGAAGCTGACGAAATCTCACCTGTAGAATACCGGTGGGTGGGGCAGGTACTGCCGGCTTACCCGGTTTTGTTGAACATCAATATTAACATTCAGTACAACTTGTAAACCCCATGTTTCACGTAACTACGAATGCATTATTCACCTAACCCAGTGTCATTCATACAACGATAATCTTAACGAAATTTTTTTCCAAGGCATGGCTGCAAAACGGGAAAAAAAAAAACCGCTTATACTGTCTTAGTCATACGAAACAGGGCGTGGCATGTTCACGAGGTATGGATATTGACAAGCCTTTGGATAGGGGAGGAGTCAGAATAAAATTAGACGCGCTGAGAAAAAAAAAAGAAGAAAACTTTGAATGTGTGTAAATCTGATGAGAGTACGTTTGAATTCCAAGGAGAAAAAAAATGGGCGAGGCCCAACCACTTTCTATGTTTGTCATCTTTTGTCTGCAGGTAGAAGGAAAGGAAAATTCCGCATCCTCCTCTCCCCACCCCCCACCCCCTCCCCATTGTATTGATTTGGATGACAGGCAATAGCTATGCCCTTTTTTTCAGAAAGGGGGGGGGTTGTTGTTGCTGTTCATTATTATATTGCATTGAAACTTAGAATGGTGTCTTGATGTGCACGTGCCTCAATGCTGAAAACTGGAACCATGCTTCTTTCAAAATGGCTGCCAGAAATGGCCGCCAATCCGCCATTGTTTCGTTTTAGTATGCAAAGTAGGCTGGCTGAATGGAAAGAGGAGGGAAGGGGGAGGGAAGTCGCATGTCAACTTTGTTTTTGCAGTAGACACAATGAAGCACACACACACACACACCTGCCACATTATATATATATATATATATATATATATATATATATATATATATATATATATATATATATATATATATAATATTCAGTCGAATCCAGATCTCCCCTCTCTTGCCCAGTAAATAAACCTTGTAACAAAATGTATCGTGACAATTGGTACAAAATCTTTATTAGTCAACATCATCGGGACAGTAAAACACTATAAGTATGTCAAGTGGCGACCTTTGCGACACTGTTGTAGTGTATTCTACGGATACCTGTATAGCAATCACCGTCAACCAATCATAAAAATCGGAACTTATAGAAAATCACCTTGGTTTTGTTTTACTCTAATTGGCATGTTAGAACAAATTGGTGACCATGTTTGATACAGTATGGTTCAAGGTATCATCAGCATGTAAGAGCATGTTGCTTTACGGTGGGTTGATGAACTGACAAGCAGCATGCATTCCGAACTATCTATGTGCAAGATTTCATGACAGTTCCTGAAGGTATCAAGTTTATCATACTAAGGATGAACATAAAGGTTGAGACTTGTATGTCGGTCTTTACTATGGAAAAAAGAAAATGTACGACTGGCGTCTGAAAGATCTATAACCAATGTTGGAGTCATTAAACTGGCGACTACTTAATAGACATATGGCACATGAACAAATTGCCTTTTGCAAATATCGACCACAAAGTGAGAAAAATGCATTGGGTACGTGCATGACTAATATGCATAGAACAGTGTCCTATAGCGTGCATGCATACACACTTGCATACTTTGCACACATAGTCTAGGCACTCTCTAGCCCATTGTGGCATATTTGCTAAGTGGCACAGAGCTTTGCAGGTTGGAGGAGGAGAGTAACTGGGCTTAGTTCCTTTTGAAATTCATGGTAACGTTAGCGATCATTTTCTTTAGCCATATTTACAGAGGGGAATATAACTTGATAGTCTATGAAATCTAAATCGCATGGTTTTGTTTCTAAACTTGTTAAAGATAATACTGAAATGTGTGTAGGTGTATATATATAGCAAGTTGAGTTTTTGTCGTATGGTGCCAAGGGCAGTTAACTATTATTTGTGAAGCTACATATTTGATTAAAAAAAAACAACATTCAAAGAGGGTAGGTACCCATTTATAGCTGGGTGAACTGGAGGACTGTACTAACGCCAAGGCGCCCAAACAGCCTCCTATCCACTTGGTAACCACGCTAAATGAAGACTGCTTAACCTTATCTTGGAGGAAGCGGGTGCTCTGACCACTGAGCTATCCCTTCCCCTTTCTGCAAGTTCAAACCCGTAAAGCTTCTTCTGTCAAGATGAGATTCGTTATACCACACGAAATTGCTTAAAACAACTTTTAATCAAGCAAAGAGTGATACTGCAGCATGCTTCAGTCTGACACAATTTCCTGGTCTGTTAACAGACGTTAATTATTTTAAAGAAATATCAAAACCAAACATTTCAATCTTGAGTGTCACACTGGAATCTGTTATGCGAGACTGAGAAAATGTACCAGTGTAATCGGCCTGATAGTTGTTGCAATTGTGTGTGTGCAGGGTGTGATGGTGGGCATAAATATCAAAACAAAACATTTCAATCTTGGAGTGTCACACTGAAATCTTTAATTTCGGGAGACTGGGAAAATATACGGGTATAATCAGCCTGACAGTTGTTCCAATTGTGTGTGTGTGCAGGGTGTGATGGTGGGCATGGGACAGAAGGACAGCTACGTGGGAGATGAAGCCCAGAGCAAGCGCGGCATCCTGACCCTCAAGTACCCCATCGAGCACGGCATCGTCACCAACTGGGACGACATGGAGAAGATCTGGCACCACACCTTCTACAACGAGCTGCGCGTGGCCCCTGAGGAACACCCCGTTCTGCTGACAGAGGCGCCTCTCAACCCCAAGGCCAACCGCGAGAAGATGACCCAGATCATGTTCGAGACCTTCAACTCCCCGGCCATGTACGTGGCCATCCAGGCCGTGCTGTCCCTGTACGCCTCTGGCCGTACCACTGGCATCGTCCTGGACTCTGGAGACGGAGTCACCCACACGGTTCCCATCTATGAAGGCTACGCCTTGCCCCACGCCATCATGAGGCTGGACCTGGCTGGCCGTGACCTGACCGACTACCTGATGAAGATCCTGACAGAGCGTGGCTACAGCTTCACCACCACGGCTGAGAGAGAGATCGTGCGCGACATCAAGGAGAAGCTGTGCTACGTGGCGCTGGAGTTTGAGCTGGAGATGCAGACTGCAGCGTCCTCCTCCTCCCTGGAGAAGAGCTACGAGCTTCCTGACGGTCAGGTCATCACCATCGGCAACGAGCGGTTCCGTTGTCCAGAAGCCATGTTCCAGCCTTCCTTCCTGGGCATGGAATCCGCCGGTGTCCACGAAACGACGTACAACTCCATCATGAAGTGTGATGTCGACATCCGTAAAGACTTGTATGCAAACACGGTTCTGTCCGGGGGCTCGACCATGTACCCCGGCATCGCCGACAGGATGCAGAAGGAGATCACGGCCCTGGCTCCCCCCACCATGAAGATCAAGATCATCGCTCCCCCAGAGCGCAAGTACTCTGTGTGGATCGGTGGCTCCATCCTGGCCTCTCTGTCCACCTTCCAGCAGATGTGGATCTCCAAGCAGGAATACGATGAGTCCGGCCCCTCCATCGTCCACAGAAAATGCTTCTAAAAAAAACGTGCATTTGTATTGTGATGAGGCAGAAGGAACGGTTTGATAATCTCTGCTGCTCAACAAACGTGAAGAGGAACGCTAGATTGATACCAAAGTCGTTTCATTTACTGCCGTCTGTGGGTCTGTTGCCTTTATTGAATATTTTCGGGAGGGGGTCAGAAAAGCAATACTTGTGTGGGTAATTGAACACAGCATTCTAGTGTAGACAAAAGAGTTTGTATGGAAAGGATAGATAGGTAAGATTGTTGAGCATGCAGAAAGATTTGTATTTTTCTGCAGAGAAGTTATCTGTAATTCCTGTAAACAATGCCAAAAATCTAGTGATGTCCAGGTGACAATAGTATCAGTCAAGTCTTGTTAGAGGTTGCCTTCACAGAAAGAGCTGGCAAGGGGGAAGAAAGCTACGGTGATAGCTAACTTCACTAAAAGTTGATTTTGCCTTTGTAGAGTGATTCTTTGTTTAAGTTATTTTTTTACACCACCATTCCATGGTAACTGATGACAATTAAAAAATTCAAAATGCGTGTTTTGGCGGTTTCTTAGTTTTCAAATCTGTTGTGTACCTCAGCATGTGTGTCTCTTGGCTTTTTTAAAAGTCTAATTCATTTCTTTGGCTTCTCTCCCCTCTCCCCCCTCCCTCGTCTCTCTTTCCCTCTCCTCTCTCTCTCTCTCTCTCTCTCTCTCTCTCTCCTTCTCCTCCTCTCTCTCTCTCTCCTCTCTCTCCTCCTCTCTCTCTCCTCTCTCTTCCCCCCACCTCGAGTGTTGTCATATTTGTGTGTGTGTGTAATCCGTCTGCAGTGCAAATTGGTAATGTGATTGATGTATAAATTGATGATGTATAAAGTGGGACTTATTTTCGTACAAATAAGACTTTAGCAATGAGGCGAGTCTTGTTGGCAGAATGTATGCATCTCAAAATTGTCAGTTCACATGTGGAAGTACCCTCTTTTTTATGTGTATGGAATTCGAATAGAAACAGGAAGCCACATTCATGATAAGAAGTCCCACGCAAAAGTAGCTAGGAATATTTGATAGAACCACAGACCGTGAAGCTGCAAGTAACTGGCGTTCTCATCACACCCTGGTTTGTTTGCCTCTGATCAAGAATCGAAAAGTGGAGGCAATATTTAGTATATTGAGCTAGAGTGAATTCTCATGGAGTTTTGGAATTGGTAGGGGTGAGGGTAAGGCCGAGTTAGTGTTCGTGGTGGGCAGGGCTAGATCTATCTGCAGCACGTAAAATTTCCGTCAAATTCCTTCATGATAGTTGAAAAAGTCAAATTTAGGCATGATAATTATGCTAATCTAATTTTCTGTCGGTATGTTGGCAAATGTCAGAGGTGTTTATAGACAGTTTACCGAATGGTTGATGCAAAACTTAAAGTTTCAGAAGATATGAAAACGAAATGGACCGGAAGCACAAACCTTAGAACAGTACTAATAAAAGTAGTTTTAATTAAAAGTAAAACCAAATCGATTTTAAATAATGAAGTCCGACGTGGATAATATGGTCCTTTACATGGTTATTGATTTGAATGCTATTCAGCGATTTATTTATGCAGACGAGCGCACTGCTAGCAATGTGGACCACATTGCATGTGTATTATGCACCACATATGGCTCACAACTATTGCAAAAACGAAGGGCAATATAGGGTTTGCATACTTCTTAAAATCTGTAAACGTTCATAAAAACCGAGACCCTTTTTTCATGCCTTGAATCCTTTTGAAAATAGTCATGACGCTCTCACACATAAAAAAAACACCGTTCATAAATACCAAGGTATGTCTGTTGGATTTTTTTTAAGACAAACTTTTTGTATGAAACAAATCTGTAAATCTATTCTATAAAGCAAAAGTAGCAGGGAGCGTGCGTGCACACGCACGCACACACACACCACGCACGCACACACTCATAATCAAGGGAAGTAATCCGTCATTTTGCGTATGCCCCAAATCGCAAAACGTCAAAAGGATCTTGTCTAGAAGTTTTTGGCAAGCGAACAGGAAACCTGTCAGGACCACAGATAGAGACCGCAGTAGATACATAGGTTATTTATTTCATCAGACTGCATAGTCGGGACTACTGGAGGCCCCAACATCAATCACAAAATAGGCCTACTGTTTAGGAAAAACAAAAGCCCAGCCATTTCTTGTGTGTAATAGCTATATTTATATATATATAATAGGTATATATCAAAATATACAATATATGTATATAATATATATAAATATGATAATAATAATTATATAATATATATAATGTCTTGTATTCGACGATGATCTCCAAAACCACAGAGGAGGCAGTTGCTGTTTCAGAAATTGGGCAGAAAATTAATGTGATTATAGTGGGGTGACTAGCGCACAGCACATCCTACCCTGCAGCATACAGGCCCTAGAATACATAACTCATCATCACTTCATTTATTTCTTTAGATTCTTTTATTTCGAGAATAATAAACAAGTACTCCTATGCCATTTTTTAAACATTCAGTCCCCATATGCACACATTTGTAAATTATGTCATCTGTGTCCTATATTATGAAGGAAAAAACCGAACTTGACAATTTTTTTAAACCAACATAACAGAGATATTACCTGTACCCAAAACTTAAAGACACTCGCGACAACCATGAACCAAAAATTTATAATATCAAATCATGCTCCATTCTGATAACATAATGAATATGAACAAGTGGGGGACAGAAATATCAGTGTTCAGAGCGCTGGATTTTCCCCAGGCCAAGGTTAAGCAGCGTCGAGCGTGGTTACCAATTGGATGGGTGACCGTTTGTGCGCCTTGGTTCATACATTCACCCAGCCGTAAATGGGTACCTGCCCTCTTTGGGGCCAGGGAAGGTAAAGCAGCGAGGGAGAGGAGGAGATGGGCGCCACCCTCAATATGCTGGCCCCTAGAGAAGCTGAGGTCTCGGACGCCTCGCTCCCCTACGACCACATAGGTTATGGGGGACACCTTAAAATTGAACAAAACAAGGAGGGGGGGGGGATCTACCACACATAACAACCAGCCACATTTCGTACCACATTTTCCCCGTTTTTCTGCAGCCAGTGTAAACAGCACATCACAACTTCGAAAGACCATGGACAGTAAAACGAAACCTGTATCACATGACAGATCAGATCAAACACCAACCCAAAGAATTGAAATGTTCAGTAAGCTCAAATGATTAGTTACTTACTTTTTTTTTGTTGTTGTTTCTCGGCTAAAGCTCCCAAGGTTGTTCAACCAATGGTGAGATTTTGCGTACGCGATCGTTTTTGCCCACCATGAAGGTAGCCGCATTCCGATTTGGGGGACGTATGCTGGCGATGTTCGTGTTTCTGTAACCCACCGAACGCTGAGATGAATTACGGGATCTTCAAAGCGCATATTTAATCTTTTGCATATGTATGTAAGGTGAAGGTGAAGATATACACGAAGTGAATTAAGGCACAGGTAGGTCTGCAGTTGATGTTGACCTGGGAGATCATAAAAAAAAACCCTGCCCTTTAACTCACCACATGCCGCTGCTGAGATTCGAACCCAGGACTTCATGTACCTGTGGGATTAAAGTCGAACGGTTTTAACCACTTGCCTTTCGTGTCTGTCGTTATTACAATAAAGACATGAGGCCTTGATCCATGTTTCTATTCTTTAAAAGAAACCTCTCCTGTGTTTCATCTGCCTCGGCTGTTAACCCTTTTCATCCCAGATTAAACTGAGCATAATTATTATCTCGTTCTCCAGTCCAAGTAAAATTTTGAGTGGTGACTGCTGAGGGAGGTTAAGGTCAGAAAAATATTTATTCAGAATTTGTTTCTCAATAATTGGCATCAAACACAAAGTTGACAGGTGGCACAGATAGAACCAAGATTAATCTCCCTTCATGTCAACGAAAGTTAGCGAGGCAAACCGAAAAAAAACTGTCTTATCTGGAATACTTTCCTATGGATGATCCCCAGATTGTAAAGCATTGGAACGCCCAACTACAAGAACAATAAATAAACCCCGCCACGGCGATTCGAACCCCTTGCCTTTAACGTGACTCCGGATTACAAGTTCGTTCATATCCGAAGTTTGTTAACTGTCTTCCAAACCACAGGTCTTATGTGGCACACACTTACACAGAGGATGATATTTCTGCCACTTGTCCTGCCTGTCTTGTTTGGCAAACCTCTGTTCATAATAATTATGCATATTCATGTCATCCACACCCGCCGGTCTTAGCTTGCCTACTCTTATTACCCTTGTAAGGGGACGGAGATAGCCTAGTGGTCAGAACATTTTTGCAGAACACCTTGCGCACACGTTAAATCCTGTCCCACTTTTCGTAAGAGTAGGCCATCGTGTGCCGGTGGGAACAGGTGACATTTACACAAATGCATACACACGGGGACTTGATGAAAAAACGCACAAGAGTGCTTATTCCATTATCCTCGATATAAAAGAATAAATCAAACATTGCGCTCGCAATTTGACGACCCGGGTTCGATTCCGGTCGAGGAGATTTTTCTCCTGGAGTTAACATCAGTGCTGACCCCACTCTCCCTAAAAGTCTTTCGGGTGAGACTTTAAAGCGAGGCCCCGTGTGTGTGAACGCACGCAGAACATCTTGCGCACACGTTAAATCCTGTTCCGCTTTTCGTAAGAGTAGGCCATCGTGTGCGCACCGATGGGAACCAGATGACATTTCCAAAACTGCATACACACGGGGACTGGATGTTAAAAAAAGCATATGAATGCTTATTCCATTATCCGCGATATAAAAGAATATAAAAGAATAAATAATAAACAAATGAATAAATAAATAAATCTTCCGACTTCAGAGCAGCTCATTTCATTGTACAAGCTGCATGCTGGGTATGTTTGTGTTTCTGGGCATGAGCGCATCATTATTATGGATGATTTCTACAGTTGAAGCTGGGTTCGGAACGCCCAACGGAACACAAATGGATACTGCAACAACAGCGACTGGAACCTCTACCCTTTCATTATTCCACCTCACAAATTTGTTTGTCGCTGTAACTAAAGTGCTCCCCTCCTTCCACCCAAAAAAACAACAACAACAACAACAACAAACACAAAAAAACAGCAACAAAGACACAAACCAACCCCCCTTCCCCCTAAAACAAAAAAACCAAACCCAAAACGATAAAAACCCATGAAGTTTTTAAGGAACATGGGGATGTTAAGGGAGTGGAAGGGTTGGGGGGGAGGGGGGGGGGTTCAAGGAGGGAAATAGTTCGGATGGGTAGAATGGGGGCTGAGGGACAGGTTGCTAGTCTTTCTTCCACTCTTATAATTTATTGTCTGCCTATCTCATCTTTAAAAGGATCTGCAATGACTTGCAATATGATTTATATTATTTATAATTCTATATATCGAGGATAATGGATCATGTGTTTTTTTTCATCCAATCCCCGTGTGAATGCAGTTTTGTAAATCTTGTCATCTGTTCCCACCGGCACACAATGGCCTACTCTTACGAAAGGCGGAACAGGATTTAACGTGTGCGCAAGATGTTCTGCGTGCGTTCGCACACGGGGTCTCGGTCTACAGTCTCATAAGTTCCATCTTCCTTTTTTTCGGGGAGGGGGGGGGGGGGGTACAAAAATAGTTTGAAAGACAAAACCCCAGAAAGAGTGCTATAATTATATGTTCTGCTGATCTGCAATACTTTTTTTTTTTACCAATCTAGTGTTCAAAACTATACTTTTTGCCTACCTATTTACACTGAGTTACTTTGTACTTACTTCTCTGATGTTATCTTGCAGTTTACCTTCCTGCCTATATTCCTGTCTTTCTAACTGTCTGACTGCCTGCCCACCTACCAACCTACCTAGTACCTACCTATCTACCTATCAACCTACCTAGTACCTACCTATCTACCTACCAACCTACCTAGTACCTACCTATCTACCTACCAACCTACCTAGTACCTACCTATCTACCTATCAACCTACCTAGTACCTACCTATCTACCTACCAACCTACCTAGTACCTACCTATCTACCTACCAACCTGCACACATGCATCCATACACACACGCATACATACATTGTTGCCTTCCCATGTTTATAACACACACACACACACACACACACTACATACATACATACATACATACATACATACATACATACATACATACATACATACATACATACATACATACATACATACATACATACATACATACATACATACATACATACATACATGCATGCATGCATGCATGCATGCATGCATGCATACAGACAGACAGACAGACAGACAGACAGACAGACAGGCAGACAGACAGACAGACAGACAGACACAGACATTGCCAGCCTATTTTCATACACACACATATACACTCGAACATAAGTATATATCATAAGGTGCCCAAATACTATATTTATGTAATGTATACTTTTTTTTTTTGGTATTTATTTTTTTAATTCGATGATAATGAAATAAGCACTCATGTGCTTTTTTTTTTTTTTTTTTTTACATCCACTCCCCATGTGAATGCACCTTAGTAAATTTTTTCATCCGTTTCCACCGGCACACAATGGCCTACTCTTCCGAAAAGCGGAGCAGGTTTTAACGTGTGCGCAAGATGTTCTGCATGCGTTCGCACACGGGACCTCGGGTTATAGTTATAGATTGAAGAAAGGAGACTGAAGACAGACAGCAGTTGAAAACAGACAGACTGAAAACAGACAGACAGACAGACAGACAGACAGACAGACAGACAGACAGACAGACAGACAGTAGATGTTTGCCGATCTACATCCGAGTGCTGAGGCTCCGCGACTTAGCGGGATAGCCTAGTGGTCAGAACATTGCGCTGGCAATTTGACGACCCGAGTTCGATTCCCGTTCGAGGAGATTTTTTTTCCCTGGAGTTAACATCAGTGCTGACTCCACTCTCCCCAAAAGTTTTTCGGATGAGACTGTAAATCGAGGCCCCGTGTGCGAACGCACGCAGAACATCTTGCGCACACGTTAAATCCTGTTCCGCTTTTCGTAAGAGTAGGCCATTGTGTGCCTGTGGGAACAGATGACAAGATGTACACAACTGCATACACACGGGGACTGGATGAAAAAAAGCACATGAGTTCCCATTATCCTCGATATAAAAGAATAAAATAAATAAATAAATAAAATTAAAATATTCTCAATGCCCCAGGATCATTCGCAAGACAAGTGTTTCCTAAACAATGAATTCTGCACAAAACCCGAATGATAGTAAGTCAACCGTTGAGTGACACAATTATCAATCTTGATTTTCACTCGATTAATAGATTACCCCCCCCCACCCCCCCTTTAAAAATTTTTTTTTTTAAGATTGTCATTAATTTAAAAGTTGACTCTGGAAAACACATAATTATGTTATTTTGTGTTTTGTTATAATGTATTATGTCTAAAAGTGCATTAAAAAGCTTTTTCTTTAAATCAATAAAAAACAACAAAATGACTGGACCGTTGAGTGGTGGCCTGAGTGCTAGTCTTTCGGATGAGGCGATAAACCGAGGTCGTCCCGTGTGCACCACGCATTTAACGCACGTAAAAGAACCCATGGTAACAAGAAAGTTGTCAATGACAAAATTATGTCGAAAAAAGCCACTTTGATAGTGAAAGAAATACACAGACAGGAAAAGAAAGAAAAATAATAGGTGGCGCTGTTCTTGTGGCGACGCGCTCTCCACGGGGAGAACAGCCCGAATTTCACGCAGAGAAATCTGCCTTGACTTAAAGTGGTATACAATAGAATACAATAGAATACAATACAATACAATACAATACAATACAATACAATACAATACAATACAATACAATAGACCAAGGGGAACAACTGACATCAAGGAAATATTCTTAGTTCTCTTAAAAGGCAATCTAAACCCATGGAGCAAGGGAAGCAATCACAGAATCATCGTGATCAGTTCTGGGCTGTCCGATTCCATAGGATAAAAAAAAAAAAAATTCTCCCCGCTGAAGTGAACTTCAGTTCTGGCTTCCATTCCGTGACATTTCTTCGCATGAGGCCCTAAAAGACAACGATGATTGAGAATTATGGTTGGTCAGGCAATTTTGAGCAAAGTTTTCCAAATCGCATACATAAAGTGGATGAAGCGCGGCTGTGTGGTCCCAGTCTCTCCAAAAGACCAACAGCAATCTCACTCTGAGCTGGTCAGAGTTAAAAAACAAAACAAAAAAAGAACCCAAACAAACAAAAAACCCTTATGATTTTAGTTACGGGATTCGAACATACAACCCTCCAGCCAGTAACCCCAAACGCTAACCACTACACCATGTTGGCTGGCGCATTCGCTTTCCAATACAGAAAGAAACTCATTGGGAAAGGACATTACATCACAGGACATCATCAAAAAAGAAACAAGCTTCGGTTTCACGTGCAAATTGTTCCACGCTTTTGATATCTGTTCAAAACCATGACACAGGCAACCCACTATAAAAAAGCTGTATAAAAGTTGTGCCGTTGACATTTTCAACGGGAGTTATTTTTTTTATCTACGGACTGTCCATCTAATGTTTTAGGTGAGTACGGTTTTGTCTGTTGCCGTCTGTTTGTGTCAAAGTTTGTTGTGTTTAGTTCTTCGTTTACAGGGTAATATAGAATGCGCGCCTGTTTACTAGTTGTTGGTTTTTTTATTTCAAAATAAAATTATTTGTAGTTATAACCGTCCAATTTCTTCTAATTAGAATAGTTTTTTTTTTCTTTTCCCGACGTAGCAAAGGGCCTGCTAGAAGAAGTAACAGTAGTAAGTAATAGGAACAACAGCGGTAGTAGTTGTAGCATAGCTAAAGTGTGTACTGGTTTTTCATGTAGTAGCAGCAGGCTACAGTGCGGTTAGTATATAGTAGTAGTATAGTATAGTAGTAGAGAAGTAGTAGTAGGAGTAGGAAGTAGTAGAGTAGAGTAGAGTAGGAGTATAGTAGTAGTAGTAGTAAGTAGTAGTAGTGTAGCTGCAGCAGAAAGAATAGCAGTAGTACCGTAAAATCCCTAGCATAAGCCCACCATCTAGCAAACGCCCACCCCCCACTTTGGGCCAAAAGTTGTGCACAGGGGTAACTACCTAGCAAACGCCGAACCTGCTTTTTTCAAAGAGACTATGCTCACTTTCACTAGGATTTGTGCAGACTGTTCTAAAAGTCATCTTTTCCCCCTTCTTTACCTTTTCGAGTTTCTTTCCTTTTTTTCTTATTCTTTGTCCCCTCTCCTCACTCCCACCCATCCCCAACAAAGTGAATTAACATTACGTCATGCTTTTTCCATACTGACGTCTTTTGTCTGTCAGTGACGTACGGGTACTTTAACCACACTTCCTGATGGCCGGAAGTTGGTTCTTGAATCTCTCTGTGCCATTTTTGCAAAATGCCGAAGCGACAGTCTTACAGACTATCTTTCAAATTGGAAGCCCTCCAGTATCTGGATAACGAGGTGGGAATGTTTCGGAGTGTGCCCGTGAATTTCCTGTGGATAGGAAGAGGATCAGGGAATGGAGTGAAAACAGATAGACTTGAACAGCAGTAGGGAAAAGACAGACAAAAACGGAAACTCGAAAGGACCAGCAGTTAGATCTGAACATGTCGACCAAGGTGTGCTGCATTATCTGGAGGATGAAAGATCTGAAGGCAGGGTATTGCGAAACAAGGACCTACAACGGAAAGCATGGAACTCGTTGGCCTTCTTTGCCTCAAAGTCCCTTTTTTTCTTTTTTCCTTCACTTCTTCTCCAGACCTAACTGACATGCTTTCGGGGTTTGTATTCACTCAATTACATGGTTGAGCACAAAAATTACTTTGTGCAAAGGGGTCTATCCCTAGCAAACGCCCACCCCCCAATTTTTCCCTAATTCGGTGCCAGGGGGGGGGGGGGGGGGGCGTATGCTAGGGATTTTACGGTAGTAGTAGTAGCAGTAGTAATAGTAGTGGCAGCAGCAGCAGCATAGCAGAAGTAGCAGTAGCAGTATCTGTTTTGTAGCAGAAGTAGTAGTAGTTTTTGTAGCAAGTAGTTAGTAGCAGAGAGTAGTGTGTGTACAGCAGTAGTGGCTAGTATACTAGTATAGTAGTAGTAGTAGTTGTAGAAGTAGTTGTAGAAGTAGTTGTAGCAGAGTGTTGTTGTAGCAGAAGTAGTAGTAGTGGAAGTAGCAGTAGTTAGTAGTAGCATTAGCATCAGCAGTGGTGTAGTAGTAGTTAGTAGTAGTAATAGTAGTGATAGCTGTAGCAGTGACAGTAGCAGTCGCAGTAGCATAGAAGCTGCAGCGCAGCAGTTGTAATAGTGGCAGTAGCAGCTGTGGTAGTTTTGATTGCTTGTGCATGGTGTGGTCTTGGCACTGCGATCTGAAAGCGTTCAACCTTAGCATTCAATTGCTTCTACTTGTATTGTTTTTATTGTATTGATGATGATGATGATGATGATGATGATGATGATGAGATGAGTGAGGAGGAGGAGGAGGAGGAAGAAGAAAGGAATCGAAAGTCCTACCACTTTTTTTCCCGACATTTTAAAGTTAAAATCGATAACTACTGCCTGTAGCTAAATATCTCGTCCCCCGTGGTTTGTTGGTTGTATTTAAGTCCCAGTGGGGTTGTCCGATGTAGGGGCTGTACCATCTGATCAACCAGCCACCACCAGTATGTAGGACAGTCAGATGGAAAATCCGGCATTTTGTATTTCTTTCCTTCTCCTTCACCTGTTCTGTAGTCCCGTGGACAGTGGGGGCACCCCTGAAGATTTGAAACCAGCTTCCTCCACTCCCCACGGTCCTCCCCCCTCCGTAGTAGGTCATTTCACACCCAAGGCCTGTCCACTCTGATGTCTTTTCCCATGTTTCCTCTGTCTTTCCTCTTCGTCTCCCCTCCTTACTGTTTGTTCCCTGTAAGACTGTCTTGGCCAGTCCCAGATGATTCTTTGATTTCTTAGAGAATTTAAGAACATTCACTAGTTGCACAATTCTTTATATATATAATATATATATTTTAAAAGCTTTGACGAAAACAAACAAGCACTTTTAGGTAGGAAGGAGAAGAGATTAGACGGGGATAGCTCAGTGGTCAAAGCACTCACTTCCCCCCCCCCCCCAGCCAAAGTTAAGCAGCATAGAGCGTGGGTTACCAATTGCATGCGTGACCGCTTGCGCGCCTTGGTATCAGTACAGTCCCCCCATGATGTTGTTGGTGTATGTTGTGGATTGACAACATTGCTGTGATAGGTAAAGGTGAAGGTAAAGGTGTCCCCTAACCTATGTGGTCGTGGCGGAGTGAGGCATCAGAGACCTCAGCTTCTCTAGGGGGCCAGCATATTGAGGGCGGTGCCCACCTCCTCTCCCTGCTGCTTTACCTTCCCTGACCCTAAAGAGGAAAGGTACCCATTTACAGCTGGGTGAACTGGGGGGGGGGGACTGTACTGAAGCCAAGGCGCGCAAACGGTCACTCATCAAACTGGTAACCACGCTCGATGCTGCTTAACTTTCGACTTGGGGAAAGCGAGCGCTCTGACTTCTTAGCTAATCCCCCCCCCCCCCTCCTCATTACTGTGATAACTTTGGGCAATTTGTTGTTGCTGTTGGTGGTGGTGGTGGTGGTGGTGGTGTGGTGGTTTTCATGAAAGTTTTTCATTTGACGAGAATGAAAATGTACCTTTTTTGCCTTCTGGATATTTTCAGAAACGACAGAAAGAGACCCAAGCTCCCCCATCAATCCTCATCTCTGTATCTTCGTAATCTTGTTGCTGGAAACCCTGGAACAGACGATTCGAGAGCTGTAGGTGTTGTTCAAAACGTGTTACGTTGGACAAAGAGCGACAAAGAGACAGAGACAGAGAGAGAGAGACAGAGAGAGAGAGAAAAGAGACAGAGACAGACAAAGACACACAGACAGAGAAAGCACACACACACACAAAATTAGAGCCGATATATAAAAAAAAAATCCTACAAAGTTACCGACAAAACTAGTCAGTTAAAGTCTCCCCACCCCCAACCACCACCACCCCACCACCACCAACCCCCACCCCCACCACCACCACCCTTCTGTCATGGCACCCCGCACAGGAAACCCGCCGTTACCCAGTTCGCTGGAGCATCTGTGCCAGGCTGCAGAGCGCGGGAGGTGGGAACTGGTGAAGGCGGCTCTCTTCTCCTCCATGCCCTCCATCCTCCCTGACGACATGTCGGAAGAGTACGAGACCCGTCTCGTCACCGAAGCCCTACGCCAGAGAGAGTGGCACTTCCTGACGACCTATGTCAAGCTGCTGTGCCCCATGTCGATGGAGACGGTGGAAGACATTCTCCTCGCGGCGGCTGAAGCGGGGTACGTCGATTTCGTGAGGGAGACCATCGACCAGTTAGACGACACGGCTGCCATTCGTCCGGAGTGGGTCCTGGAGATCTTGACGTTGACGGTGCGGAATGACCGTCACCTGCTTCAAGCCGCGGCCATAGCGGAGCATTTGCCCACCGGCACGAAGGAGGAAGGGGTACATGCCGTCGCCACTCTGGTGGAAGGCTTGGAGACGGACAAGGCTGAACAGAAGGTGTTCCTTCTGGAAACGCTCCGAGGCATTCAGGCGGAGATTGTCATGGGTATGCCCTAGTAGTGTGTTTTTTTCAAGGCGTATCCTGTGGTGTTGTTGTTGTTGTTGTTGTTGTTTTTTAGAAAAAGGTTGTAATTGTGAGTGAGTGTGAGAGGGAGAGAGAGAGAGAGAGGGAGGGAGAGGGAGGGAAGGGAGAGGGAGGGAGAGGAAGAGAGAGGGAGGGAGGGGGAGAGAGAGGTTATTGATTTCTTTTATCAAGGCATCTGCAGATAATAATAATAATAATAATAATAATAATAATAATAATAATAATAATAATAATAATAATAATAACACGCCTAATTTACCAACAAAAAAAGTGACCTTCAAGATTTTGTGGAACATATCGATGGATCGATGGTTTGGCACAGTAGGTCCATAGTGCACAGTCGCTCCATTATCACATTACTTTTCAGATTTTAAGGGAGCCGTGCTTTGTTTAGGTACGTTAATTTGTCAAAGTTGAGTTCGGCATCGTGAAGTAAATAGCCTAACACCTTCTTTTAAAAAGAAAAAAGTCAAACAAAATCAAAGGCAAACAAAAGAAGGGTTTTCAAACTACAAAGCAGGTATAAAAATTATGCTTTTTTGCAGGAGTTGGAAGAGGCGGAAGGGGGGGAGGGGGGGGGGGAACTATTAACTATTATAAAATTTTTAATGTATGTAGGCAGGTCGGGACAAACGCACATGCGCCCCCCCCCCCACCCCCCCTACGTGAATGTCATTTTAACGTTTCATCATGTTAGGAAAAAAAGTACGATGTAGCCTACATTCAGTTTTTCCATTGGCTTCCGTGCGCATGTTTGACCAAAAAAACCTTTCGAAATAAGGGTTTAGAATAGTGTGTGTGTGTGGTGTGTGTGTGTGTGTGTGTGTGTGTGTGTGTGTGTGTGTGTTTAAACGAACCTTTTTTTTTTCTTTTTTTTAGCAATCTAGTCCCCCCCCCCCAAAAAACCGTTACAAGTGACACCCAACAGTTTTTCCCTTGTCAGAAGTATTTTGCTTTGATGCAACAACACCAATCGGTCATTTCTAGTTCAAAGTCCAGTAAATTCATAACTAAACATGCATGTAAAGGTACTAGTAGCTAGGGAACAAAAGTATCATTGTGTTCACTGATGGAATCAGATAAACCCTCGAAGCCTATATTTTAAACCTAAACAGCCTACAAACGGCATTGGAAAAAAATAAAATAACAATAATAAAACCACCTGAGGGTAAGAAGGCAGCTTAAAGGAACCAGAAAAAGCATGGATGGATAGGATTCAAAACACAGGAAATATAACCATCTCAACATTTTCAAAGCAGTTGGAATTTATTTTTCGTGTTTCAAATTTTTACCCTTTTAAAAAAAAATTTCTTTTAAAAGATATCAAGAGATTGGTTTTTATCTTAAGTTTATTTTTGTCTTAAAGTTCTCTCTTACTGGTACTCTGGGACAGAAGAACATTAACAGGTTGTTGTCCCCCCAAAAAAAATCGCTTACATATTGCTTGCCAAAAAAAAAAAAAAAGTTGATGCAATATATTTTTGACTGTCCTTATGAAATAAACATTCATTGATGAATAGGAAACTCATGCTTTGTGTTTTTGTATAATAGTGAAAGGAGTGGTAAGAGACTCTCTCTCTCTCTCTCTCTCTCTCTCTCTCTCTCTCTCTCTCTCTCTCTCTCTCTCCTGGGAGTGGGTAGGGAGGGCGGGGGTTCATATTCTATTCATTGTTTTGATGTATGTTTAAAAGGACAAGACTGTCAGTCTAGTTAAGTTAATAGTTAAAGTCTGTCCCAAGCCTAAGGCTCATCAGGCCGGTGCTTATCCCGGTTTCTGTGGCGTTAAGCGACTGAGAGTCATAGACTCCCCCCCTGGATAGGACGCCAGTCTATCGCAGGGTTAACCCCCAACACAAGGTTGGTACCCCTTTTACACCTGGGTGGGGTGAGAAAATAGCCATAAAGTGCCTTTTCCAAGGGCACAACACCATAGCTGAAAGCTGGGATCGAACCCGCAACCTTTAGATTACGAGTCCAACGCCCTAACCACTAGACTACAGCGGCGGCTTGTCAGTCTAGGCTTGGTCTGAAATCTTTATCCGAGTGTTTTGATGATCATTCATTTATTCATTCATTCTCTCTCTCCAAGATGTTCAAATCTGTCTGTCTGTCTCTCTATCTCTCTCTCCCCTTTCCGTTTCTCCCCCTGTCTTCGTCTCTCTTGTCTGAACAGGATTTAACTGTGCTGAAGATGTTCTGCGTGCATTCGCACAAGGGACCTCGGTTTATAGTCTCATTCGGACTTTTTAGGGAGAGTGGAGTCTGCACTGATGTTAACCCCAGGGGCAGAATCCCCTCAAACGGGATTCAAACTCGGGTCGTCAGATTGCGAGCGCAATGTTCTAACCACTAGACTATCCCGTTCACAGAGGGAGGGAGGGAGGGAGGGAGGGAGGGAGGGAGGGAGAGTGAGTGAGTGTAACACCCTGGAGTCAATTTAAAGATCTATGCACTTAAATCATTCATCACTTCCAGGACTCACTTTCAGACCGTAAGTTTACACAAACAAAAATGAATATAGAACAAAATTTATTATCTCAAAAAACCCAAATCAACCATGAGATAAGTTAAGGTTTCTGGCAAATTTGACCGACGTAAGCATAGATCATGTAAAATTGTTCAAATCGGTTATCGGAATCGAACAAGTTAAACAAGTTCTATACTTATCGATAGAAGGACTTTGAAGCATCACTGGTTTCTATGTCTATTCAAACACATACTTCCAAACGCAGGCTGACACACCAGCTCATGCATTCACACACATGCAACACACACCCCCCTACACACACACACACACACACGCGAGCGTGCGTGCGTGCACACACACACACACACCACACACGCGTGCGCATACACACCACACACACACACACACACCACACACACACCACACATACACACAATCACACCACACACACACACACACACACACACACACACACACACACACACACACACCCCCCCCCCCCGAGACAGGACATCCTGGTTGTTAGTGATGTGCAATTGCACTCATGATCTGCTGACCCCAGTTCGAATCTGGTTCAAGAGGATTTTTCCTCTGGAGTTAACATCGGTGCCGACTTCACAGCCCTCCAAAAAGTCCATTGGATGAGACTATAAACTGAGATCCCTTGCACTTCCTCACACAATGAAACCTGCTCTGTTTTTCAGAAGAGTAGGCCATTGTTATGTGTGCTGGTGGGAAGAGATAACAAAATTTCCAAAACTAGTTGCATACACACCGGGACTGGATGTAAAAAAAAAAAACAAAAAAAAGCACATAAGTGCTTATTTCATTAACCTTGAAATAAAATAAATTAAAAAAAATAACAAATTAAATTAAAAAAATAAACGCGCACATGTACACTATCATACATAAAAACCAAAAGGGTTATAAGTTATAGGGTTGATACACATTATTTCATGGAATACACTTAAAATTGATTGAATGTACAAAACATGCTTCTTGTTAACACAAACAACCTGTTCCTATCCATCTTCCTATTACCCCCCTCCCCCAACCTCTCTTACTACTACTACTATAAGCAGAATTAAGGAGCCTCCTCCCCTCCCCCCCCCCCCCCCCCCCTTCGAAAAAAAAAGTTTGCATCAGGGAACTCTGCTACCCTTTATTTTCTCTGATTTTTTCCTCTTTTTTTATTTTTTAGTAATTACATTTTTAAAAAAAATCATTTTGTTGTTACAAATACATTACATACATGAGAAGCATTACTAATGACAATAAAGGCTAACCATTTGCAGTCATAATTATGTTCATGAATGCACATCGATATTTTTCATAACAGAAATAGACAAGGTACATATATATGCATGCATGTATGTGTATATATCACACACACACACACACACACACACACACACATATATATATATATATATATATATATATATATATATATATATATATATATATATATATATATATATATATATATATATAGGCATTTTATATGGTGTACCATGTACATAAGGCGCCGCTGTAGTCTAGTGGTTAGGGCGTTGGACTCGTAATCTAAAGGTTGCGGGTTCGATCCCAGCTTTCAGCTATGGCGTTGTGCCCTTGGAAAAGGCACTTTACGGCTATTTTCTCACCCCACCCAGGTGTAAAAGGGGTACCAACCTTGTGTTGGGCTTAACCCTGCGATAGACTGGCGTCCTATCCAGGGGGGGAGTCTATGACTCTCAGTCGCTTAACGCCACAGAAACCGGGATAAGCACCGCCTGATGAGCCTTATGGCTCGGGACAGACTTTAACTTTAACTTTAACTTAACCATGTACATATCAGTGTTGCAGTTTCTGTTTTGTTTTGTTCCTTGGCTAGAGCCCTGAGGTTCACCAATGGCGACATTTTCCCCATTTTTACCCACCAGTATTAGGGTAGCCACATTCTGACTTCCAAGGATGGTGTTTAACTACAACACCAGCTGTGAACATGTGTGTGTGTGTTTCTGGTGGTGTTTTTTTTTAATTGTCATCCCTTCCTATTGGCACAAAATGGCCTACTCTTTGAAAAAGTCAGAGCAGGTTTTTAACATGTGTGGAGGATGTTCTCTGTGTGTGTTGTGTTGTGTGTGGTGTGTGTGTGTGTGTGTGTGTGTGTGTGTGTGTGTGTGTGTGTGTGTTGTGTGTGTGTATGTGTGTGGTGGTGTGCACATTGGTGGGTGGGTGGGTGAGGTTGGGGGGGGGGGGGGGGGGGGGGGGGGGCTTGGTTTATTGTCTCATCTGAAAGACTTTTTGGAGAATGCAGTTGCTTCCCTTTCAACATGGAAGGAATTCATAACTGTTTTACCAGCATATGCGTATCCTCATTCTTGATGATTTTCTTTCTTTTACTCTCTCTCTCTCACATCACACTTACACAGATTATTCAGTTTCATTTGTCCACAACCAAGTTTGCTACATCGCATTAAAAAACAACAACAATCTTTAGTTTTTACTTTCAACAATCATGGGCTTTATACCAGCATATTAATTAAAGAGAAAGAAATTATAGAGTCATCATTCATGATAATTTTCTTTCTTTTGCTCTATCTCTCACACCATACTTACATAATTCAGTTTCATATGTGCACAACCAAAAAACAATTTTGCAACATCACATTAAAAAAACATTAATTAGTTTTAGTTTTCAACAATCACGGGCTTCATACCAGCATATTAATTAAAGAGAAAAAAATTACAGAGTCAATAAAGCAGCATTGGAAATCCTATAAAACTGTAGCATTTAGGCCTCCTGGAGACTACCTAGCTTCTGAGCAAAGAAGATACACTCAAGTTTCATGGCTAATAGATACACTGATTATATAGTGTTAGATTCATTCCGTAAATTGACGATAGTGTTAGATCAAATCTATAAATTGATGATAGCATTAAAGTCTATGATTCTATGAACTGATGATAGTGTTAGATTAATTCTTTAAATTGATGATAGTGTTAGATTCATTCTATGGTTCTATAAATTGATGATAGTGTTCGATCAATTCTTGAAATTGATGATAGTGTTAGATTAAGTCTATGATTCTGTAAACTGACAATAGTATGAGATTAATTCTATGATTCTATATATTGATGATAGCGTTAGTAAGATTAATTCTATAATTCTGTAAACTGATGATAGTGTTATATCAGTTCTATAAATTGATGATAGCATTAAAGTCTATGATTCTATGAACTGATGATAGTGTTAGAATAATTCTATAAATAGATGATAGTGCTAGATTAATTCTATAAACTGATGACAGTGTTAGATTTATTCTATAAATTGACGATAGTGTCAGATTAATTCTATGACTCTATAAACTACATGGAAAACACAGACCACCCTGAGCTATTGCTTAGCTTTGAAATAGCATTTGGCACCTTACGTTGAAATTCTGAAGGTATGTGGTTAAGAGACTATGTCTATGCCAATGGACTGACAGAAATATAAGATCAACAGTCCTCACACATGGCGACAGTGCACAATACTTGGGGGTGGGATAGCTGAGTGGTCAGAGCACTAGCTATCCCCCAGTCAAGTTAAACAGCCTTGAACGTGGTTGCCAGTTGGATGGGTGACCATTTGCGCGCCTTGGCTTCAGTACAGTTCCCCCCCCCCCCCACTCCCCAGTTCATCCAGCTGTAAATGGGTACCTGCCCTCTTTAGGGTCAGGGAAAGTAAGTCAGTGAGGGAGAGGAGATGGGTGCCGCCCTCAATATGCTGGGCCCTTAGAGAAGCTGAAGTCTCTGGTGCCTCACTCCCCTACAACCACCTAGGTTATGGGACACCTTTACCTTTACACAGTGCTTTGAAATTTAAAACAAAAGGAAAAGATTAAAGGAAGCAGGCAAGGAGACCCTGTATCATCCTACTTACCACATTTTGATCAGTATATTATATTCTTGAAAATGTTGGTATGATTTCGGGACTTATTTGGAAAAACAATAAAACTCAAAACAACATGGCTAGGAGGAAAAAATCCAGTTAACTATTTTGCCCCCTATCTTAAAATGATACAAATACCCCCCCTCCCCCCCCCCCCCCCCACCAAAGTCCAACATTCTTGGTCTCTGATACATCCAAACTTTGATGAATTGTGGAATCCTAAACAACAATGAAAATTTCCTGAGATATATTCTTACCAAAGGTTCATTAAGAATGACTTACTATCACACTGGTTACATTTTTTAATAAAAAGTATTTTGATTTGTTTGTTTTACAAGATTTACAGCTAAACAAATTTCATACATGATCAGTCATCATCATCTCATCTTAAAGTCTCCTCCTACTTTGTCAAAAGTAATTTACCCTGTAGGTTCTACATCAAAGGCCTACCTGACCATTAGGTGTACAAGAAAAAAATGACTGTTGTGTGTGCCTGTCTCCTCTGAAAGTCTTCTACTGGTGGATTTCATTAAGACTTCCCTGATTTTGCTGAGCATAATATCTTCTGGACAATTTTTATACCTGACCATTAACATGGGGAAAAATATGACTGTTGTGAGTGCCTATCTCCACTGAAAGTCTTCTACTGGTGGATTTCATCAGACTTCCCAGATTTTGTTCAGTATACTGTATTCTTGAAAATTGTTATACCTGACCATTCATTACATGGAGAAAAAAAATGACTGTTGTGAGTGCCCGTCTCCTCTGAAAGTCCTCTACTGGTGGATTTCATTAAGACTTCTCTGATTTTGCTCAGTATAATACCTTCTTGAAAATATTGGTATGGTTGCCAGACTTATTTGGAATAATGAAAAAACTCCAGCAATATGGCAAGAAGGAAAAAAATCCTGTTAGGTATTATACCTCCCCCTCCCCCATCTTAAATTGTTGTGTGTGTCCCTGTCTTCACTGAAAGTCTTCTACTGGTGGATTTCATTAAGACTTCCCTGATTTTGCTCAGCATAATATATTCTTCAAAATGTTGGTATGATTGCAAGACTTATTCAGAATAATGATAAAACTCCAGCGATATGGCAAGGGGGAAAAATCCTGTCCCCCCCCCCCCATCTTAAAATGTTGTGTGTGCCCCCGTTTCCTCTGAAAGTCTTCTACTGGGGATTTCATTAGACTTCCCTGATTTTGCTCAGCATAAATGTATTCAGAAAATTTTGGAACATGACCATTTACAGAGAAAAAAAATGACTGTTGTGAGTGCCCGTCTCCTCTGAAAGTCTTCTACTGGCGGATAAGAACACACATCAGCCTGCCAGCAGAAGCGGTTACCTGGTGTGTGGCTGGGAAACAGTCCCAGAGCAGGTGGTGAGAGCTGAGTGTCAGGTAAAGGCCAGTGCTCCCCCAGCTGCCTAAAAATAGGTGCTTCTGCCACATCTTTACCTTCAGGTGAAACAGTCCCTGAACCAGTGGTGAGAGCTGAGTGTCAGGTAAAGGCCAGTGCTCCCCCAGCTGCCTAAAGATAGGCGCTATTGCCAGAGAATCGCAGATACCACCCCTGACCTGACACCCCTTTAAATCTATACACCTTCACCTTCAGGTGAAACAATCCCTGAGCCAGGGGTGAGAGGTGAGTGTCAGGTAAAGACCAGTGTTCCCCCAGCTGCCTAAAGAGAGGCGCTACTAGTCTTTGGATGAGACGATAAACCCGAGGTCCCGTGTGTTACACATCACTATTTAGCGCACGTAAAAGAACCCACGGGCAACAAGGGGGTTGACCCTGGCAAAATTCTGTTAAAAAAAAAAAAAAAAAAGCCACTCTGACAGGGAAACAAATACAGTTGCATACTGCCAGTCAGTCATGGATATTACCACCCCTGACCTTGACGCCCCTTTAAATTTATACACCTTCACCTTCAGGTGAAACAGTCCCTGAACCAGTGGCGAGATCTGAGTGTCAAGTAAGGACCAGTGCTCCACAGCGCACAAATCTAACATCACTAAGTTAAGAGTGCTATATTTAGCACGCCCTTTCCTTTTACCTAGTCCAAGTGTTGTTAGTCCTGCTATAATTTGCACCAGCTGGTCCGAACTGGCCTGGGTTGGGGTGGATTAATTAGCAGCTGAGAGGAGCTGAGAGTGGGGAAAACTGACAGCTGTGGCTCCCCCACCTGCCTAAAGATAGGCGCTACTGCCAGAGAATCGCAGATACCACCCTGACGTGAAACCCCTTTAAATCTATACAGAACCAAACAACAACAAAAAACCAAAACCCAGGACAGAATAGGTAGAAGGATGGCTATCGAACATATAACTTAAGGCAGAATGAATGAATGTGATAAAATGCAATAACTTGAATCCCCCCCCCCAAAAAATCAGAAAAACAAATCTTGCATGGATTAGTGGTGAGCGGGGAAGATGTTATCCATTTCTCATGAGTTTGCTAAGGGATTAGTCATTACATTCAAAATTGTGGAACATCAATTCCTGTCAAAGCCCATGCATTAAACCTCAAGATATTTGTCTTTTGGTATCATATCATTCAAATGCGAACGAACTGAAGTCCCAACCATTTTTAATTCAATAGCAGCGGTGATACAAATTTTTTCATTCTATAAAATTATCTACCCGCGGTAATACAGTGATCCAACACCCTAAACTGATATGAATGGGTATTCATTGTCATCATGAAATGTTTTCTTAACAAAAATCCTGCTACGTCACGAAATACAAAAAGATTTTAGCATCTTTCGTGGCAGAAAAAGTATTGGTTTTCAGACTTGTAATGGGGTGGATCTCTTCAATCAAACAATTCATTCGAAAAACTTGCGCAAAAAATAAGTCACATGTAAGACACAATATAAATACTAGCAATAATAACATGCGATTGTAACATGTCATACTGTATTGTGTAAAAACTATGAGCAAAAATAAGTTGTAGTACAAAACACAGACAATCATATTACACATCACATCATGTCATACTGTATTGTATTTTATACTACTCACAATCATGGCAGATTTCATTGCAGAAACTCAGGGTACTCTACCCATGGACAAAATCCTGCCACAAGAGCAGTCATCCCCCCCCCCTCCCCCCACATTACCTTTTTTTGTTTTGTTTCCTGTTTGCATCCCTATCAGAGTGGCTTTGTTCTACAATAATTTAGCTCGGGACACCTTTCTTGCTGTGATCTGGTTTTTTTCAAACATGTGATAAATATCTGTAACAGATATTTATAATAATAATAATACATGGAATTTATATAGCGCTATATAAATTCCATGTATTATTATTATCATCATCATCATCATTATTATTATTATCATTATTATTATTATTATTACTATTATTATTATTATTATTATTATTATAATCATCATTATTATTATTATTATCATCATTATTATCATTATTATTATAAATATCTGTTACACACAGGACCTTGGCTTATCATCTCAAAGTCTAGTCTTTCAGAAGAGATGATCTGAGGTGGAGATCTGAGTAGGTGGAGGAAAAACAAAGTGCAGGTACCAACTTCTTAATCATTTTGAAAAATGACTTATCAAAGATTCAACAACAACAACAACAAAATGAAATAAAAATAAATTCTAGGGAATAATGTCTTTCAGTGACGGCAATAAATTCTAGAGAAGAAATGTCTGTCAGTGACTCAATAAATTCTAGAGAAGAATGTCTGTCACTGACTCAATAAATTCTAGGGAACAACGTCTTTCACTGACGGCAATAAATCCTAGAGAATAACGTCTTTCACTGACGGCAATAAATCCTAGAGAATAACGTCTTTCACTGACGGCAATAAATCCTAGAGAATAACGTCTTTCACTGACGGCAATAAATCCTAAGAAAACAACGTCTTTCAGCGACACGCAAAAATCGTGCGGTCAGCTGTTGACCGTTCCCGCCTCACTTTCCACATCTGTCTCTATGACACTGCCGGTCAGGCTGCTGGAAAAGCAGGCCGAGTCTCGACGGCCGAGGCCGTGATCCAGCACAAGAGCCACTCCTTGCACTGGGTGGTCACCGCCCCCGATGGCACGGTCCCTCCACGAGCAGGTGGCCACCCCTTTCCTCAAAGCCTCTATCCTCTCAGAACCACCGCCATCACCCCCACTGCCAGAGGAGGAGGCGGCCTCCTTCTGCGCATTGGCAAAATCCTGAAGGATGGCGTCGATGCTGATGTTGCCCATAACGTCCGTTAGTAACGGAGCGTCTGACCCGCCCCTTGCGACGCAGACTCTTCGGTTTCTGACGGTTGGGCACCGTCTGTCAAAACCGCCGTGCGGCGTGGAGCTAAATTCGTTCTGATCCTGGCTTTCTGGTGGCTGTGGCTGGCGGTCCAGCTCACTGTCTGACCCTAGCTGTGGAGAGTGGGACTGTGGACGCGCCAGTCTGGTGAACGAACCATGACTCGCTGCTGTCGAAACGCCAGCAGCACGGTCTGACAGAGGCGGAGTTTCAACGCTGAATAATTTCGTTTCTTCGTCGTCGTCATTTTCCTCCTCGGAGGAAGAAGAAGAGCGCGCTCGCTCGTTCGTCGGTACCGACCCCCTGCCTCCAGTCTGAGAGGCGGGATGAGGAACCGAACCGTTCTGCCCAGCTGGCTGCAGTGACCGCCGGCGCCCGGAGTCTCCGCGGATCAGAGACCGGTCGACATCTTCATCAGCACCACCGCTGCTGTCCTCTTCATCGTCTCCCTCATCGTTGTTCTCGTAGAGTCCTGACTCGCTGTCGTCTGTGTCTCTTTCGTCCCCAGTACTGGAGGAGGCGTCATCGTCCATTTCTGACCGGGCTTGACCCCACTGCCCGTATCTGGTGCCCAGCCCTGGGTAGCGGTCAGCAGAAGCCTCGGCCTCCTCCTCCTCCACCTCCTCTTCCAGTGCAACTGTTTTGACACACAGCCAGCGAAACGTTATTACTCTACCTTACATATTGCTGCAGTACTGCCAGCGTAGCATTGTTATTACACTACCTTACATATTGCTGCAATACTGCTGCCAGTATAACACTGTTATTACACTACCTTACATATTGCTGCAATACTGCTGCCAGTATAACACTGTTATTACACTACCTTACATACTGCTGCAATACTGCCAGTATAACACTGTTATTACTCTACCTTACATATTGCTGCAATACTGCCAGTATAACACTGTTATTACACTACCTTACATATTGCTGCAATACTGCTGCCAGTATAACACTGTTATTACACTACCTTACATACTGCTGCAATACTGCTGCCAGTATAGCACTGTTATTACACTACCTTCCATATTGCTGCAATACTGCTGTCAGTATAACACTGTTATTACACTACCTTACATATTGCTGCAATATTGCTGCCAGTATGATAATAATAATAATAATGAAATAATAATAATAATAATAATAATAATAATATAATAATAATAATAATAATATAATAATAATACATGGAATTTGTATAGTGCTATATCTTGTAAAAACACTGTTATTACACTACCTTACATATTGCTGCAATACTGCTGCCAGTATAGCACTGTTATTACTCTACCTTACATGTTACTAGATTACTGCCAGCGTAGCACTGTTATTACTCTACCTTACATATTGCTGCAATACTGCTAGTATAACACTGTTATTACACTACCTTACATACGGCTGCAATACTGCTGCCAGTATAGCACTGTTATTACACTACCTTACATATTGCTGCAATACTGCTGCCAGTATAACACTGTTATTACACTACCTTACATACTGCTGCAATACTGCTGCCAGTATAGCACTGTTATTACTCTACCTTACATATTGCTTCAATACTGCTGTCAGTATAGCACTGTTATTACTCTACCTTACACATTGCTGCAATACTGCCAGTATAGCACTGTTATTACACTACCTTACATATTACTGCAATACTGCCAGTATAGCACTGTTATTACACTACCTTACATACTGCTGCCAGTATAGCACTGTTATTACACTACCTTACATATTGCTGCAATACTGCTGCCAGTATAGCACTGTTATTACACTACCTTACATATTGCTGCAATATTGCTGCCAGTATAACACTGTTATTACACTACCTTACATATTGCTGCAATACTGCTGCCAGTATAGCACTGTTATTACACTACCTTACATATTGCTGCAATACTGCCAGTATAACACTGTTATTACACTACCTTACATATTGCTGCAATACTGCTGCCAGTATAACACTGTTATTACACTACCTTACATATTGCTGCAATATTGCTGCCAGTATAACACTGTTATTACACTACCTTACATATTGCTGCAATACTGCCAGTATAACACTGTTATTACACTACCTTACATATTGCTGCAATACTGCTGCCAGTATAACACTGTTATTACACTACCTTACATATTGCTGCAATACTGCTGCCAGTATAACATTGTTATTACACTACCTTACATATTGCTGCAATACTGCTGCCAGTATAACACTGTTATTACACTACCTTACATATTGCTGCAATACTGCTGCCAGTATAACACTGTTATTACACTACCTTACATATTGCTGCAATACTGCTGCCAGTATAACACTGTTATTACACTACCTTACATATTGCTGCAATACTGCTGCCAGTATAACATTGTTATTACACTACCTTACATATTGCTGCAGTACTGCTGCCAGTATAACACTGTTATTACACTACCTTACATATTGCTGCAATACTGCTGCCAGTATAACACTGTTATTACACTACCTTACATATTGCTGCAATACTGCTGCCAGTATAACACTGTTATTACACTACCTTACATATTGCTGCAATACTGCTGCCAGTATAGCACTGTTATTACACTACCTTACATATTGCTGCAGTACTGCTGCCAGTATAACACTGTTATTACACTACCTTACATACTGCTGCAATACTGCTGCCAGTATAGCACTGTTATTACACTATCTTACATACTGCTGCAATACTGCTGCCAGTATAACACTGTTATTACACTACCTACATATTGCTGCAATACTGCTGTCAGTATAACACTGTTATTACACTACCTTACATATTGCTGCAATACTGCTGCCAGTATAACAGTTATTCCACTAACATGCATATTACTAGAATACTGCCAGTATAACACTGTTATTACACTACCTTTACAGCGCACAAATCCAACATCACTCAGTCTTCCGAGACTGATGGGTGCCTACTACTCTACTGTCCTGTCCCTGTAGTGAGTTACCTTCTGTCTCACTGTAGCTATTTACCTTCTGACTCACTGTCCCCGTCAGACCGCAAGGAAACAGTGTTGATGAACAGATTCCTCTCCTCCAAGTCTCCTCCTTGCAACCACTTCTCTGCTCCCCTTTTCTCAGCTCTCGGCTGGAAAAAAAAAATGGGAAGGAAGATAATGAAGAACCCAACCAAACCAAAATTGCAACAAACACCAACCATCCTCCCTTCCACCCCCAAACCAAAACAAAACTGCAACAAACACCAACCATCCTTCCCTTCCACCCCCCTCCCCTTCTCCTCTCCTCTCAAAACAAACACCAAACCTCCTTCTCCATCCCCCACCCCTTCTCCTCTCCTCTCAAAAATAAATTTACAAAACAAGCCACGACTGTCACACAGAGCTCAGTTACTCATGCGCCCATCTAGAAAGTGACAAGTCCTAGAATAGATGGCTTCTATACTCAAAAGATTTTTCCACCATCCTGCTACACAATAAGTAGTGGCTGGTCTCAATCATTCAGAGAAAACAATAAACTGAGGTCCCAACAAACATTTTATGGTAAAGGTAAAGGTGTCCCATAACCTATGTGGTCATAGGAGAGCGAGGCATCAGAGACTTCAGCTTCTCTAGGGGCCAGCATGTTGAGGGCAGCGCCCATCTCCTCTCCCTCGCTGCTTTACCTTCCCTGACCCAAAGAGGGCAGGTACCCATATACAGCTGGGTGAACTGGGGGAACTGTACTGTAGCCAAGCGCGCAAACGGTCACCCATCCAATTGGTAACCAGGCTCAAATGCTGCTTAACCTTGGCTAAGGGAAAGCGAGTGTTCTGACCACTGAGCTATCCAGTCCTCTAATAAACATTTAGTGCATGCAAAAAAAAAAACAACCCCAAAAATCTGCAATAACAAGAGAGCTGTCCCAGACAAAGTTCTGTAAGAAAAAAAGCCACTCTCAGCCCAATTTTCATGCATAGAACTCTACTCTGACTTAAAAAGTGGTAGACTATATAATTGTATTGTATTGCAAAAATACAAAAACAGTACACAAAAATATCACTACCCCTATGACTACAACTACTACTCTGAAGTCAGAGTATGGCTTTCCTATCTGGCACGGTACGTGAAAACAGTCATACACGCAAACTTCTGTTCAGTGTGCAATTTCAACCTCACAGTGATTCCCAGATGGGATGTTTTTAAAAATTTTATTTTATTCTTTTATATCAAGGATAATGGAATAAGCACTTGTGTGCTTTTTTACATCCAGTCCCGTGTGTATGCAGTTTTGTTAATCGTGTCATCTGTTCCCACAGGGACACGATGGCCTACTCTTACGAAAAACGGAACAGGGTTTATCGTGTGCGCAAGACGTTCTGCGTGCGTTCGCACACGGGACCTCGGTTTATAGTCTCACCCAAAGAACTTTTGGGGAGAGTGGAGTCGGCACTGATGTTAACTCCAGAGGACAAATCCCCTCAACCAGGAATCGAACCCGGGTCATCAAATTGGGAGTGCAATGTTCTGACCACTAGGCTATCCCGTCCCCTCAGAATATGAGACAAGAGTGCACATTTTGGGTGACCCCCAGAGTGTTAAGCTAGGGAATGCATGACAACAACAACTACTACTATTACTACTACTACTACAATACTACTACTACACACTGCTACTAATACCCTTACTGTCTACTTCTATAGTAGCACCTTAATATCTCGTCTGTACTCAGGAAATTCAGAGTCAGCACAGATGAAGAAAAAAATAATATAGCAGAAAAGAAAGACGTGAGAGCAAGGAGAGATAAAAAAAAAAAAAGAGATCCCCCCTAAAAAAAAAAAAAGAAAAAAAAAAGAGAAATAGAAAAAAGGCAATTTCTAGAAGCACACACTGATTCTCCAGAAGATGGTGACACTGTTAAAGCTGACCCCCCCCCCCCCCCCTATTTTTTTCCCTCCACACGAAATGATTTTTTAATTGTTTTTTTTCTTCCCTAGATTTACCTTGATTTCAGGTACCGCAAAATCTTCGTCTGTAAACTGTCCAAACCTCTTCCTCTTCCTTTTCACACCCCTGATCAAGCAAACTACTCTGTTGAAAAACAAACAAACGGAAGAATGGTTAGACAATTTTCAAAAGCAAACCCTCCCCCCAAAAAAAAACAACAACAAATAAACAAACCACAAACCCCGAAGCCAAACCAAACAAACAAAAGAAACAAGCAAGCATTCAAACAATCAAAGAAAAAAAAAACAACAACCTAAGATTAAAAAAGAGATTTTTTTTTCTCAAAGATTAATAACTTTTTTTTCTGATAACAATTATCAAGAATACAACAATGACTTGATGCTATTAGATTAAAAAAAAAAAAAAGTAGAGGTAAAGGTGACCTATGTGGCTGTCAGAAAGTGAGGCATCAGAGACCTCAGCTTCTCTAGGGGGCCAGCATATTGAGGGCGGCGCCCATCTCCTCTCCCTCACAGCTTTACCTTCCCTGACCATAAAAAAGGGCAGGTACCCATTTACAGCTGGGTGAACTGGGGGACTGTACTGAAAGCCAGGGCATGCCAATGTTCACCATTCAAGTGGTAACCATGCTCGATGCTGCTTAACCTTGGCTGGGGGAAAGCGAGCGCTCTGACCACTGAGCTATCTCCATCCCCATGCTTTTAGTATACAGAAACAAAAATAAAGATTCATCCACCTAAGCTTCTTTATTCCTTTTTTTTTTCAAAAACAAATCAGGATGAAATCATCCACAAGGACCTTTCAATGCCTGTTTGCTGTAATTCAAATGTGATCTGATTATGCTTTCACTTATCAACACTTTTGCCGCCGCTGTAGTCAAGTGGTTAGGGCACTGGACTTGTAATCTAAAGGTTGCGGGTTTGATCCCAGCTTTCAGCTATGGCGTTGTGCCCTTGGAAAAGGCACTTTATGGCTATTTTCTCACCCCACCCAGGTGTAAAAGGCATACCAACCTTGTGTTGGGGGTTAACCCTGCGACAGACTGGCGTCCTATCCAGGGGGGAGTCTATGACTCTCAACGCCACAGAAACCGAGATAAGCACCGGCCTGATGAGCCTTAAGCTCGGGACAGACTTTAACCTATCAACACTTTATACTTCAAAGCAGCTGAATTCTCCCGTGGCAATGCCGAGGGCCTGTCAGTATAAATAGCATCCTCACATTCTGGAACTTCTGTGCTGGGAATCCCCTCTTTTCTATCCCTCTCTTTCTTTCTGCATTGTTCCTTTTGCTTCCTGTCAACTCCTTCTTGTATATTTTCTGCCTTCTTGGTCCAATCTCCTGCCTTTTTCCCAGAAAGTTGTGAAAGATAACAACTCTCTCCCATGCCAAAGTCAAACGCACTGGGCCTTGCTTGTCAGACATTTAACGGCAGCGTGATGCAATTTTGCTCATGTAACAGACAACAATAGTTGCTGTCTTCAGTCTCGTTGATTTAAACCCTAGCACACACTCATACATGTGTGCGCGCGAACACACACACACACACACACACACACACACACACACACACACACACACACACAGATTGCATACAAATGTGCTCGCACACACACACACACAAACAAATGTGCTCGCACACAAACCCCAGCACATGCTCATACATGCGCGCCGCGCGAACACACACATACACACACACACAGAGAAAATGCATACAAATGTGCTCGCACACACACACACACACACACACAGAGAAAATGCATACAAATGTGCTCGCAAACACACACACACATTCATACACACACACACACACACACACACACACACAGAGAAAATGCATACAAATGTGCTCGCACACACACACACACATTCATACACACACACACATACACACACACACACACATACACATACACACACACACATACACACACACACACACACACACACACACACACACACACACACCACACACACACACAGCACACACACACACACGCACACACAGAGAGTAAAGTAATAAAGGACAAATGCTCACAGAATTACAACAAGAACGCTCCCAATGACAGTTCCAGTGATGATCAGGATGCGCTTCAAAGGTCCCTCTGAATTAAAAAAAAACAATCAGAAACAAATGGAAGAGTTCAGTTAACATATAAAAGAAAAATAACAAATCCACAACACACACACACACACACACACACACACACACACACACACACACACACACACACACAACACACACACACACACACACACACACACACACACACACACACACACACACACACACACCAAAAGTCCTTTGGATGAGACTATATAAACCAGTGTGCAAACATATGCAGAACATCTTGCCTTCACGTTAAACCCCGTTCCACTTTTTGGAAGAGTAGGCCATTGTGTGTTGGTGGGAACGGATGACAAATTATACAAGACTGCATACATACAGGGACTGGGTGTAAAAAAAGCACATGAGTACTTATTCCATTATCCTCAAAATAAAATAAAATAAAAAACATTTAAAACACACACACACACACATGTATACATACATGTACACACACACACATCCACACACACACACACACACACACACACACACACACACACACACACACACACACACAAACACACATCCACCCCCCCACCCCCAACACACACAAACATGTGCACACACACACACACACTCTCTCTCTCTCTCTCTCCCTCTCTCTCTCTCACACACACACACACACACACGAGTGCTTATTCCATTATCCTCAATATAAAAGAATAAATAAATCACCCCCCCCCCCCCCCCCCCCCGCCACACACACACAGTCAAAATTATCTGCTCCACTTTACACAATTACCTTTTGCCGTTTTCACCCTTTTGCAGGTCCAACAATCTTCTCTCACAATCGACCAGTCACATCCACTCTGAACTTCCCCCCCCTCCCCCCCCCCCCACGCACACACTACACACAAATCAAAATTATCCACTCTATGCTCTACTTTACACAATTACCTTTTGCCATCTTCACCCTTTTGCAGGTCCAACGATCTTCTCTCACAGTCGACCAGCCACATTCACTCCACACACACACACACACACACACACACACACACACACACACACACACACACACACACACACACACACACACACACACACAAACACACACACACACAAACACACACACTACACACAAATCAAAATTATCCGTTACACTTTACGCATTTACCTTTTGCCGTCTTCACCCTTTTGCAGGTCCAGCAATCTTTTCTCACAGTCGCCCCTGCCACGTTCACTCTGACCCCCCACACACACACTACACACACAAGTCAAAATTATTCGCTCCACTTTACACAATTACCTTTTGCCGTCTTCACCCTTTTGCAGGTCCAACGATCTTCTCTCACAGTCGACCAGTCACATTCATTCCACACACCCACCCACACCCACACCCACATATACACCCCCCCCCCACACACACACACACACACTACACACAAGTCAAAATTATCCACTCCACTTTACACAATTACTTTTTGCCGTCTTCACCCTTTTGCAGGTCCAGCAATCCTCTCTCACTGTCGCCCCTGCCACATTCACTCCACACACACACACACACACACACACACACACACACACACACACACACACACACACACACACACACACACACACACACACACAAACACACACACTACACACAAATAAAAAATTATCCGCTCCACTTTACACAATTACCTTTTGCCGTTTTCACCCTTTTGCAGGTCCAGCGATCTTCTCTCACAGTGGCCCCTGCCACGTTGACTCCCACCAGATACCAGGTTTCGGGCTCCAAGTCGTCCTTGTCGTACCTCACTGGGGCCTGCAGATCTCTGCTCGATGACAGCTTCTGGCTGTAGTAATCTTTAGAGGGAGGGGGAGGAGAGGAAAGAAAAGAAATGAAGATGTGATCTTTGGAGATGTTACAGAAGTTGGGTATCTACTATATATATAGAACAGACATGCGAGCAATTGATGTACCCCCCCAAAAAACAAAAGATATGCATTTTTCATACATGTTGCTTTAAAAAAAAAAAAAAAAAATTTAGTTCTAAAAGTGTTGAGCTGAAACCTGTAGTAAGAGACACAAACGTTTCTATATTCATGTGAGTTACATCATCCTTGAGGGAGGGGGGAGAGAGAGGGAGAGAGAGGGGGTGGGGGGAGAAAGAGGGGAAGCTGAAAAGATCTCAGTGGTTAGCATACATTTTATGTGGGGGGGAAGGTGATCACTCTGAACAAAAATCAGTAATCTGACGGTTATAAAAGCTGGTTTTACAATTGTTATTCATTCAGCCTGATGAAGCTTCAGGATAGAAGCAAAAGTTTGCTGAAAATAAAGAGATGAAGCTGTACACAGTCATGTTTTTTTCATTATTTTACTGTTTTACCTCAACTATGTGCTTGGAGGGAGCGGTGCCCAGCAGCATTGTGGGTTTTTATCAAGTCAACTATATATATATAAGCAAAAATTATATATTTAATATATATATTACAACTGGTGTAATATCATGTGACTAATGTGAAAAGACGTTAGATTTAAGAAACACACACACACACACACACACACACACACACACACACACACACACACACACACACACACACACACACACACACACCCCAACAACAACAACAACAAACAACCACACACACACACACACAACAAACAACACACACACACACACACTAACACACACATATACACACACACAACACACACACACACACACACACACACACACACACACACACACACACACACACACACACACACACACAGTTTAAGATTCCAGATTCAATTCCTTTCATCCCTTTTAGGGGCATGGAGGATTAACAAACAAGTTCAACACGAAAAAAGAAACCTTACAGCAGCAATACATCCAAAAGTATTATCAATACCAACAGGAACAAGAAAAGCAAGAGTTGATCACAAAATAATAAACAAACAATATTAAAGACTCAAGCCGCTGCTGTAGTCTAGTGTTAGGGCGTTGGACTGTAATCTAAGTGCGGTTCGATCCAGCTTCGGCTATGGCGTTGTGCCCTTGGAAAAGGCCTTTACGGCTATTTTCTCACCCCACCCAGGTGTAAAAGGGGTACCAACCTTGTGTTGGGGGGGTTAACCCTGCGATAGACTGGCGTCCTATCCAGGGGGGAGTCTATGACTCTCAGTCACTTAACGCCACAGAAACCGGGATAAGCACCGGCCTGATGAGCCTTAGGCTCGGGACAGACTTTAACTAACTTTAACTTTATTAAAGACTCAGGACTTAAAAAAAAAATAATAATTTAAAAAATTTTTTTTTTTACACTTACCACTCTGCTGCATGAGACGGCCACAATCCTCCAGCCCTGAGTCTGTCTGCTGTATTATCCCAACGGCGTAAGTTCGAGGGCGACCGTGGAGGTCGTTGATGTCCCGACCACACGGCAAGGAGAACTCTACTCTGAGGGCATGGCTTTCACTCTCCACCCGAAAATTCTCCACCCTTTCTGGCACTGGACACAACAACAACAAAAAACATGACCTTGAAAAAAAAGAAAAAAGAGAAAAAAAAAAAAAAGAGAGAAAAAGGAAAAAAAAAAAAAAAAAAAAGACCCCCCCCCCCCCCCCCCAAAAAAGCCCCATGACCTTAGCCTCACTTGATCCCCTAAGGGTTCGATTCCCGTTCAAGGGGATTTTTTTCTCTCCTGGAGTTAACATCAGTGCTGACTCTACTCTTCCCAAATGTCTTTGTGAACTAACCGAGCCTGTGTGAACCACGCGAACATCTTGGCACAGTTAAATCCTGTTGCGCTTTACTAGGTAGCCATTGTTTGCGGGGGGAACATGGCAGATTACAAAAACTGCAAACACACGGGACTTGATGTAAAAAGCCTCTTTTCCAAAAATCCATCACAGATAACCTTTTAAAATCATGAAATAATCTGGACAAGTATTTTCTTATGTAACCCTCCCCTTCCCCACACAAACACACACACACACACACACAACAAAAACACACACACACACACACAACACACTCATCTACCACAACAAAACACACCACCCCCACACATCACCACAACACACACACACACACACACACACACACACCCACACACACACAACACCACACACACCCACACACACACACACACTCCCCTCACACCACACACCCACACCACACCCACCCCCCCACCACACCCACCCCACACCTCCCTCACACCCACCCCCCCCCAACCCCCCCACCCACACACACACCCCCCACCCCCACCCCCCCCACACCCAACCAACTCATAGGTACACCCTACTCTATTTCATTTCATGTCTTTACATCTGTCGTACATAACCTTCGCAAAAAAGTCTTTCACGCAAAACGAATCCGAACCAGCCTCCTCTCCTGGACTCACGTGTGGGTAAAAAGGTATTCTTGTAGAAGCAGTCCACTTTGTGCAGGCCACTGCTGACCCCATCTGCTGACCGAGGACACGAAGAAAGCTGCCTGAAGGCCACCCACCCGAGAAGACTCTTTGACTTTGAACTTGTTGGAGTGATTCACAGGCTTCCACACCATGTTCGTCTGAAAAAGGTCATAATGAGGATGAGGAGAGGAGGATGGGGGGTGGGGTGGTGGTTAATGATAATAATGATGATGATGATATGATAATAATATAATAATATAATATTAATGGATGGTGGTGGTGGTGTGGTGTGGTGGTGGTGGTGGTGGTGATGAGGTGACGATGATGTAGATGAAGATGGATGATGATGATGATGATGTGATGATGATGGTGGGACGACGATGATGATGATGATGACGATGATGATGATAATGTGATGATGATGGTGATGATGATGATGATGATGATGATAAATGGAATTTATACAGTGCTATATCTTACAAAAACAAATCAAAGCACTTGCATTCGACCTATGTAACACACAAGCAATCAATAACAATTCAAACCCAATCTAAAATTGAAGTGAAAGTTCATGATCGATAATGATTTTAATCAGAAGAAAAAAAACCCACAACAACAAAAACTGT
>CM060322.1:44006087-44016087 GCA_030674155.1 Stramonita haemastoma | reverse complement strand
GCATGAGCACACGCACGCATGCATGCACACCACACACACACATCACACACACACACAACACACATATATATATATATATATATAAAATTATATATATATATATATATATATATATATATATATATATATATATATATATATATATATATATTGCAAGTGTACAGGACTGTGAATGATCATGAGCATTCATGTACTCTTTGTGTACGTGGATATGTATACATTGATCTGTGCAGATGACAAAGATGACCAATAACGCCAAGAGCATCAGCACTGATATCAGGGTCAATGACCAGAAGCTGGAAATGGTTCAAATCTTCAAGTACTTGGGAGCCTTTGTATCAGACGAGGGGTCCAAGCCAGAGGTAGTATGCAGGATTGCACAGACAATAACAGCACTGTCAAAACTGAACACCATCTGGAAAGATAAAAATATCTTACTCAACTCCAAGATCAGACTAAAGCGCTCCCTTGTCATATCCATATTCCTGATGCCTGTGAATCATGGACCCTGACTGCTGATTTGAAGAAAAGAGTACAGGCGGTAGAGATGAGATGCTTCCGGATACTCTTTGGAATCTCATACAGAGACCACATAAGCAACGAAAACATGCACAACAGAAGCCAACAAACCATTGGTACCTATGAAAATCTTCTATCAATCGTAAAGAAGTGTAAACTTAAATGGTACGGGCATGTCACAAGATCGAAAGGACTTGCAAAACAATACTGCAAGGCACTGTCCAGGGAGGAAGAAAAAGAGGCAGACCAAGGAAGAGATGGGAGGACAACATCAGCAAATGGACAGGCCTAGAACTCAACAAAACCCTGAGAAAGGCAGAACAGAGAGAGGAATGGAGGGAACTGGTTGTCAAGTCTTCAGGGGTGCCCCCACAGTCGCTAGACTCAGGAACGGACAGACAGACAGACAACAGACTAGATATGTATATACACACACACACAAACACACTCTCTCTCATACATGCACATATGTATGCAGGCACACATGCACACACACACACACACCACACACATTTATGCATGCCTGCACAACACACACGCACACACACACATGCATGCATGCTGAGGTCTAGAGGCAACAACGCATCCATCTAGAATATGAGAGAAAGGTTGTGGCTTTAGATTCCCATTTAAACCTAACCTTTTCCCCCTACACTCGCAAGCTGTTCATGACCTAATATTGACCTGAGGGGGGACGGGATAGCCAAGTGGTTAGAACATTGCGACTTGCGATCTCACGATCCGGGTTTGAATCCTGTTCGAGGGGATACCATTCCCTGGAGTTAATAATATCAGTGCTGACTCCACTCTCCCCAAAAGTCTTTTGGATGCAACTATAAACCGAGGCCCCGTGTGCAAATGCACATAGAACATCTTGCACACATGTTAAAACCTGTTCCACTTTTCAAAAGAGTATTTATTTATTTATTTATTTATTTATTTATTCTTTTATATCGAGGATAACAGAATAAGCAATCATGTGCTTTTTTTCATCCGGTCACCCTGTGTATGCAGTTTTGTAAATATTGTCATCTGTTCCCACCGGCACACGATGGCCTACTCTTACGAAAAGTGGAACAGGATTTAACGTGTGCGCAAGATGTTCTGCGTGCGTTCGCACACGGGGCCTTGGTTTAAAGTCTCATCCGAAGGACTTGTGTGCCAGTGTGAACAGATGACAAAATTTACAAAACTGCATACACACAGGGACTGGATGTAAAAAATAAAAAAAAAAGCACATGCGCACTTATTCCATTATCCTTGATATATGACAATGAATGATGAATAAATAGATAAATAGATTCTTTCCACCCACGCTTGTTAATGGCAAATTTGTTGTCGAGTGATGAGATCATGCTGCTATTTGTGATGTTTGCCCTTAGAAAAATGTTGCCATGGTTTGGGGCTTTTTCTTATGTTGCCATGGTTTCCAAGTGAATGTAACTGCATCAAACCCAACACCAAATGTCACACTGCAGTGCCTGATGGTCTGTTACATGCTACATATGTTTGTTGTTTTTGGTGTTTTTGTTTTTGTTTTTTTGTGTGAGGAGGGGTTTGCAGCCATTTTCTAATCTTATGGTCCAATAGTCTGCAAAACCATAAACCATTACTGTCACACGCATGCAGGCACACACAAACACATTTCTAATCATACATAATCATACATACATACTTACTACAACATACATACATACATACATACATACATACATACATACATACATACATACATACATACATACATACACACACACACATACAAACTCACACAAACTCACACACACACACTACACACCCACCTACCCACCTACCCCCCCCCCCCCCCCACACACACACACACACACATGATAGCCTATGTGGGCGGGATAGCCTAGTGGTCAGAACATTGCACTGGTAATTTGACAACCCGGGTTCGATTCCCGAGGGAATTTCTCTCCTGGAGTGCTGACTCTACTCTCCACAAAAGTCCTTCAGATGAGACTATAAACCGAGGCCCCGTGTGCGAATCCACGATGAACATCTTGCACACATGTTAATCCTGTTCCGCTTTTCATAAGAGTAGGCCATCATGTGCCGGTAGGAACAGATGACAAGATTTACAAAACTGCATACACACGGGGACTGGATGTAAAAAAAGCACATGAGTGCTTATCCCATTATCCTCAATATAAGAGAATAACAACAAAAAAAAATAAATAAACACACAACACACACACCAACAACACACAACAGACACACACACCACAACCCTACAACACACACATAAACTCAACACTCCATTCCACCCCTCCCCCCCACCTCCCCTACCCCACCCCCTCCCTACTACAGCCTACCGCCTATTTCAATGGTGCACGACTCACTGGGGGCAATTCAACGTATCAATATCCTCGATATAAAAGAATAAAATAAAATAAATAATATAAAACACACACCAACAAACACACACACACTACACACACACAACAACACTCAACACACTACACCCCCCCCCCCCCCCAACCACCACCACCCCCTCCCTACTACTACTACACAATAGCCCTACCTCCTACTTCGACGGTGCGCCCCTCGCTGACGCAATTCAAGCTGTCCTTGCATGTGTACTGTCCAGCCATAGCGGTGGTCAGGTTGCTGAACTCCACGGTCATTTCGCACTTTGACCTGTTCACCACAGTCAGTCTCTCGTCCAGCAGACGTCTCTTCTCCATGCAGCGGGGGGGGCGGTCACAATGGGGCACCACTGTCAGGTTGGTGTCGTTCTTTCCGGCGCAGTAGTCCTCCCCTTGACTGCTGACGCGATAGCGGCACAGCATCTGCAGGCTGCATCCGACGAAGGCGAAAGCGTTCCTGGCGGTCAGGCTGGTCTTGTTCTGCTCTTGGGTCACGCAGGTGTTGGTCACCAGGAATTCCACTGGAGGGAAGGAAATGAGGAGGTGGTGGTTTTCTTGGTCAAGTTATTTTGATGATGTGGTGGCCGGCGATGGTGGTGGTGGTGGTGGGAGTTTTTATTATTAACAGTACGGCTCTATATTGGTGATCTCATGAGTTAATGATGCGGCGATGGTGGTGGGAGTTGAGATGATTATTATCATTACTGCTCTATTTTGGGTGATCTTGAGAGTTATTGATGCAGGTATGGTGGTAGAGTTATTATTATTATTACTGTTCTCTTTTGGTGATCTCATGAGTTATTGATGTGACGATGGTGATGGAGTTGTTATTATCATCATTATCATTACTGTTCTATTTAGGTGATCTCATGAGTTATTGATGTGGCGATGGTGGTTGAGTTGTTAATATCATCATTGTTACTGTTCTATTTTGGTGATCTCATGAGTTATTGATGCCAGCAATGGTGATGGAGTTGTTATTATCATCATTATCATTACTGTTCTAGATATTTAGGTGATCTCATGAGTTATTGATGTGGCGATGGTGGTTGAGTTGTTAATATCATCATTATCATTACTGTTCTATTTAGGTGATCTCATGAGTTATTGATGTGGCAATGGTGGTAGAGTTTTATTATTATTATTATCATTACTGTTCTATTTAGGTGATCTCATGAGTTATTGATGCAGGGATGGTGGTGGAGTTATTATTATCATTACTACTCTATATTATTGGTGATCTCATCAGTTATTGATGCAGCTATGGTGGTTGAGTTGTTATTATCATCATTTTATTTTATTTTGGTGATCTCATCGAGTTATTGATGTGGCATGGTGATGGAGTTGTTAATATTATCATCATTACATTTTATTTTGGTGATCTCATGAGTTAACGATGCCAGCACGGTGGTAGAGTTATTATATCATTACTACTCTAAGGGTTAATATTGATGCAGCGATTGGTTAGTAGAGTTCGTATTGTTACCATTTTACTTCTAAGCGTTAATATTGATGTGCGATGGTATGTAGAGTCATTATTGTTACCATAAACTACTTACGGGTTAAATATTGATGCAGTGATGGTAGTAGAGTCATTATTTTACCATTAACACTACTCTAACGGGTTAATATTGATGCAGTGATGGTAGTAGAGTCATTATTGTTACCATAAACTACTCTACGGGTTAATATTGATGTAGCGATGGTGTAGAGTCATTATTGTTACCATAAACTACTCTACGGGTTAATATTGATGCAGTGATGGTGTAGAGTCATTATTGTTACCATAAACTACTCTACGGGTTAATATTGATGCAGTGATGGTAGTAGAGTCATTATTGTTACCATAAACTACTCTACGGGTTAATATTGATGCAGTGATGGTAGTAGAGTTAGTATTGTTACTATTTCTACTCTAAGGGTTTATATTGATGCAGTGATGGTGGTAGAGTTATTGTTACCATTACAACTGTATATTATTGGTGATCTCGAGAGTTAATGATGCAGCCAATGTCGTTGAGTTATTACTATCATTACTGTTCTATAGTGGTGATCTCACAGATTATTGATGCAGCGATGGTGGTAGAATTATTATCATCATCATCATTACTACACTATATTGGTGATGATCTTGAGTTAATGATCCACGATGGTTGGTAAAGTTATATTATCATCATTACTACTACTCTTATTTTTTGGTCCCTTTTTTCTCTTCTAACTTTGCTGAAGCATTTATGTCATCTTTCTGTACCCGTTTTTGTTGTAACCTGGTGGATGCTTGAATCAAGTTAAGCCAAGAATGGCAGGCCAGCCTTTGTTTCACCTGCCTTAAGTGAAGGAAACAGTCATATTCATTCTTTTATTTATAAATCTATTTATTTCTTCTTTTACATCGAGGATAATGGAATAAGTACTCGTGTGCGTTTTTTTTTTTACATCCAGTCCCCGTGTGCGTACAGTTTTGTTAATCTTGTCATCTTCTTTTGTTTTTAAGATGTGGGGGTTGGTGGTTTAAGCTTTGGTGAACTTGGAAGTGGATGCTGGTTCTTCTGTTGAGGGTGGGCTTTGTTTTCAGGATTCTGATTTGTGGGATGGTTTGTGTGTTCAAGTGGATGGTATGTGTTTATTTATTTATCTATTTATTTATTATTTATTCTTTTATATCAAGGATAATGGAATAAGCACTCATGTGCTTTTTTACATCCAGTTCCTGTGTGTATAGAGTTTTTGTAAAAACTTTGTCATCTGTTCTCACCAGCACACAATGGCCTACTCTTTCAAAAAGCGGAACAGGATTCAGCGTGTGCGCAAGATGTTCTGCTTGCGTTTGAACACAGGGCCTCGGTTTATAGTCTCATTCGAAGAACTTTGGGGGACAGTGGAGTCAGCACTGATGCTAACTCCAGGGAAAAATCCCCTCGAACGGGAAATGTACTTAGGTTGTAAGATTGCGAGCGCAATGTTCTGACCACTAGGCTATCCCATCCCCCATGTTATTGTTCTTATTACTAGTATTATTAATAGTGTTGTTACTATTACTACCATTGTTAGTATGATTATTGTTCAATCCTAGCCTCCCAAACCCATTTAATGGAAGTGGAAAATGATTGGGCGCTTCACAGTAAAGTAGGCCAATGCACTTAGACAATTATGGTAACACAGATAGGCCTAATGATATATATACAACAAATGTAAGATATATATGACAGCAACAAATATGATGATACATGGTTACAAAAATAGAAACAGCAAGCACAAAATAATTTACTGCAAGATAAACAATCAAAACAACACAGAAATATACTTATACAGAAATATACAGAAATGTAAGCAATCAATGGCCTATGATTCACACATACAGTCATAACATTTCACACATGAAGCTAAGCATACACTACACATGCATGTGCACAGATGCACAGATTCCCCCCCCACACACCACACATCACACACATGTGCACAGCACATCTGCACACATATTACATGCACAATGCACACACACATACATACACACACACACATACACACACACATACAACTCACACACACAACACACACCATGCACACAACACACACACACACACAACAAACACACAACACACACAACACACTACAAACACACACACCCACGCATGCACTCATGCACACACACAACACACACACACACACATACACCCACACACACACACCACACCAACACACACACACACACATACACACACACACACACAACACACACACACACACAACCACACACACAAAACCCCAACCACACACACACAAAACGACCTACGTTCTTGGGCAAGCGGCGTGTACGTCCGGGGTAGAACACACAAACTTGACAAAGGGAAGTAAATGAGGAAGGTGAGGAGGGCCATCTCCACATGAGTTCTACACCCTTGCCCCCATCCATAGCATCTTCTTGCCTGGGCTGCCATCTTTCTTTCTGCGTCTGGCCCCTCATCTTTCTCCTGACATCTGCAAACCATCACACACACACAATCAATGCAGCCCATGAGACAACTTTCTCACTGGTTGGTTTTTTTATCATTATTTTTTGTTTGTGGGTTGTTTGTGGTTTTTTTTTTTTTTTTTTTTTTTTGGGGGGGTGGGTTTGTTTTGTTCAGTGTTTTTTTTTTTTTTTGGTAAAGAATAAATGGGGTGGGGTGGGGGTGGGGGATAGTTAAGTGGTCAGAGCGCTCGCTTTCCCCCCAAGTCAAGTTCATTAAAGCAGCGATGAGCGTGGTTATCAGTTGGATGGGTGGGTGACCGTTTGCGTGCCTTGGCTTCAATACAGTTCTCCCAGTTTACCCAGCTGTAAATGGGTACCTGCCCTCTTTAGGGTTAGGGAAGGTAAAGCAGCGAGGGAGAGGAGACGAGCACCGCCCTCAATATGTTGGCCCCTAGAGAAGGTGAGGTCTCTGATGCCTAGCTCCCTATGACCACAAAGGTTATGGGACACACTTTTTTCTCTTTTTTTTTTACCTTTTTTTTAAAGGATGAGTGTTGACCATTGTAGGTCTGCTCACAGCGCATAAAATCCAGCATCATCAGTCCAGAGTGCTAAATTTAGCACATGTTAGCCCCTTCCTTTTACCTAGTCCAAGTGTGGTCAGTTCCTGCTATGATTAGCACCATCTGGGCTGGGATAGGATGAAATAGCCGCTGAGAGACACAACTGAAAGTTGGGGGGGAGGGGAAAACTGACTGTTGTGTGCTCTAGAGAATACAATGATATTTTCTTGAGAACAGGTTAGGCTAAAGATAACAGGAATCCGGCATTTTATTAGGTAATCTGTGATTAGATTTGTTTCTTTTGGTAGGGGGGGGGGGGGGGGGAGAGGGGGGGCAGGGGGGGAGCACAGGGACGGGACAGGATAGCCTAGCGGTTAGAGCCTTGCTTGAGCTCATGCTCTAACGGGGGACAGGATAGCCTCATGGTCAGAACATTGCGCTGGCAAATTGACGACCTGAGTTCGATTCCTGGTCGAGGGGATTTTCCTCCTGGAGTTAACATCAGTGCTGACTCCACTCTCCCCAAAACTCTTTCGGATGAGAAGACTGTAAACCGAGGCCCTGTGTGCAAACGCACGCAGAACATCTTTCGCACACGTTAAATCCTGTTCCGCTTTTTGTAAGAGTAGGCCATTGTGTGCCGGGTGGGAACAGATGACGATATTTACACAACTGCATGGATACGGGGACTGGATGAAAAAAAAAGCACATGAGTGCTTATTCTATTATCCTCGATAAAAATTTTAAAAAATTAAATGACCTGGGATCAAGCCACCACAGAGTGGAGTATAACCTGAAGTTAACATCAGTACTGACTCCACTCCTCTTAAAATTCTTCAGATGAGACCAAGGCCCCCGTGAGTGAGTGTGTGTGAATGCACGCAGCAGAACATCTTGCGCACACACTACAAACTTATTCCGCCTTTCGGAAGAGCAGGCCATAGCGTGCCAGTATGAACGGATGTCAAAATTATATATTTAAAAAACACCTGCATGCACACAGGTGTGTTGCGGTTACTTAGCTACCTTCACCAAAGCTGGAATGTGGCTACTCGGCTACTCGAAACAGGGTGCTCAAAGTTTTCTGAGAATCTGTGGTAGAATATGTGGAATATGTATGTGGTGGGTAAAACGGTCGCATACTCACAATCTCACCACTGGTGAGTGAACCTTGGAGCTCTAGCGGAGGAACAACAATAAATCAACAAACAAACATGCATGCAAACAAATTTGTTTTCACCTCTAAATGATTTACAAGGCTAAGGACAACAGCGGTTAAACCTGCGAAAAAGCTTTTATTATGTCTACAACAATGGTAGACAAAAGCCAAAGCCTTCCTTGTCTTATATTAACCAGCCAGCAGTGAAAAGGAAAAAAAAAAAAAAAAAAAAAAAAAGAATAAAAATTCATGAGAAAGCAAAAAGTAAAAAGATGGGAAAACATTTTAATTTCATTGTATCTCCAAAATCAGAATGCAGCTAAATTAAAAGTGGGTTACATATACCCCCCCCAAAAAAATATCACCAATGGCAAACCTATCAGCTCTCTAGCTGAGAAATAAGGGCAAAGATTTTCATTATTTAAAAATAGCACACCAAACACGCTTTCCCACCCCCCACCCCCCCTTCCACACACATAACCGATGATAGCATTATGTTAGGCATACACACACAGGGAGGGAGGGAGGGATGGAGGGATGGAGGGAGAGAAAAGAGAGAACGACAGACAGACAGACAGACAGGACAGAGAGAAGAGAGAGAGAGAGAGAGAGAGAGAGAGAGAGAGAGAGAGAGAGAGAGAGAGAGAGAGAGAGAGGAGAAGAGAGAGAGAGAGAGAGAGAGAGAGAGGCTAAAACAGAGAAAGAGAGAGACATAGACACAAAGAGAGACAGAGAACAAAGAAAAAAACACAAACCCACTCCAACCCCCCCCCCCCCCATCCCCCCCAACAAAAACCAACCAAACAAAAACCCCCAAACAAACCTCAAAAACTTTAACCAAACTTTCACTTCCAAAACCAACTGAACGCCAAACTCTCCACTTACGATGGAACAACTCAAAAGGAATACATAAACATTTCATAATCATCAAACAATACCAGCGCAAATTTAATCAACATACTCTACCACAGATTTCCATAAAACTTTTAAGCACCCCACTTCAAATACATTCACACAGCAAGATCTAAAAAAAAAAAAAAACAGTACATGTACTCTCTCTCTCACACAAACGCTTAGCCAAAGCCTACTGGCAAAGTCTGAATGTTCTATCTGAATTCAAATCTTTAAGAAATCTCTACTGTCACCAATTAATTCACCTTGCCTGCAGCGTCAAGTTCATAGATCCTCCATTACACTTTCTAGTCAGCACTCAAGCTCAAGCTTGTTACAACTTTCCTGGTATAATACAAAAGGTCCCATATTGAGAGAGTTTACACCTACCCCTTTTGTTCATCCCGAGTTCTGTCGTCACTGGGGTTGGTCGGTATTTTTTTTCGTCTCTTACTTGTCCGTGGGTTTTTCAGAAAAGACAGAAGACCCTCAAAGAGCTCTTAAAAAAACTAACTGGATATGACAC
>CM060322.1:43993587-44001087 GCA_030674155.1 Stramonita haemastoma | reverse complement strand
GACTGCAGGATGTGACAAAATGAGAAACGGGCAGTATTTGCTTGTCGATGGTGCTTATGTATTTTATAATCAACTGTTTGAAATGAATTGAAATTATACCTTGATATATTATAGATACAGTACAGATCTATTTATATCATCTAAATCACAAAAAGAAATTGAACAACTCCTTTTTCTGGAAATTTAATTGCTAGAACGCACCATATATCTGACCTACGTCCACAACATTACACAACACACACACAAATACAAACACTTCAGAACATACACTAAACAGCACCAGCATACAACACTCAGTTCACACACACACACACACACACACACACACACACACACACACACACACACCACACACACACACACACACACACACACACTGTAAAGATAAATTATAAACTTTGGCAAGGTGATGAAATTTTGGTGGTTGAAGGCAAAGACAGTTATGAGGGGAAGCAGGAACACAGAAAACGAGAACAACAAACACACACACCACAAACACACGCACCGGCACAACACAACACACACACACACACACACACACACACACACACACACACACACACCCCATCACACACACACACACACATACATGATGATAATAAATGGAATTTATACAGTCGGGTTTGTCTTGCAAGGACAAATCAAAGCACTTGCACTCAACCCATTCTTATACAGTCATCGCAACTGATTTATGACAATTAGTAATGCTAGCAAATTTATCCAAAATATGTGCGCGCCGCACACACACACACACACACACACACACATACCACCACCACTACACACACACCACCACACACCACACACACTACACACACACACACACACCACACCACACACCACACACACACAGAGTCATGCAACTGATTTATGACAATTAGTAATGCTAGCAAATTCACAAACATAACCACGCACACACACACACACACACACACACACACACACGCACACACACACACACACACAACACACACCACAACACACAAACAAGGTGTTGTTTTTTTATCCTCGATATATAAGAATAAAATAAAAATTAAAAGATAACAAACAACACACACACACCACAACACACACACACAACACACACACACAACACACCACACCACACCACACCACACACACACACACACCACACACACACACACACACCACACACACACACTCACATCACAAAAAGGCATAACTTTGGCAGGGTGATGGGATTTGGGCTGTTGAAGGCAGGGACAGACATTTTAAGTGAAGCAGAAGGGGAAAAATCTTAGGTTTGAATAAAATATTATAATAAATGTCTTTGAAGCTGAATTTAAAAGTGTCAAAATTAAGCTTGGACGAAGAGAGAGAGAGGGAGGTCATTCCAGATCAATGGATCAAGAACTGAGAAAGAGCCATGAACAACAGTGGATCGGTTGAATCTAGGTATTCATAAGCACAAGGTATAGATAGACAGAGCGAGGAATAGAAGGAGTGTATGGGTAAAGACATTCACAGAGGTAGGAGGGTGCTGTTTTGTGGAAACAGTTGTAACAAAGGGTACAACGAGTAGTTTATTTCCTCACCGTTGGCGAACCTCAGAGCTCTAGCCAAGGAACAAACAAAACACAAAAATCTTATTGATAAAGATAAAGTGGTTTAATTTTTTTTTTTTTATATACATGTGCAATATTTGGATTATTTTCAAGATACATCACTCTTAAAATGATGAAGAAGTTGTAATTGTTTATTGCACTAGTTTTCCTCAAACTGAATTTTCTCAAGTTTTGTTATTTATACATGAATACATATATATATATGATTATATATCATACTTATTGGGGGTGGGATAGCTCAGTCGTCAGAGTGCTCGCTTTCCCCAAGTCAATTTAAGCAGCATCGAGCATGGTTTACAATTCGATGGGTGACCGTTTGCGCACCTTGGATTTAATACAGTTCTCCCAGCTCACCCAGCTGTAAATGGGTACCTGCCCTCTTTAGAGTCAGGGAAGTTAAAGCAGCGAGGGAGAGGAGATGGGTGCCACCCTCAATATCCTGGCCCCGAGATAAGCTGAGGTCTCTAATGCCTCGCTCCCCTACGACCGCCAAGGTTATGGGACACCTTTACTGTTTACCTTTATCATACTCACTGCAAGAAAAATAGAGAGACTACCATGCACAGAGTGACCTGCTGTGCCACTCCAAATTCCAATACTTTATTTTCTCAAAGACAGAAAAATTCACACGGGTTACGAGCCACACATAAAAACAGTAAACATGTAAACATAATATCAAGAAAATACCACAACATAGTATTCAAACATCAGTTCACACCCATCACAATATATAAAAAGCACCCACAAATCAGCAATACCTCAGCCAGTCTAGTCATACACTCACACAAATAAATTTTCAAACACTCCTGTGTGCACCAGTATGTCCATGCATACCCGTACTCACACACAGCTCAAGTGCGTGCGCGCGCACGCGCACACACACACATTGGAAATACTGCACACATGCGCACGCATTTTTATGACATTTGCGCGCATTTTTATGACATAAAACATTTGTCATGAGGTTGTCACAGTGCACAAATCCAGCATCACTTGGTCCAGAGTGCTAAATTTAGTGCACCCTTTCCTTTCACCTAGTCTAGTCCATGTGTGGTCAGTTGCTGCTATAATTAGCACCAGCTGGCCCCAGTTTGGCTGGAATGGAATGGGTTAATTAGCAGCTGAGGGAAGCTGAAAGTTGGGAAAACTGACAGCCATGTTGTTCTAAACAAAACTAATGCTGCCAAAGAAGCCACAGCCATTATCTCAAAACCGAGGAGACTGCCTACTTAGTTAATGTACAACTACAAGTTCTTTATTATATATAGATCTTTTCTTATATATTAGAACTATAACTCTCATCAACATCAAATAAACAACCAAATATAAAGTTAAATCAGATATTTGCTTGTTATTGAACAAATGCGTACTTTGTGTAAGTGTTTTTTTCTATTTTTATTTTATTCTTTTATATCAAGGATATTAGAATAAGCACTCATGTGCTTTTTTAATCTAGTCCCTGTGTGTATTCAGTTTTTGTAAATCATGTCATCTGTTCCCACCAGTACACGATGGCCTACTCTTACGAAAAGCGGAACAGGTTTAAAAACTGTGGGCAAGATGTTCTGTGTGTGTGTGTGTGTGTGTGTGTGTGTGTGTGTGTGTGTGTGTGTGTGCGCGCGCGCGCGCGCGCGCGCGCCTGCTGCGTGCATGTGTGTGTGTGTGTGTGTGTGTGTGTGTGTGTGTGTGTGTGTGTGTGAATGCAGACTGTATTTTGTAGACCTGTACTAGTACAAGCATACTTGAGCACATGAAGCAGTACTTATATGATATCACACATAAGTGTGAACTTTGATCTAGAGATCTAGAAACTTCCTTGTTTACGAAGTTACTTTCCTTTGGCCCTTTCATAATTTATCATATTACGGGTCCCACTTACCTTACAACACCTCGAGCCCTTCAGTGCACACTGGCTCCTGTCCCATATTTCTGTCTTTGCTTTTTTTTTCACCAGATGGGCATGACGTTGTATTAGAAGTGTTTTTAACTCAAAAGCATTGAGTTTGATACTTCTGAGATTATGCCTGCTGCTAAGCTAAGCCAAGCTTCATATCGATCATCTTCTTCCCGCGTCTTGTGTTGCAAGCTTTCTTACATATTTCTCTGTTTTTGGATCCTATTTCTTCACTTCACATGGTGTTTCATGATTCGATGATTACGTAATATAAATTTACATCTGTCTTGTTTCCAGCATCTAGGCCTAGAACTCCTGAAAGTAGGTTTCACTTTTCCGTCAAGGTAGACAACTCCACAGCTTAGGCACTTCCGTGTTTCAGGTTTCTGTTTTGACACACTTTTAAACACTTAGGTCAAAATAATCCGATTTTAAATGTATGTACTTCACTGTTGGCTATAATCTCCCGGAATTCGTTTCCAGCCTTTCTGTATAACTGTAACATTGCCTATTCTACACACGCGCCTCAGCCATCGCTCCAATCGATTATGTCATTTGATGCAACATTCGTTTACTCGCTGTCGATAACTGGATAAGTCTACGGCGATCACAATAGCTACGATAATATTCACTTCAGATAATCAGTCCCTGATGTGAAATTCCTTAAAAACAGCAAAAATTCCGCAAAAGCATGAATAATAACTTACGAGGTCTCCAAAGTGGGATGGAAAAACCCGTCTCTGACACGAGTCTTTCTCGTATCGTAGGGAGTTCTGAGAAATGGGCTCGGCCCAAGACCTAGATTACAGGCTTGGAAAATAAAACCAGCACTCAGAATTTTGCGACGTTTTGCAAAAGCCAAACTCTTTTCTATTAAAACGATACAGATTATTGCTCACAACTCACGCATTTTCTTTCGAAGAAAGTTGTAGAATTTAAACGAAAAAGACAACAGATATATACAAATAAGAATGGCTTGAAATTGACACTACCTTAATTGTTCCAGACCTATGTAAAATTTAATGCTAAATATACGAGAAAAAAAATTCTACTGTGCACATTTTGTTTTTTTTCCTATGCTGGATTGCTGTCTGGTAGCCTATCAATTGTTCATGGGATCTGGAACGCATGCAACATGCGGAATTAATTAATAACGGATCCCCAAAATCGGGTTTTCCCGTTGCTATTGTCAACGACCCTTCCTTGCTAATCCTTTTTTTTCTTCCTCCATGGACAGTGCCTTACAGTAACGTTTTTGCAAGTCCTTCTGATCTTGTGACATGCCCGTCCATTTAAGTTTACTCTTCTCTACAATTTGATAGAAGGTTTTCGTAGGGACCAATGGTTTTGCTGGATTCTGTTATGCACGTTTTCGTTTGCTATGTGGTCTCTGCAGGAGGTGACAAGGAGTCTCTGGAAGCATCTCATATCTACTACATGTACTCTCTCCAAATCAGCGGTCAGGGTCCACGATTCACAGGCATAAAGGAATGTGGATATGACAAGGAAGAGATGGGAGGACAACATCAGCGAATGGATAAGCCTCTAACTCAACAGACTTTTGAGACAGGCAGAACAGAGACAGGAATGGAGGGAGCTGGTTTTCAAATCTTCAGGGGTGCCCCCACGGTCGCCAAAGGGATAGATAGATAGATCTATAGACAGACAGACAGATTGATTTGATTGATTCATTCTTTTATATCGAGGATAATGGCATAAGCACTCTTGCGCTTTTTTCATCCAGTCCCCGTGTGTATGCATTTTTGTAAATGTCATCTGTTCCCACCGGCACACGATGGCCTACTCTTACGAAAAGCGGAACAGGATTTAACGTGTGCGCAAGGTGTTTTGCGTGCGTTCGCACACGGGGCCTCGGTTTAAAGTCTCATCTGAAGGACTTTTGGGGAGAGTGGAGTCAGCACTGACAGACAGACAGACAGACAGACAGACAGACAGACAGACAGACAGCTAGATAGACAGATAGATACATAGATAGATTTTAGACAGACAGTTTGCTAGCATGAATTTCATTTCTCTCTTTGTAGTCAGGGGTGTCAAAACTACCAATCCACTTGTACTCCGAAACCTGTTCCGCTTTTTGAAAGAGTAGGCCGTTGTGTGCCGTAAAGAACATAAGATAAAATGTACAAAATTACATGCACACGGGGATTGGATGTAAAAACAACAACAACAACGAAACCGACATGGTACTTTTTCCATTAAATTTTTCCTCGTTAGGCCTATAAAAAAAATAATAAATAAATGACATACCAGCCGCGATGGGACAGTGGTTAGCGCCTTGGATTTTGGACTGGAAAGTCGCGGGTTCGATTCCCGTAGGAGACATAGGGATTTTTCGGACTCCGGCCGGCTCCTTTCCAGAGTGAGTGTGCTGTGGGCTCAGTGGGGAGACTGGGACCACGCAGTCGAGCTTCATCCACTTTACGGATGCAAATTTGAGTGTTGCTCAAATTACCTGACCAACACTGCAGGTGTCTGTATCTCTCGGGCCTGGTTTAAGCCGGGATATAATTAATAGGCCTATGATAGTAAGCGCAGAGTACAACCCTGTCAAGTAGTCTCAAAGCAGATGTACTTCCATAACAGCATCATTACATCATCCTCTTCACCATTGATTATCATGCAATAAAAAAAAAAGCCTCTGATACGGTAGCCCCCGTTGCTCTGGTCTCATGATGACCCCAGATTCAGTTTACACATTCATTTCTGTACCTGTGGTGAGTTTGTGTCAAAGCCTTTTACCTTGTCCAAGTGTGGTCAATTCCTGATTATGAATAGCACCAGCTGGCCCCATCTGGGCTGGGATGGAATAGGCTAGATTAATTAACAGCTGAGAGGGGCTGAAAATGGGGGAAATTGACAGCTCTCTCTCTCCCCCTCCATCTCTCTCCGTGTTTATGTGTTTATAGAAGACATTGATATGTGGTGTATTCAATTTTTACGATCTAACACGTTTCTATGCCATTCTTTGCAGTGTACCATATTTTCCTTATTGGTTTGATTTTATTGATGCCAGCTTTAGGTTGATAACTTAATCATTGACTTTGGTTTTATTCATTCTCTCTCTCTCTCTCTCTCTCTCTCTCTCTCTCTCTCTCTCTCTCTCTCTCTCTCTCTCTGTGTGTCTCTCTGTGTCTCTCTGTGTCTGTCTCTGTCTCTGTCTCTCTCTCTCTCGGGGGGAAGTGAACTGTTGTATCAGTGTCAAGACGTGTGCTATTGCCTCTCTTGTATATATGTAGATTACTAAGAACTGGAGTGATGTTACTGTTTGATGTCTGGCATGGTGACGGTATATTAGTCATGCCTAAGAGTGCAGCTGAAATTAGTAGTTTGTGTGGCCGCTTTATGTCCGTATATATTTGTTGTATGTTTGAAAGGGCCAAAAGGAAGCTGGCTGCTCGTATGGACATTTTCAAACCTACCCGTTCAGTGTACGGTGAATTGTTTGGTTTTCTGCTCCCCTATCTATTCTGGGGTGGCGATTTATTAAAGTGTGGGGACATCGAATCGAACCCAGGTCCCAACCCCCCACCAGCCAAAGACAATATGAGGCAGACTCGTTTCGCGAGTACCAGTTCATCCCGAAGAGTCAGTTTGGACAAATCTGCCAAACCTCAGGCTTCTGCTTCCTCTTCACCACCAGAGCCTTACATCACTGATATCTTGGCTCTATCAAAGCTCTGAGGGACGACATGACTGCCCAGTTCACTGACGTGAAGAAACAAATCAGTGAACTACGGGAGGACAACGCTGCTCTACGGAATGAGGTGAGGGAACTGAAAGAAGAAATGAAAGAGCTCAAGATAGAGAACCAGGACCTTCAGCAAGAAAACCGTGACCTGTGTGACAGAATGATGGACTATCAAACCAGACTTGATGATCTTGAAGCTCGTTCAAAGCAGAACAATCTCATTTTCTATGGCGTACCAAGAGAAGAGGGTGAGACGAACAGCGACTGTGAGGAACTGCTACAGAACCTGTGTTCAGAGCAGCTGGACC
>CM060322.1:43981087-43983587 GCA_030674155.1 Stramonita haemastoma | reverse complement strand
GAAAAAAAAAAACCCTGATATAGACAGTTCTCCAAGGCAAGGTTGAGGGCAGAAGGGAAAAGAGGCAAACCACCAACATCCTACATTGCCAACATCACTGAGATCAAGAGTGGTCTGGGAGGGCTACAGGAGATGGTAGAACTCAGCAGAGACAGAGAAAGATGTGACAAACCCTTGTGGCATTGTGTGGAACTCCTACCCACGACAGCAGCGATGGAGATAGGTGACATGTAGGCAAACCAGATGCAGTTTAGTTGCAGCAAACACATGGGAAGGTTGAAGGATTAAGGATACACAGTGGGGTTTTGCTTGTATGTTTGTTTTGTTTGTTTGTTTGTTTGTTTCCCTGTGCAACTGAAGAAGAAAATTCGCGGTTTCTCCAGCAGATTTTGTCAGTGACACAACAACTTTGACATAATTTTGTGGTTCGTTTCTCGGCATGAGACCCAAGGTTCACCAATGTGAATCAAATCAAATCAAATCAAATCAAATCAAAATTTTATTTCCAAATGGTACATTGAACAAGCATTGAGTCTATCTATATATGCGACCGTTCTTTGCCTATCACGAAGGTAGCCGCATTCTGACTTCGGGGATGTATGCTGGGTTTGTTCGTGTTTCTGTAACCCACTGAACACTTGACATGAATCACGGTATCTTTCACGTGCATATTTGATCCTCTGCATGTGTGTGTATATATATATATAATATATATATATATATATATATATATATATATATATATATATATAATATATATATATATATATACACGAAGGGAATTATGGCACTAGGAGATCTGCATGTGAAGTGGGTCTGGGAGATCATAAAAATCCTAGCCCTTAATTTCCCCAGACGCTGCCGAGATTCGAACTCACAGCTTCATGGACCCAAATGGGATTGAAGTCGAACGGTCTTAACCTCTCGGCTACGGCGTCCGTCCTAATTCTTCGTCTGCTTCACACATTTTTCTTGAACATTCTATCTATCTATCTATCTATCTATCTATCTATCTATCTATCTATCTATCTATCTATCTATCTATCTATCTATCTATCTATCTATCTATCTGTCTGTCTGTCTATCTGTCTATCTATCTATCTATCTATCTATCTATCTATCTATCTATCTATCTATCTATCTGTCCCTCCTATTCTTCTTTTCCCCCTTCCCCACCTTTTCTCTCTTCCCCCCACCATTATGTCTGTCTCTTATGTAAAACGTTTCTATTTCACTGAACTGTCTAGGTGCACATTATATTTCAGATTTATGATGAAACCTTTGTATAATCTTGTGTATGTTATGATTTTGCTCACTTGACATAAGTAGGTACTAACTTGCATAATTGTAGTTCTTATTGTTTCCCTGATCCTTTTTTTTTCTCTCCTCTTCCCCCTCCTCTTGCTCCTCCTCTCCCTCTTTCCCTCTATTCTATTTTTCTCTTTTCTTTGTCCATTTCTTCTTACCCTCTTCAGGAGCTGAAAAAGATAATAACAGCCCGCACCTTATTCCTCTCACTCCCTCCCTCTCTCTCTTTTCAAATGTTATAGCTTTATGCTCAAATCATACGACTGGTTGATTTATTCACCAAATTTTGATTTTCATAGCTTTATACTTGAATTACGCATTTGGATTGATTGGTTGATTGATTCACTTTTTATTTTATTTTATTTTTATTTTATTTTTTAAAGAGGGCTGGATGAAAACAAGCCACTATTGTGCTTAATCTTTTCCCTCAATAAAAATGTTCATTCATTTATTTATTCTGTCTGTCTATCTATCTATGTATCTATCTATCTATGTATCTATCTATCTATGTATCTATCTATCTATCTATCTATCTATCTACCCATTTATTTATCTATCTATCTATCTACTATCTATCTATCTATCTATCTATCTATCTATCTATCTATCTATCTACTATCTATAGTGCAGTGTGGTGTGGTGTGGTGTGGTGTAGTGTAGTGTAGTGTAGCGTACTGTAGTATAGTATAGTGTAGACCTGTAATGTAGTGTACTGTATTATGTTATAGGCCTACTGTGTAATACTACTGTATTGCACTGTATTGTTTTGGGTTGTGTTGTATTGTACTGCACTGTGTTGTATCATAGTGTGTTGAGTAACAAAACTGGAAGGAAGTGTACATGCATAGCCTACATATATATAACTTTTATTATCATGAGGGGAGAATTCAGTGAGAGGAAGGATGAAGCGAGAGTTCGCGCGGTCTTCCGTTCAATTTCATTGTAAACTGCCACGTAGTCAGCAAATATAAAACTAGGGTAGATGCCATGTGCTTTTCTTCTTCCTCCTTTTCTTCTTCCTCTTCCACCTCACCCTCCTTCTCCTCTTCTTCTCCTTCTTCATCTTCTTCCTCCTCCTCATTGTCATTAAAAAAAAATCACTAGGCCTACTTCCATGACTATCACGTCGCCATCATCACTTTTTAGACTGCTGTCGTAGTAGTAGTAGTAGTAGTAGTAGTAGTATAGTAGT
>CM060322.1:43968587-43973587 GCA_030674155.1 Stramonita haemastoma | reverse complement strand
GCGAGACAGATAGACAGAAGAGAGAGAAGAGAGACAGAGAGACAGACATGCAGATAACAAGAGAGACAGACGACAGACAGAGACAGAGAGAGACAGAGACAGAGAGAGACAAGACGAGAGACAGAGAGAGACAGAGAAAGTATTGTAAAGCATGTGACAATTATGCAGGTTATATTCAGTTCACCATAGTGTCTCTCAATCGCTTTCCCAAATAATTTGCGTGAAATATAATAAAGCATGTCTGTCTGTCTGTCTGTGTCCGTCCGTCCGTCCGTCCGTCCGTCCTCCTCTCTCTCTCTCTCTCTCTCTCTCTCTCTCTCTCTCTCTCTGACCTTGCCCTCTCTCTCTCTCTCTCTCTCTCTCTCTCTCTCTCTCTCTCTCTCTCTCTCTCTCTCTCTCTCTCTCTCACCCCGCCTCTCTCTCTCTCTCCTCTCTCTCTCTCTCTCTCTCTCTCTCTCTCTCTCCCTCCCCCTCTCCCCCCCCTCTCTCTCTCTCTCATCATCATCATCTTCTATCCTCCTCTAATACCATACCACAAGAGTCTATGATGAAAATTTAAAAAAAAAAAAAAAAACAACCAACCGGCATGTTGCTATGGTGACTACCGCAGCATGACGAAGGGGAAATTGCTGAGTCATGGAGCAATGCCAGAGTCTCTCTTTGTCGCTGCCGGTTTTCTCTGTTGACAGACAGTGCCACCCTTCCCTAACGGCCTCTGGAGAAGGGTTTGTGTGGTGGTGGTGGTGGTGGTGGGTGGTGGTGGTGGTGTGGTGGTGGTGGTGGTGGTGGTTGTGGTGGTTTGGTGTGGTGGTGGTGGTGGTGGTGGTGGTTGGTGGTGGTGGTGGTTGGTGGTGGTGGTGTGGTGGTGGTGGTTGGTGGTGTTTGTGGTGGTGTGGTGGTGGTGTGGTGGTGGTGTGGTGGTGGTGGTGGTGGTGGTTAGTGTATTATTGTTGTGTGTTGTGTGTTGGTGGTGTGTGTTGTTGGTGTGTTGTTGTTTGTGTTGCTGTGTGTTGTTTTGTTGTTTGTTGGTGTTATGTGTGTGTGTGTTGTTGTTGCTGTTGTTTCTGGTTGTTGTGTGTGTTGGCTGTTGTGTGCTGTTGTGTGGTGTGTGTGTTGTTGCTGCTGTGGTGTGTGGGTTGGGGTTGTTGTTTATATTATTAAGTTTTTGCTGTTGTTAGTGTTTGTGCGTGTGTGTGCTGCTGTACGTGTTGTGTTGATGTTGTTGTGTGTAGTTGTGGCTTGGTGTTTAGTTAGTAAAGTCCTTCCACTACTTAGTGATATCAGACGGGAAAGAGTTTGTGCGTGTGTGTGTGTGTGTGGTGTGTGTGTGTGTGTGTGTGTGTGTGTGTGTGTGTGTGTGTGTGTGTGTGTGGTGTGTGTGTGTGTGTGTGTGTGTGTGTGTGTGTGTAGGGGGAATGGGTGGTGAGTGTGTCCACATAGTGAATTATCCGCATTAAACAAATACAGCAAACAAGAATTAAAAGTATAAAACAAGAATGTTGGGGGAAAAAAGAAATAACAGCTTAAAAATTGACTTTGCAATTCATATAACTAGTACAAATTATTGCACTATAAGAATCTGATAAAAGGACTATGACTTAATGACAATACAATGTCTTTCATTAAAGGAATGTCTTTTAAAACTCGCTCTAAGCAACAGACTGTGAAAATAGGTTAAAAGATGTTTATTTTTCAAATAACTGCATTCTAAAGCATGGAGCTTAAACCTGTAGATAAGAGATACAACATTTCTATATTCATGCGAGTTACGGCATTTGATCTTATCAAACGATAATAAATGGATTACATCATCATTTTCAGGGAGCATTGTTATCTTGTAACTTTTAACAAAATGTTTCCGAGATGCATTTTGTAACATGCTATAGCCTTCATAAATGCTGTTGTTGTTGTTGCAGTGGTTGTAGTGGTTGTGGCGATGATGACTGTTGCTATTGCTGCTGCTGCTGCTGCTGCTGCTGCTGCTGCTGCTGCTGCTGCTGCTGCTGCTGCTGCTGCTGCTGCTGCTGCTGCTTAACATTGACTTGGAGAAAACCAGTGCTCTGACCACTGAGCTATCCCGTCCCGACTCGCTACTCATAGAGGCACTACTAATTCTACAGGTGCTACTCCTACTGCCGCTATACTACTGCTGCTGTTCCTTTTCTTTTCCAATACTACTGTTGCTACTTCATCTACTATTACCACTGCTGCTGCTGCAACTACTACTACTGCTGCTGCTGCTGCTACTATTACTACTACTACTACTACTACTACTACTACTACTACTACTACTACTACTACTACTACTACTACTACTACTTCTACTACTATTGCTGCTACTTCTGCTCTTCCTCCTCCGCCTTTTCCTCCTCCTCCCCCTCCCCCTCTGTCTCCTCCTCCTCCTCCCCCTCCCCCTCTGTCTCCTCCTCCTCCTCCTCCTCCTCCTCCTCCTCCTCCTACTACTACTACTACTACTACTACTACTACTACTACTACTACTACTACTACTACTACACTACCACCACTCCTACTACCACTACTCCTACTCCTTATCCTCCCACTACAATAACAATATCGTCACAGCACCGGCCCATCATTCATCTTCATCCTTATCATAATTATCATCATGAGGACGGACATCAGGGCCACTACCAGACACGCTGCTGAGTTTTTATTTATTTTTTTTCAATTTTATTCTTTTATATCGAGGATAATGGAATAAGCACTCATGTGCTCTTTTACATCCAGTCCCCCGTGTGTATGCAGTTTTTTTGTAAATCGCGTCATCTGTTCCCACCGGCTCACGATGGCCTAACTCTTACCAAAAGCGGAACAGGATTTAAGAGTGCGCAAGATGTTCTTTCTGCATGCGTTTGCCACACGGGGCCTCGGTTTAAAGTCTCATCCGAAGGACATTTTTTTTTGGGGGGAGGGGGGGGGGAGGAGTGGAGGGAGTCAGCGCTGATGTTAACTCCAGCGGAAATGAGCAAGCAAAGCTGTTGAGGAGAGGTTTCTCTGTGTGATGAAGAACACGAGTGGCTCAGCAACAAAGACAGGCAAGACAAGGCAAGACAAGACAAGGCAAGACAAGACAAGACAGCACAACACAAGCCAGTTAGCTAGCGCGCTAGCTTGTTCGCTCATCGATGCACCGCCCTCCATCCTCCCATCCAGTGATCGAAAACCGCTTCAAGGAAAAGGCAGCCCGCTGCCCACATAACAGATCGATTCGCCCTTCCAAACACTTCACGCCCATATTCTTCTTCCTTCCTTCCTCCTCCTCCTCCTCCTCTTTCTTCTCCTACCAGCATCGCCGCCCCCGGTGTCGCCTTAGGAAAAGTACTACCTCGGTGTCTTTTTTTCTTCTCACGGTTAATTTTTTTTTTTTAGAAGTCTCAACCTTCTCTCATCCACACACACGCGCGCGCGCGCGCATGCACACGCACGTGCGCACATACGCACAAACACATACATACACACACGCACGCACGCACATATACATACACACACGCACGCACGCAAGCACGCACACATACATACACACACACATACACAAACATACACACAAACGACACACACAACACCAACCACACACACACACCACACAACACACACACACACAACACACACACACACCACGCACGACGCACGCAACGCACGCGCACGCACGCGCGCGCACGCACGCCACACCCACACACACACACAACACAACACACACACACACACACCTCAGAATTGGCCCCCAGGGTCAAACTTAACGAGGGATCAATCTGTGGAGTCACACACCATGTCTGCCTGGATGAAGCACTCGTGATGTCGTTAAGTGGCTGTTGTCCTAAACTGGTTTCCAGGGTCAACAGAGTTAAAAAAGCTCCCCACAGTCTAAAAATTTGTCTTGGAAAAGGCCGGCCCCGGGGGCATTTGGTTAAAAAAAAATATTTGCTTTTTGTTTTTTAAAAGCTTTATTTTCAAAAACCTTTACAAAGGGTTCCCAATCTTACAATTTTTCATCAAACTCCCGTTAAACAAGCAAAATTTTTCCCGCAAGCAAACTCAACGGTTTTCCCCCTTAAAAATTTAAAATTTAAAAAAAATTTTTCAAAAACGATGAGATTTTTTTTTAACAAAAACCATTTTAACACCCTTTTTTTTGGGGGTTAAACTTCATCTGATACAAAAGGGGAAAAGAAAAGAGACCAGAGGGGAAAAGGGGGAGACAAAAAGAAGAGAGGGGGGGGGGGGACAAAAAGAACCCCAAATTTTTTTTTTCATCCTTTACATCTTGGGGGCAAACTAATCAAGAAAAAGCCTTTACAATTATTTTTTTTTTTTTTAAAAATAATTTCCGGGTCACTTTTTGGACCCAAACCCAAATTTCGCGAAGTTTGGAAAACCAGTTTTAAAGGGCAAAAAACCCACTTAAAAAGACACTCGCAAACACTTACTCAAACAGGGACGACTTTTTCCCGCGGCTTTTTGCCCCTTTTTTCCCCCCCCCCCCTCTGCCATTCTGGCACCCCGCAACAGGGGGCAAAAACAGGGGGACAAAAATACCTTTTGTCTGACAAAACTTTCGTTCTCTGTATTAAAGGTTAGTACCATTTAAATTTTTTCGTAAAAGTGAAATTTTTCGGTTTTGTGTTTGGGGCAAAAACCCCAAAGCACAAGGGAATTTACAAGAATGTGTGGGGTAAGGTGAAAAAAAAAAAAAAATTTAAAATTTTTTTTTTAATTTATATATAAATTTAAGGGGGGAGGAAAAAAAGGGGGAGGGAGGGGGAGAGAGAGAGGGGGGAGAGAGAGAGAGAGAGGAGGGGAGGGAGGGAGGAAAAGAGAAGAGAGAGAGGGGAGCAAGAGAAGGAAGAAAAAGGGAAAAAGAAGGAAAAAGGAAAAAAGAAAAAGAAAAAGAAAAAGAAGAAAAAGAAGAAGGGGAAAAGAAGGGGAAGAGGGAAAAAAAGAGGAGAGAAGGGGGGGAGAGAAGACAAAACAAAACAGAGGGG
>CM060322.1:43943740-43946240 GCA_030674155.1 Stramonita haemastoma | reverse complement strand
ATGGGCGGTACCCTCAACATACCGGCCCCTAGAGAAGCTGAGGTCTCTGATGCCTCGCTCCCCTACGACCACATAGGTTATGGGACACCTTTACCTTTTTACCTTTTTTGTCAAATTTCGGGCTGTTCTCTTCAGAGAGAGAGCGCTTTGCAACAACGGTACAGCCATCCCTAGTTTTTTTTTAAAGCAAAAACGTACAAAAAAACAAAGAAGCAAAGCGCATTTTGTCCGTTTTGTATTCTATATATTATTTGTTTCCTTTTCTTTAAATAGAATCTTGCCAGGGACAACTCTCCAGTTGCCGTGGGGGGGTTTTACACCTGCACTAAATGTGAGATGCACTCGGGACCTCAGTTTATTGTCTCCTCCAAAAGACTTAGCATCCAGACCCCAACTGATGGTCTTAGTGGATAAGGGGGAAAGTTCAGGGACAAACGGGCAGGGAATCGAACCCGTGACTTGTTGCTTTCTAGACAGGGTGCGTTACCTATAATTATATAACCGATCCATCATTGATAAAAATGTATACAGGGACTTTGTGTGTATGTGATGTGTGTGTTTGTGGTGTGTGTGTGTGTGTGTGTGTGTGTGTGTGTGTGTGTGTGTGTGTGTGTGTGTGTGTGTGTGTGTGTGTGTGTGTGTGTGTGTGGTGTGTGTGTGTGTGATGTGTGTGTGTTATGTGTGTGTTATGTGTGTGTGTGTTATGTGTGTGTGGGTGTGTGTGGGGGGGGGGGGGTGTTTGTGTGTGTGTGTGTGTGTGTGCATGCGTGCGTGCGTACTTGCGTTTGTGTGTGTGTATATGCATGCGTGCGTACTTGCTTGCGTTTGTGTGTGTGTGCGCGCGCGCGCGTTTGTGTGTGTGTGTGTGCGTGCGTGTTTGTGTGTGTGTGTGCGCGCGCGCGTGCGTATGTGTGTGTGTGTGTGTGTGTGTGTGTGTGTCTGTTTGAAACAGGTAGTGGTGGGAGAGGTGGGACTGTACGCTATGTCCTCCACCACTCAGCGCAGGATTCTACGTGTTGCGGACACTTTCTGCTCTATGCCACACATCCTCCGACGTCTGCTTCGGTTCCTTGGTAAGTGTGAGGGAGAGTGGGAGAGTATTTTATTTATTATTTATTTTTTTAATTTTTATTTATTCTTTTATTTCGAAGATAAGGGAATAAGCATTCTTGTGCTTTTTTTACATCCCCCAGTCCCCGTGTGTATGCAGTTTTATCAATGTCATCTGTTCCCACCTGCACACAATGGCCCCTTACTCTTACGAAAAGCGGAACAGGATTTAACGTGTGCGCAACAAGATGTTCTGCGTGCGTTCGCACACGGGGGTCTCGGTTTTAAAGTCTCATCCGAAGGACTTTTGGGGAGAGTGGAGTCAGCACTGATGTTAACTCCAGAAGAAAAATCTCCTCGACCGGGAATCGAACCCGGGTCGTCAAATTGCCAGCGCAATGTTCTGACCACTAGACTGAATGAGTTAATAAACAATACCTCTTCTTCTTCGTCCAAAAAAACAGGAAGGAAGGTGGCAAGATGGCTAAGACGTTCGTTCATCTGCCAACAAGTAAACTGTGAGGTTCTGGGTTCGATTCCTTCCCTTTTCCTTTCTTCAAGTTTGTCAAAGTCCTTCGGGTGAGACTATAAACCGAGACCCCGTGTGCGAACGCACGCAGAACATCTTGCACAGTATGTTAAAAACCCGTTCTGTCTTTTGAAAGAGCAGGCCATTATGTGCCGGTAGGAGCGGATGACAACAAAATAATTATATTAAAAAAAACAAAAAAACAGCGTGCACACAGGTGTCGTGTTTAAACACCATTCCTGAGGAAAAATCGGGAGTTGGAGTCCCCAGGGTGGTTCGGGGCTGTAGACCTAGACCTATATGGCATATTTACTTATCCAGGATTTGCCCTTTAGAGTCTAGAGAGCAGCAGCATAGTCTTCCGACACTGACAGATGCCTACCTACCTCTATAATAAATAAAATTTTAAAAAAGACCAACCTCTTCGTCGAACGCTCGGACAGCAACTCAATGTTATCTGTTATATGAACGACAATGCGTTGTGCTACCGTTAAGTGCTTGACACGACAGGACTCGTGAATCCGGCTTCGGTGTGAAAGAGACTCGTTCTCTTTATAAGAGTTTCTGCGGTTGGGGTTGGGGTTGGGGGAGGAGGGGGGAGGAGGGGGGAGGCAGGAGAATGGATATAATAGAAGGCAGTAAAGGGAGTGACAGGTGTGTTTTAAGGGACAAAGGTCAAACTGAAAAGGAAATTGCAGAAAAAAGGAGGAAAGCCTTGATCTCACTCTGTCTCTCTCTGTCTCTCTGTCTCTGTCTCTGTCTCTGGCCCTCTGTCTCTCTGTCTCTGTCTCTGTCTCTCTCTCTTGATGACATTTACAAAACTGCATACACACGGGGACTGGATGTAAAAAACACAAGAGTGCTTATTCCATTATCCTCGATATAAAAGAATAAATCAAATCAAATCAAATCAAATCTCTC
>CM060322.1:43913740-43926240 GCA_030674155.1 Stramonita haemastoma | reverse complement strand
CTTCATAATTTACCCGAAGAACAGAACAGAATCAAAAAGGGAGAAAAAAAACATCAAATAAGTAAGTAGGAAAGCATGATGATAAAAAAATAATGTCTCGGAAAACTATGGAGTTGCGCTCTAGGCTCTAGAGCACAAAGCCTGGGTAAGTAAGTATGGAGGGCAAGCTGTTACCCATGCAGCAGACCCCCCTCCCCTCTCCACGTCGCTAGGATTAGGGTTTTTTTGGTTTTTTACGTGAAAAATAGTTACTGAATGATGTCTATTCTGACCACCTTACAAAAAAACCGTTTTTTGTGCAAAAGGAATGTTTATCTAATCTAACGTGACCTGCGCACATGTTAAATCCTGTTCCGCTTTTCGTAAGAGTAGACCATGGTGTGCCGGTGGGAACAGATAAGATTTACAAAACTGCATACATACACACGGGAACTGGATGTAAAAAGCACATGAGTGCTTATTCCATTATCCCCGATGTAAAAGAATAAACAAATAAATAATGATGATTATGAATCGTTTGTTTGACGCTTCCAGAATTCTTTGCTACCGTACCGATCGACTTACACGCAAAAACTTTAATTTGCCCTCCACTCCACCCCTCCTCACCCCCACCCATTAGCCATCATAAAGAGACACATAAAAGATCAGAATAAAGGTAAAATGTTAAATTATATATTTTTTCGGAGCAAATTCTCCACCCCACCACCCCACCCACCCCTTTCCTGTAACAGAGCTGTACCATGTTAAAAGATCAAACTGTGTTAAGGTCTTTATGTACAATGAACAGGCCTTAACAGGCCTCAACCATTGACAACGTCAAGTCAATGTTATAGTCAGTTTGGCTATTTTAAAGATGCCACCATCACATTACCATAGGAGAAAGACTTCCAAGTGCGCCCCCTTAAGAGAGCTCTGTTTATCAGTTAACAGACGGTTAATTTTGCTGTATTAGTATCGAGCTTTAAAATTGCCAAAAGAACACAGAAGTTAATAGTTCAGTTTTCCCTTTTGTCAAGCCATTTTCACATTTCACGAGAGAGAGAGAGAGAGAGAGAGAGAGAGAGAGAGAGAGAGAAGAGAGAGAGAGAGAGAGAGAGAGAGAGGGAGAGGAGAGAGAGGAGAGAGAGAGAGAGAGAGAGAGAGAGGAGAGAGAGAGAGAGAGAGAGAGAGAGAGAGAATGCTAACGAAAGTACAGCAGTGAGGCAGGGAGTGACTGGAGCTCTCGATAAGACTAGTCTCTTTTGAACTTTGAAGAGGACAAAATCTACATTTCTTCTTTAAAAGCCTAACCACTTTTAAAGAAAACAGCACATAAAGATTCACTAAGCTAAAAATTCTAACCAAAAACTTACCACAATGGACCAGATTTTAATTTTTTCAGACCACAAGACTTCAAACCTAACTCCAAACCATGTTCCTGGAAAATCCTCTCTACGACACACTCCTCCTCGGAGGAGCGCCACTGGGCCTGATCCTCCTGTGGTGGCTGTCAGTCCGACGTCCTGTGGGTGTTCCCCCAGGTCCTGGCTTTGCCCTGCCCCTGTTGGGCCACCTGCACCTAGTGGGCAGGGACCCCAGAGCCCAGTTCACCAAGTGGCGACGCCAGTACGGAGACATCTTCAGCCTGTACCTGGGGCATCGTCTGGTCATCGTCTTCAGCGGCTATTCTGTTATCAGAGACGCTTTTGTTAGGCACGCTGACGTGTTCTCCAACAGGCCTCATTTGTTAGCCACGGACAAGCTGGCTGAAAATAAAGGTAAAGCAGTGTGTAGGGGGGTTTTGTTTGTTAGAAAGATATGTCTATATTTTGTTTTGATTTATTTTATTTTATTTATTCTTTTATATCGAGGATCATGGAATAAGCACTCATGTGTTTGTTTGCTTTTTTACATCCAGTCTGGCTGAAAACAAAGGTAAACCCGGGATTTTTTGTTGTTGTTTTGTTTTTGTTAGAAAGAAAAATAGCTCTATATTTTATTTTATCTTATCTATTCTTTTATATCGAGGATCATGGAATATGCACTCATGTGCTTTTTTTTTTTACATCCAGTCTGGCTGAAAATAAAGGTAAACCCGAGATTTTTTGTTGTTGTTTTGTTTTTGTTAGAAAGAAAAATAGCTCTATATTTTATTTATTTTTTTATTCTTTTATATCGAGGATACTGGAATAAGCACTCATGTGCTCTTTTTTTTTACATCCAGTCCCTGTGTGTATGAAGGTTTTTTTTATATAAATCTTGTCATTTGTTCCCACCGACACACAATGGCCTACTCTGACGAAAAGCGGAACAGGATTTAACGTGTGCGCAAGATGTTCTACGTGCGTTTTCACACGGGGCCTCAGTTTATAGTCTCATCCGAAGGACTTTTTTGGGAGAGTGGAGTCAGCACTGATGTGAACTCCAGGGAGGAAAAAAAACTCCTCAAACGGGAGGGAATCCAACCCGGGTCGTCAAATTGCGAGCACAGTCATTCGGGTGTGACTATAAACCGAGGCCCCGTGTGCGAACGCACGCAGAACATCTTGCGCACACGTTAAAATCCCGTTCCGTCTTTCGGAAGAGCAGGCCTTCGTGTGCCGGTAGGAGCAGATGACAAAATAAAAAAACAAAACAAAAAACAAAACAAAAAAACCAGCATGCACACAGGTGTCGTGTTTAGACACCATCCCTGAGGGAAAAAAATAATGGGTAGGCGCTGCACTTGTGGCGGCGTGCTCTCCCCGTGGGAAGAGCAGCCCGAATTTCACGCAGAGAAATCTGCTGTGATATAAAGTGGTATAAAAATTAAAACCAAAAATAATAAAAATTAAATTAAATCAAAATTAAAATAAATAAAAATTAGAATTAGATTAAAATTAAATTTAAATTAAAATTAAAATAATAAAATTAAATGTTCTAACCACTCTGTCCCCTCTTTTTTTCTTCTCTCTCAGGTATCTTGCTAGCTTCAGGGCCAGCATGGAGGGAACAGCGAAAGGTGGCCGTGGAAATCCTCCATCATTTAGGCATGGGCCGGAACACGCTGGCGGAGAAGATTCAAGGCGAGGTCCGGCACTACATCCAGGCCATAGAGGACCTACAGGGCATGGCCACTGACCTGCACAAGCTGACCGTGGTCAGCGTCTGTAACAACATCAGCGCTATCGTCTTCGGGAAGCGTTACCAGTATGATGACCCCTTGTTCAACAAGTACTTTGAGGCTGTAGAGGACAATTTTGAACGTCTTGGGGGTAAGTGTGGGAGAGTTTTGTTGTTATTATTTTTAAGGTTTGTGGTGGGTGTGGTGTGGGGGGAGGAGGGGGTGTGGGGTGGGGTGGGTGGTGGGGTGGGGGGGTTGTGGTGTGGGTGTGGGGGGGGTGTTGGGGGATGGGGGTGGGTGTGTGGGTGTGGGTAGGTGAGGGGGGGTGGGGGTGGGGGTGTTCGTGTGTGTGTGTGTGTGTGTGTGTGTGCACGTGTGTTGTGTGTGTTGTGTGTGTATGTATATATATATATATATATATATATATATATATATATATATATATATATATATATATATATATATATATATATATATATATCTGTGTGTGTGTGTGTGTGTGTGTGTGTGTGTGTGTGTGTGTGTGTGTGTGTGTGTGTGTGTGTGTGTGTGTGTGCGTGTTCTCTCTCTCTCTCTCTCTCTCTCTCTCTCTTCTCTCTCTCTCTCTCTCTCTCTCTCTCTCTCTCTCTCTCTCTCTCTCTCTCTCTCACACACACACACACACACACACAGAGTTCTGTGCATGCGTGAGTGCATGTGTGTGTGTGTGTGTGTTTGCACGCGCGTGCGCGCGGGTGTGGCTAGGATTGAATGGAATAGACATGAGCTGATAGTAGCTGAAAGTGGGAGAAAGTGACAGCTGTGCAAAACCTTTTTGACTAACAGCAGTCTCAATTCTGGAATTGTTTTTATCCTTTCATTTCTTCATATACTTTTTTCTGTCCTTGTATCGAGCCTGGTTGCCAATTAGATAGGTGACCGTTCGCGCGCTTTGGTTACAGTACAGTCCCCCCCCCCCCCCCCCCCCCCCCCCCCAGTTCACCCAGCTGTAAATGGGTACCTGCCCCTCTTTAGGGTCAGGGAAGGTGAAACAGCGAGGGAGAGGAGATGGGCGCCGCCCTCAACATGCTGGCCCCTAGAGAAGCTGAGGTCTCTGACGCCTCTTGCGTTCCCCCTACGACCACACAGGTTATGGGAACACCTTTACTTTTTACCCTTTTTCTGGGGGACGGATAGCCTAGAGGTCAAAACATTGCGCTCGCAATTTGACGACCGGGTTCGATTCCCGGTCGAGGAGATTTTTCTCCTGGAGCTAACATCAGTGCTGACTCCACTCTCTCCAAAAGTCCTTCGGATGAGACTTTAAACCGAGGCACCGTGTGCAAACGCACGCAGAACATCTTGTTGCGCACACGTTAAATCCTGTTCCGCTTTTCGTAAGAGTAGGCCATCGTGTGCCGGTGGGAACAGATAAGATTTACAAAACTGCATACACACGGGTGACGGGATGTAAAAAAAAAAGCACAAAGAGTGCTTATTCCATGATTCTCGATACAAAAGAATAAAATAAATGAAATAAAATAAAATAAAATAAATAAACGACCACACAAGATATGTGGAGCCGCCACTGTAGTCTAGTGGTTTAGGGCGTTGGACTCGTAATCTAAAGGTTTCGGGTTCGATCCCAGGTTTCAACTATGGCGTTGTGCCCTTGGAAAAGGCACTTTACGGCTATTTTCTCACCCCACCCAGGTGTAAAAGGGGTACCAACCTTGTGTTGGGGGTTAACCCTGCGGTAGACTGGCGTCCTATCCAGGGGGGAGTCTATGACTCTCAGTCGCTTAACGCCACAGAAACCGGGATAAGCACCGGCCTGATGAGCCTTAGGCTCGGGACAGACTTTAACTAACAAGATATGGGGGACACCTTTACCTTTTTTTTAACCCCTTTTTTTTTCCCCTGTCCTCTAATCTAAGGTGCCGCTATCGTGAACATCTTCCCGTTCTTGGAGCATCTACCTGGGGACCTGTTCGGGATTCAGCAGATTCTGGCCAACATGAAGGTCATCAGGGAAGAGTTTCTTAAGCCCCACGTGGACAGGCACGTCAGCTCGTTCAAAGAGGGGCACGAGGCCACGGACTTCATGTATGCTTACCTGCAACGCATGAAGGCGAACGACAAGGCCGGGATTAGTACCACGCTGAATGGTGAGAGAAGGGTTTGGTGGGAGGTTTTTTTGGATGTTTTGGTGGTGGTGGTGGTGGGGGAGGGGGGGGGGGGTGGTAAGTGGTGTGTTGTTGGTTAGGGTTTTGTGAAATGTTTTGTTTTCTGTGTGTGTGTGTTGGTTTCTCTCTGTGTCTGTGGCTGTCTGTCTCTGTCTCTGTCTGTCTCTCTGTCTGTCTTTATCTCTGTCTCTGTCTGTCTCTCTGTCTGTCTTTCTGTCTCTGTCTGTCTGTCTCTCTGTGTCTGTCTCTGTCTGTCTCTCTCTCTCTCAAACACATACACACACGCACACGCACACGCGCACACGCACACGCGCACACGCATACGCACACGCACACACGCACACACGCGCACGCACACACGCACACGCACGCACACACACGCACGCACACGCACGCACACGCACGCACACACACGCACACACACGCACACACACGCAAGCAAGCAAGCAGCTAAATCCGTTCACTCCCTGGTTTCTAACAACAACAAAACACCACCACTACCACTACCATCACCAACACCTATAGCAACAAAAACACCACCACCACCCCCATCAACCCCACCACCACCAACAACATCATCAACAAAAAAACCGACCCACTTTGTCCTCATAACTTTCATCTCTCTCCCTCCCTCCCTCACTACCTCTCTCTCTCCATCCTCCCTCTCTCTCCCCCAGAAAACCAACTGGCGACCACAGCCGGAGACCTCGTCATCGCAGGTACGGAGACCACCTCAGAGGCCATCAAATGGGCGCTGCTGCTGCTACTGCACCATCCTAGCGAACAGGAAAAATGCTACCGCGAAATCCGCCAAGAGATCGGCACCTCGCGCCAACCCAACATCCACGATCGCCCAAGCTGGTGTACCTGGAAGCCACGATCCAGGAGGTCTTGAGGACGGTCAGCATCGGTACTTTCGCCGTGCAGCATTCCCCGTCCTGCGACATCCTCTTCCGAGGCTGCATCATCCCCAAGGACGCCATCATCCTGCCTTATATGGATACGGTGCTGCACGATCCTGTCACGTGGGGAGACCCGCAAAATTTCCGACCTAGGAGGTTTATTGACAGTTCAGGGAAGTTGACTCATCCGCAGCAGTTTATTCCTTTTAGTGTTGGTGAGTTTTTGTTGTGTGTGTAGGTTGGGGGGTGGGGTGAGGGGGGGGGGGGGGTGCGGGTGTGTGTGTGTGTGTGTGTGTGTGTGTGTGTGTGTGTGTGTGTGTGTGTGTGTGTGTGTGTGGGTGTGTGGGTGTGGGTGTGTTGGGGGGGGGGTCGATTTTTTGTATTTGGGGCTTTTGTTGTTGGTTTATTTTTTCCTTTTGCGGGAGGGAGTAGGTATTTTTTGTTTGTTTGGGGAGGGGTTGTTTTTTAGGGGGATTGGGGGATGGGGGTGGAAGATTTTTTAGGAGGGTTGGGTTTTTTTTAGTTTTTTTGTTTTAGTTTTTGTTTTGTTTGGGGGGGTTTGGGGGGGGGGGGATTTCTTGTCTGTTTTGTTGGTTTGGGGTTGTTTCGTTATGTTTACTGAAGGCAGCTGGGTTTTTTGTGGTTTGTCCCACTGCCCTAGTCATTTTGAAAGGTTTTAAGGCCGTTAGTGAGAAGACGGAAAACGGATGGTGGGGGTAGGGGGTGTTGTTGTTTTTTTTGGGGGGGTTCATAGGACAAAAAAACATATATAGGGGGGGGGGGGGGGTCATGACACTGAGGTGTTCAGACTGTGTGACCTGGGAAAGTTGTTCCTGTCCGTTCCCACACTCTCCCAGTAGTAGAATGCCTCCTGGGGATGTTTGTCTCATTCAAATTCTTTATCTAATTCCCTCGTCAGTTGCCCGAGACACTTACCTAGCAGAGTTAAGCAGCGTCGAGCGTGATTACCAGTTGGATGGGTGACCGTTTGCGCGCCTTGGCTTCAGTACAGTCCCTCTCCCCAGTTCAGACAGCTGTAAATAGGTATCTGCCCTCTTTAGGGTCAAGGAAGGTAAAGCAGGAGGGAGAGGAGATAGATGGGCGCCGCCCTCAATATGCTGGGCCCTGGAGAAGCTGAGGTCTCTGACGCCTCGCTCCCCTACGACCAAAAAGGTTATGGGATACCTTTACCTTTTTTTTACCTTTTACTTACCTAGCTGGTCAGCAATAAGGTCTTACATCACTTGAGTTAAAGGTGTTATTAACCATGTGTGATTTTGATTGGCTCAGGGCGACGCACGTGTCCGGGAGAGTCACTTGCCCGGATGGAGCTGTTCCTCTACCTCAGCAGTCTGATTCAACGTTTCCGCTTCATGCCACCGGATCTGGAAAAGCTGCCCCCATTGGAAGGCATTCTGGGAGCAACTCATTCGCCCAAACGATTCAAGATCAGAGCAGTACCCAGGCAGTGAAAATGTGAAAACTTTTGTCTTCACTGTAGCCTTGCAGTGCCCAGGCAGTGAAAATGTGAAAACTTTTGTCTTCTATGTAGCCTTGCAGTGCCCAGGCAGTGAAAATGTGAAACTTTTGTCTTCGCTGTAGCCTTGCAGTGCCCAGGCAGTGAACATGTAAAACCTGTTGTCTTCACTGTATAGTGTCTCCTGGCAAGCTTGTGGTATGGAAGACTACCAAAAACTGATGATTATAAAGTCAGTTTAGTTTGAAGCATCTATGCTTTTACTTCTATGTGTAGACAGTACCAGGTCTTGTTCATGATAGGATGCAGCATTATGGATAGTGAAGTAAGTACACTGTGGTTCCATCATTTTTTACACGGTTTTATCAAGTCAGTACTTTTTATTGATTTACTTGATTTGTGCATTTTATTTTTTACCAAGCATATAAAATATTTCCTCTGTGTCTGCATAGGAGTTAGTCTTCCATGAGATAGAACCTCCAACTTTATAGGTTTTTTTTGTGTTGTTGCATTTTTTGGTGGAGGAAGCAGAAAATATGTCATTTTTTTCTTTTTAGCTGACTTGTGGTTTTATTGCACTTTTGAAATGAGATCATAGAGGGAGTAGTATTTTCTCTGTGTGTGTGTGTGTGTGTGTGTGTGTGTGTGTGAAAAGCTGTGAGGTTTATAGTGAGCTGTCCTATTAAAATAATCCTGAACAAACAGCATTCTACTAACTGCAGTGGTTTTCTTAGGACATCAGACAATGCAAAATTCAATCATTCGCCACGATAATTTACTAATAGGTTGGTTCTGCTTTGGTTTATCTGAACTTTTCACAATAGTTTGTCAGTGATCTTGAGTGCCATAATTTTTTAGTACGTTTGATTTGGGAGTAAGTTATGATTATCAAGCCATCAATTTCTCAAGGGTGGGGATTGGGTGGGGGGATTACAAGCTGCGTCTTTGAAAGTTTTTTGCAGGGGGTGGAGAGAGAGAGAGAGAGAGAGAGGAGAGAGAGAGAGAGAGAGAGAGAGAGAGAGAGAGAGAGAGAGAGAGAGAGAGAGAGAGAGAGAGAGATCTTAAACTCATCTTGAGAGTATAGGTCAGGCCATTTCATACTGTGCTATTTGTTCTAGCCTTATCAAATCTCTGCCTGCAAGAAAGAAGAAGAAAATTGGTTTTATTTATATTTCTATTTTTATTACCGTTTTAACGTTTTATACTTTACAGACTTTTTTTTCAAAACATTGGACTAGCGATAAACTTTCTCTTAAGACAGAAATTCTTTTAGGAATTGCTACCTTCTAGTGTGTTTGAATTTATCAATGAAACATGTGAAAAGGGGAGGAAAGACTTTCAAAAGCATTAAATTGATTAACAGTTTATACTGTAAATGATACACTTTGCCAAGTCCATCACAAATTGTATATATCAGTTTTGCGATTTTATAGTGTGTAAAAGCAAACAAAATGTTGCTAGTTTTACGGTTGTACGGTGTATGAAAAGAAAATGATTGATTCCTCGGTGTGTGACACACAACCAAACGGTTTTCCAATGTATGTTGTTTAAATTGCTTTGCTTTGGAATAGGAGGGTGGGTGGGTTGGTTGGTTGGTTGGTTGACGTTTTACTTTTGAATGGAAGATAGGGAGAATACTCAACGCACTTGACAGTTGCTCTTAGCCATTTTGTATAATACTGTTTGACAGGGGAAAACATCTTTTATATCTAGCTGACTTGAAACCATCAAATGACAAAAGTAACCAGGTTTTTCATACTCTGCATCCCTGTGTTATATGTCAAAACAATGCAGTGTTTATTCTTTCAGCTGGTCATGTCAATAATTTTACGATAATTATATGTTATTTCGTATTTGTATGATAATGATTGACACAAAAAAAATGAAATCTTTGATTTTTAGCTGACTTGAAACCCTCAAATGACAACAGTCATCGGGTGTTTTATACTGTTTTCCTGTTGATTACTGTTATATGTCAAAACAGTGCAGTGTTTAATCTTTCAGCTGGTCATATCAATAATTTTACGATGATTTTATTTCGTATTTGTATGATAATGATTGACACCAAAAAATGAAATCTTTGATATTTAGCTGACTTGAAACCTCAAATGACAAGTCATCAGGTTTTTTTTATACCGTTTCCCAGTTGATTACTGGTATATGTCAAAACAGTGCAGTGGTTTTTTCAGCTGGTTATGTCAATGATTTTAACATGATTTTATTTCGTATTTTTAAACAGTATTATTTTAAATCAGCTTCGTGTTGAAGCTTTCGATTATTTTGTATATGAATTTTGTGATATTGGTGACATTTATAACCAATAAGCCCATGTAAATAAAAAAAAAAAAGGAAATGATCAAAAGATATGGGAATCTTCTTCTGTTTTGATGTTGTCAATGTGTTTTGTACTCCTTTTTCTTTTTTCTCCAGTGTATTCAAATTCATTCTTTGGTAAGTAGTTAGATGTAAGGTGGATAGGAATGGTGGAAGTGGCATGGGTGTGTGTGTGTGGAGAGGGGGGGGGGGGATGCAACGCGTGCGTGTGTGTATGCGTGCATGTGACAGCACAAATGTAATACAACACTATGCAACACAGCACAACGCAACACAACACAATACAATACAATGATACAACACAATATTCAGCAACCTACCCATATGTCTGGTCAACATCTCCCCTCTTTCTGGGTTGACCCATTATGGTCAGTCAGGATGTGAATACAGTAGTAGTTGTAGTAGACACTCATCAGTCTCGGAAGACTATGGAGTTGCGCTCTAGTCTTTAGAGTGCAAAGCCTGGACAAGTATGTATGGAGGGCAAGCTGTTACCCATGCAGCAGACCCCCCCTCTCCACGACACTGGAATGATCCATTGGAAGGGCATTGACCGATACGAATGGTTCCAGTACCGTCGCAGGAGCCACCAGAACGTTGCCATATACCTACAGCCCCGAGCCGCTCTGGGACTCCCAACTCCCCGATTTTTCCTCAGGGATGGTGTCTAAGCACGACACTTGTGTGCATGCTGGTTTGTTATGATTTTGTCATCCGCTCCTACCGGCACACGATGGCCTACTCTTCCGAAAGGTGGAACGGGGTTTTAACGTGTGCGCAAGATGTTCTGCGAATGTGAATACAAGGAAGGACAATATAGTTGGTTTTAAACCCTGTTTTGATCTATATATAGTATCACTTTTTTTTTTTACTCTGAGATTTAAAGTCTACAAGATGACAGCCCCCGATATGCCTTCTTTGATTCAAAATATACTGGGTGACATCCCCGATACGGCCTCTTTGATTTAAAATCTACTGGTTGACATCCCCGATGTGGCCTCTTTGATTTAAAATCTACAAGCTGACATCCCCGATATGGCCCCTTTGATTTAAAATCTACAAGCTGACATACCCGGTATGGCCTCTTTGATTTAAAATCTACAAGCTGACATCCCCAGTATGGCCTCTTTGATTTAAAATCTACTGGGTGACATCCCCGATGTGGCCTCAGTGGTCGGCGAGGCTATAAACAAGATTGGATTGGTTCGGAACCACTCCCGTAACTCCAAGAGTCAAGGGGATCTTATACAAGTTGAACCTAGCAAAGACCCACCCCTCTCCAGGCTGTAGATTGCATGCACCCCGACCCCCTCCTCCCCCTCCTCTTCCTCGTGTGTGTCTTGGTGTAACCCACACCACCCGCCATACACAAATAATGGGTAGCGCTGCTCTTGTGGCGACGCTCTCTCCCGGGGGGGAAGAGCAGTCAGAATTTGACGCAGAGAAATCTGCTGTGACTTAAAAGTTGTATACGAAAAAAAAAATAGATGTTCGACTCTAAGAACAACAAAACAAAATCAGCAACAACAAAAACGGATGGGTTCTTAACCACTGATGATGCTTCGGATGAGACTATAAACCGAGGCCCCGCGTGCGAACGCACGCAGAACATCTTGCGCACACGTTAAATCCTGTTCCGCTTTTACATAAGAGTAGGTCATTGTGTGCCGGTGGGAACATATGACGTTTACAAAACTGCGTACATACGGGGACTGGATGTAAAAAAGCACAAGAGTGCTTATCCCATTATCCTCTATATAAAAGAATGAATGAATAAATGACTAGGTTAAGGAAGAGGGATAAAAGTGGAGTACTGACGTGACTTCCTCACTTCCCGTCATCCGTGGTCTTTTTTTATTTTATTTTATTTATTTTATACCACTTTATGTCGCAGCCGATTTCTGTGCGTGAAATTCGGGCTGCTCTCCCCGCAGGGAGAGCGCGTCGCCACAAGTGCAGCGCCTACCCATTATTTTTTGGTTGCTGTTTTTCATGTCTGCATCTGTATTTGTTTTCCCTATCAGGGTGGCTTTTTTTCTACAGAATTTTGCCAGGGACAACCCTCTTGTTGCAGTGGGTTCTTTTACGTGCGCTGAAGAAAAGATACCTCTGACTGTTCATCAGTTTGCACTGTAACACGAGGCGAAAATTGTGTATACCTAAGTGTGGGTTTATTTTCATTTAGTTATATTATTTTATTCTTTTATTTCGATGATACTGCACTCATGGGTGTTCATGTGTATGCAGTTTTGTAAATTTTGCCATCTGTTACCACTGGCACACAATGAAAAGAGGAACGGGTTTTAACGTATGCACAAGCTGATCTGCGTGCGTTCGCACACGGGACCTCGGTTTAGTCTCATCGAAGGGATTGGGGGGGGGGGGGGTGAGTGGAGTCGGCACTAATGTTTAACTCCAGAGGAAAAATCCTCTTGAGCGAGATTCGAACCCGGGTCAGCAGATCACGAGTGCAATGCACATCCCTCTAACGAGGCCTGGCTGCCCCGTCCTCAACCTGCCTAACAAGTAAGCCGTGAGTT
>CM060322.1:43898740-43911240 GCA_030674155.1 Stramonita haemastoma | reverse complement strand
GTATGTATGTATATATATATATATATATATATATATATATATATATATATATATATATATATATATATATATATATATATGTATGTGTGTGTGTATGTGCGTGTGTGCGTGCGTGTTTGTTTGTGTGTGTGTGTGTGCGTGCTTACGTGCGCGTTTGCGCGCGCGCGTGTGTGTGTGTGTGTGCGCGTGTGTGTGTGTGTGTGTGTGTGTGCTGATTTCAATTTTTCACTCGTGCATGCCCCCATCAGAAGAGGAAGATAGGGGGTGGGGGGGGTGTTCTCTCTGTGTCTGTGAACTGTGGTCAGGGAGTGTTGTGTTTTAGTCTGCTTTGGGAAGCTGAGAGGGAGGGAAACATCGCAGGAGAAGTAGGTAAGAGACGAAAGTTTGGTGCACCCAATTTCTCTCTGTGTTTCTCTGTTTCTGTCGCTTTGTCTCTGTCTGTCTGTGTCTGTCTCTTTGTTTCTTTGTCTCTCTGTCTCTATATTCGTATCTGTCTCTGTCTCTGTATCTGTCCTGTCTCTGTTATCTGTATTCTATATCATGTATCTGTATCTGTCTCTGTCTCTGTCTCTGTCGTCTGTCTGTCTGTCTGTGTCTGTGTCTGTCTGTCTCTGTCTGTCTGTCTGTCTGTCTGTCTGTCTGTCTTGTCTGTCTGTCTGTCTCTCTCTCTCTCTCTCTCTCTCTCTCTCTCTCTCTCTCTCTCTCTCTCTCTCTCTCTCTCTCTCTCTCTCTCTCTCTCTCTCTCTCTCTTCTCTCTGCTTCGTAGCAATGTTTCTTTTTTCCGCAAATTTATTTTAATGCCAAAAAAAAGATATATTTGTAATCGTTAATTAACTTGTGTGCTTCTAAAGTGCTTTTTAGGGCTAACATTATGTCAAAATAGCAAAGCTGACCCAAATTATCAACAAAAGGAAAATCACTGAACGTAGAGGGGAACAGCTGTAAGTGTTTTTGTTGAAGTAAGCCATTCGTGTTGACATGACTTCATAATTATGTTTATACTTAGGATGGCGCACAATGTTCCTTTTATTTTATATCAGGTATATACTTTCATTTTATAATGACAAGACTTTGATTTAAATACTGGCTTGAATATTTTTAACCATATGATAAGGTATAAGCTAAAATATTTTAGAGAGCTTAGCTGATTTGGGGAGAAGGTAAATCACTCTTTATATTGATCATGTATGCTATTTGTGATAAATTGACCATAAAACTGTAGAAGATTCATTGTAAAAACAAAAATACATGTATGTAATTGTGTTAGCATTTTTCATCGAAAAAAATTATAAACATACTTTCATTGCATTTTTTATTTTAAAGAGACCAGACTCTTCATAAACGCACGAGACTACCGGTCTTCATACTTTTTGGCAATAAACCGAACTTCATACCTACGGGAACATAACCAGAAATAAATCCTACCTACAACAACAAACCAGACTTCACACCTTTAGCTCAGAGACTTACCAAGACTTTAGCAATAGACCAGACTCCATACCTCCAGCAATAGACACAACTTCAGACTAAACACCCAAAAAAAAACCCCACAAAAACCCCAGCTTGACAAGCACAACAACAAAAAAAGTCACCAAAACAGCACCCCAAACACCATGCTTGAGGAACTCCACAACATCCTTAAGTCCTGGAGGCTTCACACCTACCCCGTGACTCAAATCCTTCAGGACTGCGGCGACTTTCTTCTGGAGCACACACGCCTCCTACAACTTGCCGTGGGAGGAGCGGTGGGCTCTGTGCTCCTCTGGAAGCTGACTCCCCGACGTCCTGGGGGAGTTCCCCCAGGTCCTGGCTTTGCCCTGCCCCTGTTGGGCCACCTGCACCTAGTGGGCAGGGACCCCAGAGCCCAGTTCACCAAGTGGCGTCGTCAGTACGGAGACATCTTCAGCCTGTACCTGGGGCATCGTCTGGTCATCGTCCTCTGCGGCAACTCCGTTATCAGAGATGCTTTGGATAATTCCGCTCACCATTTCCTTAAGAGGCCTCATTTACTGACCACGGAGAAGTTGACGGAAAATAAAGGCGAGTGATGTTTTTTGTTTGTTATGACTTATATTTTTTATTAAAAAAAAACATAGTCAGTGTTATCATGTTGTACATTGTTGTATATCATGAAATTGCAGTTTTTCACATACATCTATAAAAAAAATATTTAAAAAAATCTAGCACAATATTCACACAAAGCATAATGAAATAATTATAAAAAAAAAGTATAAGTGAAATTAGGAAAAACAGAAGAAGAGAAAAAAAAACATACACACACACATACTCACACAACTATGTTAACAGTTAGAGCGAGAAGGAAGATGAGATAGTTAGACGGAGAAACAGACAGACAGACAGAAGACACAGACAAACATATCGACAGAGGTTTGTTGTTACGACTTAGTTGTTCATCTTTCTTTCTTTTTATTTGTACCTTGCATTATAGGTTATATTCTCTCATAAAGCAACGTACATCTTCAACAATACATCCCGTTTGGGCCCATAACTTTCCCGCCCCCCCCCCCCCCCCCCCCCCCGTCCATTAGACCATGAGTAGTGGTCTGGGCGCTAGTCTTTCGATAAACCGAGGTCCCGTGTGTTATACATCATTATTTGGCGCACGTGAAAGAACCCACGGCAACAAGAGGGTTGTCCCGGGCAAAATTTTGTAGAAAAAAAGCCACTCAGATAGGGAAACAAATACAGTTGCAGTCGGGAAAAAGAAAAAAAAATGGGTAGGCGCTGCACTTGTGGCGACGCGCTCTCCCCGGGGAGAGCAGCCCGAATTTCACGCAGAGCAATCTGCTGTGACATAAAGTGGTGTAAAATAAAAGCATTCATTTATCGTCCAATATCACTAACCATGGAAGAACGTTAAAGCGAAAAAAACCCACAACCCAAAAAATGTTCGATTCCAATACAGTATGTGGCATGCTGATATCGTGATTGTAGTACACATAGTAGTAGTAGTAGTAGTAGTAGTAGGCACCCATCAGTCTCGGAAGACTATAGAGTTGCGCTCTAGTCTTTAGAGCGCAAAGCCTGGGTAAGTAGGCTAAGTATGGAGGGCAAACTGTAGTACACACATCAATGTTTCAATAATGATATTGCAAGGGGGAGGGGGGTTGGAGCAAAAAAAGGATTTAGAAATACAGTTGAGTTCTGACCACTAGGCTATCCCGTCCCCCGTAATGGGAAGTGCTGGTTTTGAACTTAAAGTTGAAAGTTTCTGGAGCCACTGAAACTGAATGAGGTTACAGTCCAGGATAAGGCTTTCGTAGTGGGTAGGGGGGACGGGGGGGGGGGGGGGGACGGGATAGCCTAGTGGTCAGAACATTGCGCTCGCAATTTGACGACCCGGGTTCCATTCCCGTTCGAGGGGATTTCCCCCCTGGAGTGAACATCAGTGCTGACTCCACTCTCCCCAAAAGTCCTTCGGATGAGACTATAAACCCAGGCCCGGTGTGCGAACGCACGCAGAACATCTTGCGCTCATGTTAAATCCTGTTCTGCTTTTCGTAAGAGTATCGCGTGCCGGTAGCCGCCGCTGTGGCCTAGTGGTTAGGGCGTTGTACTCGTAATCTAAAGGTTGCGGGTTCGATCCCAGCTATTCCGCTATGGCGTTGTGCCCTTGGAAAAGGCACTTTACGGCTATTTTCTCACCCCACCCAGGTGTAAAAGGGGTACCAACCTTGTGTTGGGGGTTAACCCTGCGATAGACTGGCGTCCTATCCAGGGGGGAGTCTATGACTCTCAGTCGCTTAACGCCACAGAAACCGGGATAAGCACCGGCCTGATGAGCCTTATGGCTCGGGACAGACTTTAAACTTTAATCGCGTGCCGGTGGGAACAGGTGACAAGATTTACAAAACTGCATATACATGGGGACTGGATGTAGTAAAAAAAAAAAAAAAAAAAAAAAAAAGCACATGAGAACTTATTCCATTATCCTCGATATAAAAGATTGAATGAATAAATACATAAAATAAATAAATACATAATATAAATAAAAACTAGGACTATAAACAATATGGAATGAAACGAATGGAGGAAGGTATGAATTTAACAAGGCTGCGTTGATTCCGTGCATTGCTTTAGTTTCTCTTCCTTGTGTAATTAACACCCCACTGGTTGTGTGTATGTGTACGCGCGCGCGCGTGCGCGTGCGTGTGTGTATGTGTGCGTGCGCACGCGTGTGCGTGTGTGTGTGTGTGCGTGCGCGCATGTATGTGTATGTATGTATGTATGTATGTATGTATGTATGTATGTATGTATGTATGTATGTATGTATGTATGCATGTCTGTCTGTCTGTCTGTCTGTCTGCATGCATGTGAAAAACCTTCGCGCAGGAGTGTTGTTCGCTTCGGGTCCGAGCTGGAGGGACCAACGCCAGACCGCTCTGGAGTTCCTCCTGGAGGTTCGCCTGGGGTCCTCCCAGGTGACGGAGGGCGAGGTCCATCAGGATGTGGACGAGCTCATCCACAAGCTGGAAGGCCTCCAGGGCACCCCAACAGACCTGGGCCAGCTGGTCAGGATCAGCGTCTGCAACACCCTCAATGCCTTCGTCACGGGCGAACACATCCAGCGCGGGGACCCCTTTTTCGACTCGTATTTCCAAGCCGTGGAGGAGAACTGTGAGCACGCTGGAGGTGGGTTACCCCCCCCCCCCCCCCCCAAAAAAAAAAAAAAAGAAGAAAATCCTTCTGTGCTATTTCGGGGTGATTTTTTTTTTTTTTTTTTTGGGGGGGGGGGGGAGGTTGGCTAACACGCAAAAAAATGTAAGTTTTTCTTTGTGGGTGTTAATATAACTCTTGCTCACTGCATAAACCCGACGAGCTCGTCAACAAAATGAAAGTCTTCCAGGGGAAACACACACACACACACACACACACACGCACGCACCACGCACGCACGCACGCACGCACGCACGCACGCACGCACGCGCGCGCGCGCGCGCGCGGGGGCGCGCACACGTCAAGTCTTTCGAATGAGAAATTGTCATTGTCATTGTCATTCTCCTCTCCCTCTCTCTCTCTCTCTCTCTCTCTCTCTCTCTCTCTCTCTCTCTCTCTCTCTCTCCTCTCCCTCCCCCTCTCTCCCTCCCTCCCCCTCTCTCTCCTCCCTCCCTCCCTCCCCCTCCCTCACCCTCCCTCCCTCCCTCCCTCACCCTCCTCTCTCTTACCCCTCTCCCCTCCTCCCTCCCTTCTCTCTCCCCCTCCCTCTCCCTCTCTCTCTCTCTTCAGTACTAGCTGTTTTATTTATTTGCATGTTTGTCCTTTTTCTCTCCCCCTCCATCTCTCCTCTCTCTCCCCCTATCTCTCTCTCTTCTCTTCTCTCTCTCTCTCTCTCTCTCTCTCTCTCTCTCTCTCTCTCTTCTCTCTCTCTCTCCCTATCTCTCTGTCCCTATCTCTCTCTCTCTTTCAGTACTAGTGTTTTATTTATTAATTGGCATGTTTGTTGTCTTCTCTTTTCTTTTCTTTTTATTATTGCACCCCCAGGTATATCCCTGGTGAATCTCTTTCCGATTCTGGAGCGCCTTCCTGGGGACCTGTTCGGGCTCAGGCGGATGGTAGCCAACAGGAAGGTCATCGAGGAGGAGTTTCTGCAATCGCACGTCAAGATGCACGCGCTAAAGGGTCAACGAACCAGTCCCCGCGACTTCATCTTCGCCTACCTGGACCGGATAGACTGGCACAAGGGATGGAAGCAGGATTCCAGTCTTTGCGGTGAGGGTTTTTTTGTTGTTGTTTTTTTTGTTTTTTGTTGTTGTTTTTGTTGTTGTTGTTTTTTTGTTTTTTAGGGGGGGGGGGGGGGCGTTGTCTTTCTTCTTTGACATCTTTGTCTTTGTTTTTTTGTCTTTTTCTTGTCTTTTATTTTTTCTTTTTCTTTTTTTCGTTTTCTTCTTTTTCTTTTCTTCTTCTTCAATTCTTCTTCTTCTTCTTTTTCTTTTCTTCTTCTTCGCAATTCTTCTTCTTCTTCTTCGCAATTTTCTTCTTCTTCGCATCTTGCAATTTTCTTCGCAATTCTTCTTCGTCTTCTTCGCAATTCTTCGCAATTCTTCTTCTTCGCAGTTCTTCTTCGCAATTCTCTTCTTCTCTTTCTTCTTCTTCTTTCTTCTCTTTCTTCTCTTCTTCTTCTTCATTTTCTTGTTCTTCTAATTCTTCTTGTTCTTTCGTCTTTTTCTTCGTAATTCTTCTTTTCTTCTTTTCTTGTTCTTCTGTTCTCTTTTCTTTTCTTCTTCTTCTTCTTCTTTCTTCTTTTCTTCTTATTCTTCTTTCTTCTTCCTTTCTTCTTCTTCTTCTTCTTTTCTTCTTCTTCTTCTTGTTCGTGGAACGAGATACACACCACAACCACACACTCACACACTTCTCACCACTCTCACAACGCACGCACACGCACACCACACACACACACACACACACACACGCAGACAGACAGAAGACAAGAGACTGATTGATTGATTGATGATTGATTGATTGATTGATTGATTGGATTGATTGATTTTATTGATTTCTTTTATATCGAAGATAATGGAATAAGCACTTGTGTTTTTTACATCCAGTCCCCGTGTGTATGCAGTTTTGTAAATGTTATCTGTTCCCACCGGCACACGATGGCCTACTCTTACGATAAGTGGAACAGGATTAACGTATGCACAGGATGTTCTGCGTGCGTTCGCACACGGGGCCTCGGTTTAAATTCTCATCCGAAGGACTTTTGGGGAGAGTGGAGTCGGCACTGATAACTCCAGGAGAAAAATCTCCTCGACCGGACTCGAACCCAGGTCGTCAAATTGCCAGCGCAATGTTCTGACCACTAGGCTATCCGTCCTCCCACAGAGAGAGACAGACAGACAGACAGACAGACAGAGACAAAGAGGAACAGAGAGAGACACATACAGACACAGAGACACAGAGAGAGTGAGAGACAGAGAGACAGAGACAGACAGACAGGAGACAGGCAGGAGACAGACCAGACCAGACACCAGACCAGACCGACCAGACCAGACCAGACAAGACAGAGACTAAAGTCAAATAATTCGTAATAAAATATTATTATTATCAATAACAGAACAAGACATTAAACTCAACCTTGTCTGTCTCCTGGGTGGTTTTTGCTTCCTTTTTTTTTCGGGCGGCTGACTGGGCATGGGATAACACTCTCTCCCTCCCACAGAACCCCTGATGGTCCGAACCGCGGCCGACCTCCTCCTGGCGGGCGCGGGGACGACCTCGGCCACGCTCAACTGGGCTCTGCTCCTCCTCGTCCACCACCCAGACGTCCAGACACGGTGCTTCCAGGAGATCCGGGACGTGGTTGGGCTCGAAGCCAAGCCCAGGATCCGAGACCACGGTCGCCTCGTATACCTCGAGGCCACCCTCAGGGAGATCCTACGCTTTTCCCAGGTCTGCGCTTTCGCTGTCCCGCACAGCAACCCTCGCGAGGTGATGTTCCGAGACTACGTCGTTCCGAAGGATTCGGTGATCGTTCCGTTTTTGGGCACGGTCCTTGAAGAGGAGTCGGCCTGGGATCGGCCTTTGAGCTTCCTCCCTGAGAGGTTTATTCATGCGAGCGGGAGTCTGACTCACCCTCCTGAGTTTGTTCCTTTTGGTGTGGGTGAGTGTGTTCGTGGGTAGGGGGGGGGGGTGGTGGTGGTGGGTGGGGGGTGATGATGATGGTAGTGGTAGTAGTGGTAGTAGTGGTGGTAGTGGCGGTAGTGGTGGTGGTAGTAGTAGTAGTAGTAGTAGTAGTAGTAGTAGTAGTAGTAGTAGTAGTAGTAGTAGTAGTAGTAGTAGTAACAATAATAATAACAATGACAATAATAATAATAACGATGATGATGATGATGATGATGATGATGATGATGATGATGATGATGATGATGATGATGACAGTTTGTCCCCTTTGGTGTCGGTGAGTGCTCTTTAATGATGATGATGATGATGATGATGATGATGATGATGATGATGATGATGATCATCATCATCATCATCATCATCATCATCATCATCATCATCATCATCATCATCATCATCATCATCATCATCATACGTGGAATTTATATACCACTATATCTTGCAAAAAACAAAAAAAAATCAAAGCGCTTGCATTCGACCTATACAATAAGCAAAGCAATCATTAACAATTAATAGTTTTAGCAAATTCGAATGTACACACACACGCGCGCGCACACACACACACACACACACACACACACACACACACACACGCGCACACACACACAGACACAGACACAGACACACACACACACACACACACACACACACACACACACACACACACACACACACACACACACACACACACACACACACACACACCCCACACACACTTATAAAGGTTATACGCTTTGGCAGGGTGAAAGGAATTTTAGATGTTGAAGGCAGGCAGAGAGAGAAATAGAAACAGAAGGCGAAAATCTTAGGTTTAAAATGAGTGTGCTCTTGAAGTCTTTTGGTTCAGGAGTTAACGATTCATCCTTCAGAAGTTATTTATTTATTTATTTATTTATTTATTTATTTATTTATTTATTTATTCTTTTATATCGAGGATAACAGAATAAGCAATCATGTGCTTTTTTTCATCCGGTCCCCGTGTGTATGCAGTTTTGTAAATATTGTCATCTGTTCCCACCGGCACACGATGGCCTACTCTTACGAAAAGCGGAACAGGATTTAACGTGTGCGCAAGATGTTCTGCGTGCGTTCGCACACGGGGCCTCGGTTTAAAGTCTCGGTTAAACGGAGTTAGAGGGGTTAAAGTACTTCGGATAAGACTTAGAAACTCCAAGGGCCTCCCCGTGTGCGGAACGCACGCAGAACATCTTGGCGCACACGTTAAACACCCCGTTCCGCTTTTGAGAAGAGCAGGCCATTGTATACCGGTAGGAGCGGGTGACAACAAAATAAAATATTTAAAAAACCAGCATGCTCACACGTGCCATGTTTAGACACCATCCCTGAGGAAAAATTGGGGGAGTTGGGAGTCCCCAGGGCGGTTCGGGGCTGTACATGGCAACGTTCTGACGGCTCCTGCGACGGCACTGGAACCCTGCGTATCGGCGATTGCCTCTCTTTTGTACAAAAGTGGAGGGGGGATCCTACGCTTAATCATAATGGTTTGCCATGAACTGAAATCTGGGAAACTGCTTAATTTTAGGGTCTGAAGCAGAACGTAGCTAGGTGTAGCAAATATTCAGAGATATTATTAAATTTTATTCAGAATATACAACAACAAAAACAACCCATGGTTATACCGTAAAATCCCTAGCATAAGCCCACCATCTAGCAAACGCCCAACCCCCACTTTGGGCCAAAAGTTGTGCACAGGGGTAACTACCTAGCAAACGCCCACCCTGCTTTTTTCAAAGAGACTATGCTCACTTTCACTAGGATTTGTGCAGACTGTTTTTAAAGTCCTTTGACGACGCTTCCTGATGGCCCGAAGATGGTTCTTGAATCTCTGTGTGCCATTTTTGCAAAATGCCGAAGCGACAGTCATACACTATATAGTGTAGGCCTAGCTTTCAAATTGGAAGCCCTCCAGTATCTGGATAACGAAGCAGGTGGGAATGTTTCGGAGTGTGCCCATGAATTTTCTGTGGATTGGAAGAGGATCAGGGAATAGAGTGAAAACAGAGATAGACTTGAACAGCAGTACGGAAAAGACAAACAAAAACGGAAACTGTCAAAAGGACCAGCAGTTAGATCTGAACATGTCGACCAAGGTGTGCTGCATTATCTGGAAGATGAAAGATCTGAAGGCAGGGTATTGCGAAACAAGGACCTACAACGGAAAGCGATGGAACTCGTTGGCTTTCTTTGCCTCAAAATCCTTTTTTTTTCTATTTTCCTTCACTTATACTCACACAACCTAACTTACATGCTTTTGGGGTTTGTATTCACTCAATTACACGGTTGAGCACAACAATTATTTTGTGCAAAGGGGTCTATACCTAGCAAACGCCCACCCCCAATTTTGCCCTAAATCAGTGCACAGGGGGGTGGGCGTATGCTAGGGATTTTACGGTAATACACGTAAATACTGTGAGGAACAACAAGCTTATAGCGAGACTTGGCGTGGCTATAACAACGTAATAATAATTATATAATATAACATGATTGTAAATGGGTACCTGCCCTCTTTGGGGTCAGGGAAGGGTAAAAGCAGCGAGGGAGAGGAGACGGGCGCCGCCCTCAATAATACTAGCCCCTTAGAGAAGCTGAGGTCTCATGACACCTCGCTCCCCATACAACCACACAGGATATGGGACACCTTTACCTTTTACCTGAACATGGTTTGTGATACACTGAAGCACTGCGAGCAACAACAAGCTTGCACCTTAGCCTATAGCAAAATAGTTTGGTGATAAAACTCTTTAAGCACCAATAACCAACCCCGCTGGGGATATCATGTGCTCGAGATAGCTGCCATTCCTTCACTCCTTGGGGGATCTGTCACTTCTAGAAATCCCTCATCTCCAAAGCATTCTATAAAAGTTTGCTAGCTGTCGGCTTGAATTTTGAATTTTGTTTTTTGTTTTGTTTTGTTTTGTTTTAGAGGGGGTGAGTAGGAACCATCTCGTTCTGTTTCTGATAACGGGGGTAGTTTGTTTTGCCAATCCCATTTCCTTTAAATCTCTGCCTCTGTGTGTGTGTGTGTGTGTGTGTGTGTGTGTGTGTGTGTGTGTGTGTGTGTGTGTGTGTGTGTGTGTGTCTGTCTGTCTGTCTGTCTGTCTGTCTGTCTGTCTCTCTCTCTCTCTCTCTCTCTCTCTGTCTCTCTCTCTCTCTCTCTCTCTCTCTCTCTCTCTCTCTTCTCTCTCTCTCTCTCTCTCTCTCTCTCTCTCTCTCTCTCTCTTTGGGGGACGGGATAGCCCAGTGGTAAAACATTGCGCTCGAAATTTGACAGCCCGAGTTCGATTCCCATTGAGGGGATTTTCCCCCTGAAATTAACATCAGTACTGACTCCACTCTCCCCACAAGTCTTTCGGATGAGACTATAAACCGAGGCGCCGCGCGCGAACGCACGCAGAATATCTTGCGCACACGTTAAATCCTGTTCCGCTTTTCGTAAGAGTAGGCCATTGTGTGCTGGTGGGAACAGATATTTACAAAACTCCACACATACGGGGACTGGATTTTTTAAAAAGGACACGAGTACTTTATTCCATCACCCTCGATATAAAAGAATAAAATAAAAAATAAACTCTGCTCGAGATAACTATTCATTTACTCCTTGGGGACCTGTCACTTCAAAAAATCCCTCATCTCCAAAGCATCCTAGAAGTTTGCTAGCTATCAGCTTGAATTTTGTTTGTTTGTTTTAGAGGGGTGAGTAGGAACCATCTCGTTCTCTTTCTGATAACGGGGTAGTTTGTTTGCCAATCCCATTCCATTTAAATCTCTGTCTGTGTGTCTGTCTCTGTCTCTGTCTGTCTGTCTGTCCGTCTCTCTCTCTCTCTGTCTCTCTCTGTCTGTCTGTCTGTCTGTCGGTCTGTCGGTCTGTGTCTGTCTGTCTGTCTGTCTGTCTGTCTGTCTGTCTGTCTCTCTCTCTCTCCTCTCTCTCTCTCTCCTCTCTCTCTCTCTCTCTCTCTCTCTCTCTCTCTCTCTCTCTCCTCTCGTGCAAACACACACACACACACTTACACACACACACACACACACGCACACACACACACATATATATATGTATATATATATATATATATATATATATATATATATATATTATATATATATATATATATAATCACCATCACCATCACCATCACCATCACCACCATCCTCATCATCATCATTCTCATCATCATCATAATCGTTGTAAATTATTATCATAATCGTTGTCATCATCATCATCATCATCATCATCATCATCATCATCATCATCATCATCCCAGTGTTGTTGTTGTTGTTGTTGTTTTTAATGTTTCGTCCTGTATGTGACGTTGCACAGGATCCCGTAGATGTTTGGGAGAGTGGCTGGCACGGAGGATACTGTTTCTCTACCTCGGTGCTCTGATTCAGCGCTTCGAATTCAGGCCCCCAACAGCGCAGTCACTGCCTCCCCTGGATGGAGTTTTTGGAGCAGTCCGTGCGCCAAAGCCTTACCAGATCCGAGCCTGCCTTCGACAAACTTAAGTTCTCTCTGCATTCCACCATTACTTTCCGGTGGAGTTCTATCCCGCGCTAAAAGAGATACTGTGTTTCTATTGGATATAATTTTAGTGTGTATATATATGTTTGAAGTTTACACACGTGCGTATTATTGACAGTTGATGTAATACAAGTTAGTTTTTTTTTTGGACATGTGAGTAAAATTTGGTATTCTATGAAAAGTGTACGTTGAGATTTTTTTTTTTTCCGTCGAACGATTTAGGTTTTTGTGTGGTTAACTTATCTTTTTACGTTTGTAAGTCTTGTTATGTGAGTGATGGAAGCGTCTTTATTTTTTTCTTGATTTTTGAAGTTGTAAACTT
>CM060322.1:43863740-43893740 GCA_030674155.1 Stramonita haemastoma | reverse complement strand
TCTCATCAGTAAAATAATAATATAAATATAAATAATTTGTGTTGCAAAGTTTAGAAGAGCAAAAAAAAAAAGATATGTGAGGTACAAAAGAAGATAAATGCTAAATATAGACTAATGTCATAAGATATAGAACAATGAATAAATCATAAAGTCAAATAGACATAAAAACCACCCCTTGTTTGCAAAAACGTTAGGGGAAGAGCAAAGCAAAAAAAAGAATATGTGATTACGAAATAGATGAAATAGCCATCAATAACTAATTTTCTAGTATCATAGCATCGAAAAATCATAGTGCAAAGGGCATATCCTACTCACGGTTTGCAAAACTTCTGTAGCAAAAATTGACAATGTTTACGGACATGAACTCCATCATCCCCCTTCTTACGCCCTCACCCCCCACTCCTCATGCTCCTAACACCACTGTTAATCCAGCTCCCCCCCCCCCCCCCCCCCCTACCCCGCTCCCTAACAAAAAGAAAACCCACTGAAACAAATATACAAAAATTTGAAAAAAGTTTTCTGCGAAACAAAATGATAAGAATTAGCTTCTTGTTGATTTATTTTTGTTTTGTTTGTTCTGTTTTGTTTGTTTTTGTTGTTGTTGATTGTTGTTATTGGTGGTATTTTGTTAGTATTTCGGGATGTGAGGATGTTGGTTTTTGTGGGGGTTCTTTTATATTGTTGTTTCACGCGTATGTTTTTGTCTGGTTGGGGGAGGGGTTGTTTTTCTGGTTTGGTTTTTTTTTGTTGCTTTTTTTTTTTTTTTGGGGGGGGGGGGAGTATAGTGTTTCTTTTGTTGTTGCAGGAGGTTTTGTTGTTTTTGTTTGTTTGTTTTTTGTATTTGTTTCTTTGTTGGGTTTTTTTTTTTTTTTGGGGGGGGGGAAGTGTTGGATTTGCGAGATGTGTGCACCTGTTTGAAAATGTATAATGGATACTACTTGCCCAAGGAAAACAAATTGAGGCTTACACATCCTGCCCTCCCCCACCCCACTTTTATCTCCGTATCTAAGTCACCTCCCTATATAATAAACCAAGATGTGTGTGTGTGTGTGTGTGTGTGTGTGTGTGTGTGTGTGTGTGTGTGTGTGTGTGTGTGTGTGTGTGTGTGTGTGTGTGTGTGTGTGTGTGTGAGTGTGTGTGTTGTTGTTTTTGTTGTCTTCAATTTAACGTCTGTTCACACTCAGTGATATTAGACGAAGAGAGTGGAAAGTAAGGAAGTTGAAGAAGGGAGTGGAAGGAGTGGGAGAAGAAAAGACTGAAGAGTTAACATGTGGGTGGATGTTTTTGTACATGAAAAGGTAATAACACTTTATACATATATATAAATTTATTAAAAAAAACAAAACAAAAACAAAAAACAACAACAACAAAAACAAAACAACTTAGACATGAGAAAAGTTTAAATTTAACAAAGTGTGAACATTAAACATCAATAATGTAACTACAACAAATGTTCAAGTGGACTGTGCAATAAACATCGAGCAATGGCAAAGGCTAACTTTGAATTTTCAAATACATTTTTCATAGACTGCTCGGAAAATACAGGTAAGAGGGGCTTTACAATTGGGCACTCAAATATGATATGGGTATTTGTAATGTGATCTCCACATAGACATTTGACATTTTTGCAAAATTTTGTGATGAATGCATTTAACTTCATTCTAAAATACAATGCATTTACTCTTCTTGCGGTTATGACACTTAACTTTATTTTAGAGGGAGATATGTAACATGAAGTAAGGGAACTAGTCAGACAACTCTTTAGACATTGTTCCTTGAATTGAACAGATTCTTTCAACTTACTCCATGACGTTTGTTCTAATATGTGGTATCCCTCCTGTAGAGATAAGGGAACATGTAGTTCTATTGATTCCAAATCATGTCTTGCCCCCTTTTTTGCAGCTCTATCAGCCCACTCGTTTGGAAATATTCCAACATGTGAAGGTACCCAACAAAAATGAACCGGAATACCTCTTAAACTTAGAAGGTGTATGACGTATTTAATTTCAAAAATGATTCTGGATACTTTCTTGGAATTTGGGGATTTTATAGCATACAGTACCGACTTAGAGTCTACACAGAGCAAAATGGGAATAATGAAAAATGGAAAATCAAGAATGTGGTTAAGAGCCATAAGAATAGCAATTAATTCAGCTGTAAATATTGAATGATGTTTACCAAGATAGTATGATTTCTCTGTTTTAAATGCTGGTATGACGAATGCTGAACCAGTTTCATGGTTTTCTAAGACAGATCCATCTGTATATACTTTTAAAAAGTTAGCATACTTATTTGCGATATGTGATCGGACATCTGCAACCATGATATTTTGATTTTCTTTCTTTTTTCCATTTGTACATTCTATATCAAAACTTGCTTTATTTATTTCCCATGAAGGACATGGTACAGCTTCTTTTTGTGTTTCTAAGTCGTAATGATTAAGTTCAGATTTTTTAAAAAGGTCTGATACATAAGTGCCAATAGGCGTTAAACACGAAATATGTCTGGCTCTTTTCGGAAAATTCGTTTCAGCTTGAACTTGTAACTCACTAGAAACAAAATTTTCATTTGCTGTGCTCCGTAACACATATTTGGCACATGAAAGTTGTCGGTATTCAGCTAAGGGAAGTTCCCCAATTTCGTTATAAGTTCCTATGGTGGATGCATGGAATGGCACACCAAGTGCAAGTTTGTATGCCTTACTGTCTATACTTTGGAGTTTTTTAAGTAAATAATTGGGATCACTAAAAAAGACTTCTTGTCCATAAGACAGTTTGGAACGTACAAGTGACGTAGACAAGCTTTGGAAAAAAAAAATTTTTTGGCCCAAAAAAACCCCTTTTTTAAAAAAATTTTAAAAAAAATTTAAAAAATTTTTTTTTTTTTTTTTTTTCCCCGGGGGGCCCCCCAAAAAAAATTTAAAAGGGGAAAAAAAGGGAAAAGGAAAATTTTTTTTTTTTAAATTTAAATTTTTTAAAAAAAATTGGGATTTTTTAAAAAATTTTTGGGGAAAAATTTTTTAAAAAATTTTTTAAAAAGGGTTTTAATTGAAATTTTTTAAAAATTTAATTTTTTTAAAAAATTTTAAAATTTTTTTTTTTTTTTTTAAATTTTTTTTTAAAAAATTTTTAAAAATTTAAAAAAATTTTTTTCTTTTTTTTTCCCCCCAAAAAAGGTTTTTTTCCCTTTTAAAAAAAAAAATTTTTTTTTTGGGGGGTTTTAAAATTTTTCCCTTTAAAATTTAAAAATTTTTTTTTTTTTTTCCCAAAAATTTTTTCCCTTTTTTTCCCTTTTTGGGGAAATTCCCTTTTTCTTTTTTAAAAAAATTTTTTTTAAAAAAAGGGTTTTTGGGTTTTGTTTTTTTTTTAAAAAAAAAAAAAATTTTTTTTTGGGGGGAAAATTCCCCCCTTTTAAATTTTTTTTTTTTAAAAAATTTTTTTTAAAAAAAAAAAAATTTTTTTTTTAAATTTTTTTTGGGAAATTTTTGGAAAAAAAAAAAAATTTTGGGGAAAAATTTTTCCCCCCAAAAAGGGGGTTTTTTTTGGGTTTAACCCAAAAAAAAGGGGAATTTTTTTAAAAAAACCACCTTTTTAAAAAAATTTTTTTTTTTAAAAAAAAATTTTTAAAACCCCCAAAAAAACCCCCCAAAAAAAAAATTTTAAAAACCCCCAAAAAAACTTTTACCAAAAACCCCCCAAAAAAAAAAAAAATTTTTTCCCCCCCCTTCCCCCCCCCCTTTTTTTAAAAAATAAAAAAAAAACCAAACTTTTTCCCCCAAAAACCAACAAAATTTTTTTTAAAAAAAAAAATTTTTTAAAAAAAACCCCCCCAAAAACCCCCCCCAAAAACCCCTTTCCCAAAAAAATTTTTTTTAAAAATTTTTTTTAATTTTTAAAAAACCCCCCCCAAACCCCCCCCCCTTTTTAAACCCCCCCCAAAAAAAAACCCCCCCCCCCCTTTTTTTAAAAAACCCCAAAAAACCCCCCTTTTTTTTTTTAAAAAAAACCCAAAATTTTTAAAAATTTTTTTTTTTAAAAAAAATTTAAAAAAAAAAACCCCCCCCCCCCCAAATCCCCTTTTTCCCCTTTTTAAAAATTTTTTTTTTTTTTTTTTTTTTTTAAAAAAAAAAATTTCCCCCCCCCAAAAAAAAAAATTTTCCCCCCCCCCAAAAAAAAAACCCTTTTTTAAAAAAAAAAAATTTAAAACCAAAAAAAAACCCTTTTCCCCCCCCAAACCCCCCCCAAAAAACCCCCCCAAAAAAAAAAAATTTTTTAAAAAATTTAAAAAAAAAACCCCCTTAAAAAAAAAAAAACCCCCCCAAAAAAAAATTTTTTTTAAAAAAAAAATTCCCCCCCCCCCAAATAAAATCCCCCAAACCCCCAAAAAAAAAAAAAAAAAAAAAAAAAATTAAAAAAAAATTTTTTTCCCCCCCCCCAAAAAAAATTTTTTAAAAACCCCCCCCCCCCCCCCCCAAAAAACCCCAAAAAAAAAAACCCCCTTTTTTCCCAAAAACCCCCCAAAAAAACCCCCTTTTTCCCCCCCCCCCCCCAAACCCCCCAAAAAAAAAATTTTTAAAAAAAAAAAAAAAAACCCAAAAAACCAAAAAAAAAACCCCCCCCAAAAAAAAAAAATTTTTTTTTCCCCCCCCCCCCAAAACCCCCCCCTTTTTTTTTTTTTTTCCCCCCCCCCCTTTTTTTAAAAAATTTTTTTAAAAAAAAAAAAACCCCCCCCCCCCTTTTCCCCAAAAACCCCCAAAAACCCCCCCCCCTTTAATTTTTTAAAAAAACCCCCCCCTTTTTTTTTTAAAAACCCCCAAAAATTCCCCCTTTTTCCCCCCCTTTTTAAAAAAAATTTTTTTAAAATTTTAAACCCCCTTCCCCCCAAAAAAAAAAATTTTTAAAAAAAAAAAAAAACCCCCCCCCCCAAAAACAAAAAAACCTTTTAAAAAAAAAAAAAAAAATTCCAAAAAAAAAAATTTTTAAAAAAAAAAAAAAAAAAATTTAAAAAATTTAAAAAAAAAAAAAAAAAAACCCCCCCAAAAAATTTAAAACCCCCCCCAAAACCAAAAATTTTCCCCAAAAACCCCCTTTTTCAAAACCCCCCCAAAAATATTTTTTCCCCCCCCCCCCCCCCCCCCCCCCCAAAAAAAACCCCCCCCAAAACCCCTTTTTTTCCCCCCCCCAAAAAACCCCCCCCCAAAACCCCCCCCCCTTTCCCCCCCCAAACCCCCCAAAAAACCCCCCCCAAAAAAAAAATTTTTTTCCCAAATAAAATTTTTTAAAAAAAATTTTTTTCCCCCCCTTAAAACCCCCTTTTTTTTTAAAAAAAAAAACCCCTTTTTTAAAATTTTTTTTTTTTTTTTAAAAAAATAAAACTTTTAAAATTTTAAAAATTTTTTTCCCCTTTTCCCCCCTTTTTTTTTCCCCAAAAAAAAAAAAAAAAAATTTTTAAAAACCCCCCCCCCCTTTTTTAAAAAATTTTTTCCCCCCCTTTTTTTAAACCCAAAAAACCCCCCCAAAAAAAAAACCCCCCCCTTTAAAAAATTTTAAAAATTTAAAATTAACAAAAAAAAAATCCTTTTTTTTTTTAAAAAAACCCCCCAAATTCCCCTTTTTTTCCCCCTTTTTTAAAAAAAAAATTTAAAAAACCCCCCCTTTTCCCCCCACCCCAATTTTTAAAAAAAATTTAAAAAAAAATTTTTTTTTTTCCCCCAAAAAAAAACCCCCAAAATTTTTAAAAAAACCCTTCCCCCCTTTTTTTTTCCCCAAACCTTTTTTTTTCCCCCCAAATTTTTTTTCCCAAAAACCCCCTTTTAAAAAAATTTAAAAAAATTTTTTTTTTTTTCCCCCCCAAAAATTTTTTTTTCCTTTTAAAAACCCCCCCTTTTAAAAAAATTTTTAAAAAAAATTTTTTTTCCCTTTTTTTTTTTCCCCCTTTTTTAAAATTTTTAAACCCCTTTTCCCCCCTTTTTCCCCCTTTTTTTTTAAAAATTTTAAAAAATTTTTTTTTTCCCCCTTTTTTTTTTTAAAAATTTTTTTTTTCCCCCCCCTTTTTTTTTTCCCCCCCCCAAAATTTTTTTTTTTTTTTTTTAAATTTTTTTTTTTTTTTTTTTAAAAAAAAAAAAAAAAAAATTTTTTCCCAAAATTTTTTTTTAAAAAATTTTTTCCCAAATCCCCTTTTTTTTTTTTTTAAAAATTTCCCCTTTTTTTTTTAAATTTTTTTAAATTTTTTTTTTTTAAAAATTTAAAAATTTTTTTAAAATTTTTTTTTTTTCCCCTTTTTTTTTTTTAAAAAATTTTTTTTTTTCTTTTTTTTTTTTTTTCCCCCCCAAAAAAACCCTTTTTTTTAAACCAAAAATTTTTAAAAAACCTTTTTTCCCCCCTTTTTTCCCCCCCCCCTTTTCTTTTTTTCCCCCCCTTTTTTTCCCTTTTTTTTTCCCCCTCTACTCCCCAAAAAAAAATAAAAACAAAAAAACTTTTTTTTTTTTAAAAAAAATAAAAAAAATACCCCCCCCCTTTCCCCTTTAAAACCCTTTAAAATTTCCCCCCCCCCCCCCCCCTTTTTTTTTTTTAAACCCCAAAAACCCCCCCCCCCAAAAAAACCCCCAAAAATTTAAAAACCCCAAAAAAAACCCCTTTTTAAAACCCCCCCCACCCCCCCCCAAACCCCCCCCCCCCCCCAAAAAAACCCCCCCCCCCCCCCCTTTCCCTTTCCCCCCCCCTTTAAACAAAAAACCCCCAAAAACCCCCCCCTTATTTTTTTTTTTTTTTTTTTTTAAAAAAATTTTTTTTTAAAAAAACCCCCCCAAAAAAAAAACCCCCCAAAAAAAAAAATTTTTTAAAAAAAAAAAAAAACCTTTTTTTAAAAAAACCCCCCAAAAAAAAAAAAATTTTCCCTTTTTTTTTTTTTTTCCCCCCCCCCCCCTTTTTTTTTTTTTTTTTTTTTTTAAAATTTTTTTTTTTTTTTTAATTTTTTTTTTCCCCCCCTTTTTTTTTTAAAAAATTTTTTCCCCCCCCCTTTTTTTTAAAAAAAAAAAAAAAAAATTTTTTTTTCCCCCCTTTTTTTTTTAAAAAAATTTTTTTAAAATAAAAAAATTATTTTTCCCCCTTTTTAAAAAAAAATTTTTTCAAAAAAACCCCCCCCTTTTTTTTTTTTTTTTTTTTTTTTTTTTTTTTTTTTTTTTTTTTTTTTTTTTTTTTTTTTTAAAAAATTAAAAAAAAAAAAATTTTTTTTAAAAAAAAATTTAAAAAAAATAAATAAATAAAAAATAAAAAAAATAAATAAAAAAAAAATTTTTTAAAAAACCCCCTTTAACCCCCCCCCTTTTTTTAAAACCCCCCCCAATTTTTTTTTTTTTTTTAAATTTTTTTTTTTTTTTTTTTAAAAATTTTTAACCCCCAAAAAAATTTTAAAAAAAATTTTTAAAAATTTTTTTTCCCCCAAAAAAAATAAAAAAAAACCCAAAAAAAATTTCCCCAATTAAATAAAAAAAAAAAAATTTTTTCCCCCCCCCCCCCCCCCCTTTTTTTCCCCCCCCCCAAAAAAAAAAAAAACCCCCTTTTTTAAAACCCAAAAACCCCCCCCCCTTTTTTTTTCCCCCTTTTTTTTTTTTTTTTTTTTAAAAAAAAAAAAAAAAAAACCCTCCCCCCTAAAAAAAAAACCCCTTTTTTCCCCCCCCTTTTATTTTTTTTTTTTTTTAAAAAAAAAAACCCTTTTCCCCCTTTTTTTAAAACCTTTCCCAAAAAAAAAAAAAACCCCCCCCAAAAAAAAAAAAAACCCCCCCCCCCCCCCCAAAAAAAAAAACCTTCCCCCCCCCCCCCCTTTTAAACCCCCCCCCCCCCCCCAAAAAAAAAAAAATTTTTTTCCCTTCCCCCCCAAAAACCTTTTTCCCCCTTTTTTTTTTTTTTCCCCCCTTTTTTTCTTTTTTTTTTTTTTTTTTTTTTTTTTTTTTTTTTTTTTTTTTTAATTTTTTTTTTTTTTTTTTTTCTTTTTTTTTTTTTTTTTTCCTTTTTTTCTTCTTTTTTTCTTTTTTTTTTTTTTTTTTTTTTCCCTTTTCCCCCCTTTTTTTTTTTTTTCCCCCTTTTTTTTCCCCCCCCCCCTCTCTCCCCCCTTTTCTTTTTTTTTTTCCCCCCCCCCCCCCCTTTTTCTCTCTCTCCCCCCCCTTTTCTCCCCCCTTTTTCTCTCTTCCCCCCCCCCCCTTTTTTTTTTTTTTTTTTTTCCCTTTTTTTTTTTTCCCCCCCCCTTGTGGGGAAATTTGTTTTTTGCATGTATATTAATTTTTTTCACATGGGATTTTTGCGTTTTTACCTTTTTGGGCCCGGGGGGCTGAAATGAACATAAAATATTAGCGCTTGTTTTTTTTCCTCAGGAAAAAAATTTTCCCTTTTCCCCTGTGTGTGTGGTGTGGTTTGGGTGTGTGTGTTGGTGTGTTGTGTGTGTGGTAAGTGAGTTGTGTGTAATTTATTATATCCCTCCTCTCTCTCTCTCTCTCTCTCCTCCTCCAATCTCTCTCTCTCTCCTCCTCTCGTTTAATTTATTAAATTAATTTTTTTTTCTGTTTCCCTTGTATTTAGTATTTGGGTTGTTCGTTTGAAATGATTTTCATTATCTATTTCATATTGTTTGCATTGTGTACACCTTTTCATGTTTATTGTGGGGGGGGGGTTGCTTGCTTATTTGACTTTTGTTTTGGGGGGGGGGGGGGGGGGGGGGGGGGGGAGGGGGGGCGGTGGGTTGGGATCTTTTCCGAGGGCTGGATGTAAAAAAGCAATTGTTGCTTATTCTATTACCCTCTTTGAATAAAAAAGTTTTCAAGTTTTCAAAGTTTTCAAAGTTTCTCTCTCTCCCCTCTCTCTCTCTCTTCTCTCTCTCTCTCTCTCTCTCTCTCTCTCTCTCTCTCTCTCTCTCTCTCTTCTCTGGATTGAACTTTTGTTGTTCGTGGTGGTGGTTTTAACAGGGGATGGGTTGCTATTATTTATTTTGGAGTAGGTTTTGGTTTTATTCTGTTTTGTTTTTAAGGGAATTTTGTTTTGTTTTTGATAGTCCCTAGATCTAATCAGGGCAAGGGCAGGATGAAAAAAGTATGTGAATGCTTATCTGCCACCCTTCAAAATTAAAGATTATTCATTCATTTATACATTCATTCTCTCTCTCTCTCTCTCTCTCTCTCTCTCTCTCTCTTCTCTCTCTCTCTCTCTCTCTCTCTCTCTCTCTCTGAGATTTTTCTCCTGGAGTTAACATCAGTGCTGACTCCACTCTCCCCAAAAGTCCTTCGGATGAGACTTTAAACCGAGGCCCCGTGTGCGAACGCACGCAGAACACCTTGCTCACACGTTAAATCCTGTTCCGCTTTTTCGTAAGAGTAGGCCATCGTGTGCCGGTGGGAACAGATGACATTTACAAAACTGCATACACACGGGGACTGGATGAAAAAAAGCACAAGGGTGCTTATTCCATTATCCTCGATATAAAAGAATAAATCAAATCAAATCACACACACACACACACACACACACACACACACACACACACACACACACACACACACACACACACACACACAATTATTCAGGTCAGCACAAGTGGGGTGTGTGACATTCAATCAGCAATTCTTGATCTGTGACCCTGATAGAGAAAGTACCCTGAATAGTCACTTCCTGGTGTACAGTAGGCTAGGCCTAGTGGATGCGTCTCGCTCTTCCTGTAGTAAACTAGGACCAGTACATTCGTACTCGTCTCCGGTACGTGTGCACTTGAGGGGAAGTGAAGGAGAGGGACTGTTAAGGATGTGGAGATAGTGTATTAATATAGGTTGGGTCTTGTGGAGTGGGGTGGGGTGTGGAGAGGTGTGGTACTTTTATGTTATACTCTGTGCGATACTGTGCCATACTTTGTTACGTTTAGCGTAATGTATGTTGTAGTGGACTGTGTTGTACTGTGCTGTATTGTACTGTGTTGCTCTGTGCTGTGTTGCACTGTGTTGTACTGTGCTGTATTGTATTGTACTGTATAGTATTTTTCCTGTATTGCATTGCACTGTACTGTGTTGTATTGTTTTGCATTTTTAATTGTACTGTATCACACTAATTTGAAATCACTTATAAGACGTGAATGACTGCTGAGTTGCATTTCTTTTACTTGGTATTAGGTGTGTTGTTGTTGTTTTTTTTATTGTATTGCGCTACACTTCATTGCTCAGTTGATGCAATAATTACAAGAAAAATTAAGTAAAAAGGTAACAACAATTACCATTCATCATTTCTTTCGAAATAAAGAGGCAAAACTAGATCAAATTCTGTATATAAAAAAAAAAATAATAATAATAATATTAATTTTCAAAAAATACTCCATCCTAGAGTTGCTTTTTTCACTCTCTGCTTGACACTTTGGCTTGGCAGCCTTGGGGGGGGGGGGGGGGGGGGGGTAATGGCTAGAACGAGGTACTCATAATCTAACACAAGTTTATGGCCTAGGTTCAAATGTCCACAAGTAAGGTAGATGTTTGAGGGAATTCTTGCCCTGGTGTTAAACACTGATGCCTATTCCACTCCTTGAAAAGTCTACAAATAAAACTTATCTGGAGTTTCTATGCATGTACACTTGAAGAACACCTTGCACATACGTACATTTAAACCCCATCCAACCGACTTTTATTTACAGAGGAGTATGCGGCTACGGGTGATGAATTTTTTTTTTCATTCCTTGGTTAAAACTCTTACTTTGATCAATAGTGAGATGTTTGCAAACACGACCGTGGTTATTTGTTGGTTTTTTTTGTGGGGTTTGTTTGTTTTCGGTTGTTTTTGTTTGGTTTGGGGGGGGGGGGGGGTCTTTTTTTTTTTTTTTTTGGGGGGGGGGGGGGGTCCCCACCACTTAGGTAGCCGCATTCCGAGTTAGGGAACACAATTGGCAATTGGATTTTTTTTTATTTTGTCAGGACAGACAGGAGATGCCTCCGTGTTCTTTCCCATGTTCAGCTGTGGTGGGGTTCTTTTGACATGCACAAGATCCTCAGCATTTGGGTCCCACTGGTATAGCGTCTCCTCCAAAAGACTGGACATTTCACTTCAATTTTTTTTTCCCCCCAACCAAACTGGGAAGAGAGGGCAAGACTGGGATTCGAACCATATACGTCGTAGCTTATTGTTAGGCAGGTGAACGTGGGCGGATAGCATAGTGGTCAGAACATTGCGTGGCAATTTGACGACCGGGTTCGAGTCCGGTCGAGGAGATTTTTCACCTGGAGTTAACATCAGTGCTGACTCCATCTCCCCAAAAGTCTTTCGGATGAGACTTTAAACCGAGGCCCCGTGTGCGAACGCACGCAGAACATCTTGCGCACACGTTAAAATCCTGTTCCGCTTTTCGTAAGAGTAGGCCATCGTGTGCCGGTGGGAACAGATGACAAGATTTACAAAACTGCATACACACGGGGACGGATGAAAAAAAAGCACATGATTGCTTATTCTGTTATCCTCGATATAAAAGAATAAATAAATAATGAAGAAACAAACATCAAAAACGTCGAGCCATCTTCTTTCATGACGGTGATATGAAAGGGATTATGACGCAAACATTCCCATCACTTCCGATGAGATTATAAGAAACCGAGGTCCCGTGAGCAAACGCACGCAGAACATCTTGCACACATGTTAAAAACCTGTTCCGCTTTTTGGAAGAGTTGGCCATTGTGTGCCGGTGGGAACGGATGACAAAATTGACAAAACTGCATACACACAGGGACTGGATGTATTAAAAAAAAAAAAAAAAAAAAAAAAAAGCGCATGAGTGCTTATTCCATTATCCTTGAAATCAAAAAAAATCATTCACCCAGATAACTGCAGAAGAAGTGACTCCACTAGGGATTTTTTGTGCCTACAACACACAGCCTGAAAATCTGACTTGCAGTGCCCCAAGGACTTCTCAAGGAGTTAAGGGAGAGGTCCATTGAATCAAGTCAAGGTGAGTGCTTCAAACACTAAAAGAGGATTTATCACATTCTCAAGTTCTCCTTCGGATGAGACTTTAAACCGAGGCCCCGTGTGCGAACGCACGCAGAACATCTTGCGCACACGTTAAATCCTGTTCCGCTTTTCGTAAGAGTAGGCCATCATGTGCCGGTGGGAACAGATGACAATATTTACAAAACTGCATGCACACGGGGACCGGATGAAAAAAAGCACATGATTGCTTATTCTGTTATCCTCGATATAAAAGAATAAATAAAAAAATAAAAAATAGGTTTTTTGTGTGTTTTTTTTAATTCTTTTATTTCGAGGATAATGGAATAAGCACTCATGTGCTTTTTTACATCCAGTCCCCGTTTGTTTGCAGTTTGTAAATCTTGTCATCTGTTCCCACCGGCTCACTATGGCCTACTCTTACGAAAAGTGGAACAAGATTTAACGTGTGCGCAAGATGTTCTGTGTGTGTGTGTTTGTATATGTATTGTGTGTGTGTGCTTGCGTGCGTGCGTGCGTGTGTGTGTGTGTGTGTGTAGGTGTGTGTGTGGTGTGTGTGTGTGTGTGTGCGCGTGCGTGCATGCGTGCGTGCGTGCGTGAGTAAGTGTGTTTGTGTGCTCACGCGTAAGAATTGCGGGCACATGTGTTGGGGGGGGGGGGGGGGGGTTGGTGATGGTTGTATTGGGAATTGTTTTGTTTTTTCCCTCCAGGTACAAATTTCTTGAACGAGAATACTATTTTCTACACTGATGCGTTTTATGATGTGAAATCCTGATAAAATAATCATGGTGATGTTATTGAATGATACCGTGACGTCAAAGAACTATCTGATCATCACGATCGGAGGCGGGAAGTGGAGGGAAGGAGGGGGGGGAGGAAAGAGATTTTCTCGTTTGTAAGATTTAAGAGATAGGGCTAGGCCTATGCATTGAGAATGAAGACTTGTATTCTGTGACGATTGTGTTTTCGTGCACACACGCGCGCGCGTGTGATTAAATTTGTCATACACCTGTGACTTTGGCACACATAACTGATGTACATATACCACTGTGTGTGTATGTGTTGTTTTTTTGTTCTTTTGTTCTTTTATTTCAATGAAACGTATGTGTCTGTCAATCTGTCTGCGTCTCTGTCTCTGTCTGTGTGTGTGTGTGTGTGTGTGTGTGAGACAGAGAGAGAGAGAGACAGAGACAGACACACAGAGAGAGAGAGAGAGAGAGAGAGAGAGAGAGGAGAGGAGAGAGAGAAGAGGAGGAGAGAGGAGAGAGAGAGAGAGAGGAGAGAGAGAGAGAGAGCTCGAACTCGAACTCGAACTCGAAAAATTTATTCACAGAAAGGCCATTGGCCCATACATGAAGGGGGTTGCCAAACTGCTTAGTATTTTGGTGGAATAAAAGACAACAGCAATGACAACAGCAGAATTGTATTGCAACAAAATCAGTAGCAAAAATATGACTTAAGATAATAAAGTATCTCTTATTCTAAAGGCTTTACACAAATAAAGAGTGAGGCTGCGCACAACCTCAGGCTGACTTGATGCCATGAGTAAACAGAGTCTAAATGAATTAGGCTGCTTTCTATATTTCACAGGGATGTAACTCTGCCTAACATCCTCTAGCACTGGGCAGCATAACACAAAATGCACCTCATTTTCAGGTGCTTGCTTACATAACGGGCATAGTAACCTGAGGGTCATCAACATCATATCCTCTGTATCTGAATTTATGAACATTTATATCTGATACACCAAGTCTAAACTTTGACATAATTCTTTTCAAATGTATGTCCATATCAAGCTTTAAATAAGGTTTGATATCATGTGCACTTATAAATTGTCTATACATTTGATACCTTTCACTGGTTTGTATATGATCATTCCATTGCTGCCATCGGCAGTCAATCAGTCTTTGTCTGAAAGTGTTTATAAATTCTCTACAACTTCCAACACCTTGATTGAGCCAAACAAATCCAAAACCAAGTTCACATAAACAGGTGCGTATTTGTGTAGCCCAGTTGTTTTTCCCTTTCACATCTAGATCATAAAGCATCTTGTAAGATTTAAAAGGTAGCCTGTTCTCATCCATATGTAGAATCTTAATCCAGTATCTAATACATCTTACAGCAGCATTAACAGAGAGAGGATATCTATTAGTTTCACTATACACAAGGTCATTGGGCGTTCGTCTATCTAAGCCTAAGAAACTGCTTTAATGCAAAGAGGTGCACTGATTCACAATGCGTTACAGCTGCATCCAAACCCAAATTTCTGCACCATATAGCACAGTGGGTTGTATTTGGGCATCAAATATTTTAATGAACAGGTCAAAAGAGTTATTACTCAATATTCGCAATTTCCTCAAAACCAATAACAAGCTTCGTTTACCTCGACTTGCCAGATCTTTACATGCAGTTGTGAAACTAAGTTTTGTAGAAAAACAGATTCCTAAATATTTATATACATTAATCACAGGCATGACTTTTCCATTGTACAACCATTTTTCATGAACAGCTAAATGACCACCTTTTCTGAATACAACGATATTGCTCTTATTCAGATTAACCTTAAGATCAAGTGCCGATGCAGCACTGCTCAAGCTATTTAACTGCTTTGTAAGCCAACAACTGTTTCAGATAGCAGGATAACTCATCAGCAAGTAGAAGAATAAACAATTCTGTGACATCTTGGGAGAAAGTGGCACCATGTTTACCATTATTGATGACTTCTCTGGCTAATCATTAATGAAAACAGAAAACAGTAAAGGGCTACATACATCACCCTGTTTAACACCAGTGGTACAGTATATTATGTCAGTCAGTTTAGTACCACATCTTATTCTACTTTTGACATTCTGATACATGGCTCTCAAACAACGTAATAATTTACCCGTCACACCATTTTTCTGGAGAACAGGCCACAACAAGTTTCTATTAACAGAATCAAATGCCTTTTCAAAGTCAATAAATGCCACATAGAGTTTACGGCTATGACTAAACTGTTTCTGAACAACGCAAGCAGAGTGAACATATGATCTATAGTAGAGTATCCTTTCTTAAAACCAGCTTGGTGTTCACCTGTAATATCATTTTTCATAACCCATTCCTGTAACCTGTTATTAATGATAGTACTATACAACTTACTACTTATGTCACTAAGAGAAATTCCCCTGTAGTTATTAGGGTTATCAACATCTCCCTTTTTGTGTAATGTTAGGATTATAGATTCAGTCCAATTATCTGGGAAAAGACCATCATCAAAAATTTTGTTGAATAATTTTAGAAGGAAAAGCACTACATCTTCACCTCCATTTTTTAGCAATTCTCCAATGATTTGATCAGGTCCAGCTGCTTTCTCATTCTTTAGCTTTCTTAGTGCCCTATATACTTCATCTAAAGATATTGGACGATCAAAATCTTCCTCTGTTTCATCAATGTCAGCATCATTATTCACTGAGATGTCTATTGAGTCTTTCTCCAAGAGGGTTTTGAAATGTTGAAACCAACTGTCAACTGATATATTATTCTTTGGTTGACTATTTCTAAATGATGCCTTCTTAACACTTTTCCAGAACTGGACTTGAGAAGAGATTGAAGACATCATGTCTGCAAGTAAAGTCATGTTATACTGTTTTCTTTTCCTTTCTAGCATATATTTATATTCCCTTCTTAAGACACAGTACACATTTTTGTCTTCATTCTTTAATGTTTTCCGGTAAGTCTTCAAAAGTTTTCTGACCCTATATTTCATACTTTTACATTCATTATCAAACCATGTAGCATTTGATAGACCTTTTTTGACACGTATCTGTTTTTTCATACATTCAGCACTGGACTTTATGCAATCATTGAACAAATCTAGAGCTTCATTAATGTTCTCATCAATCATCTGTAAGGCATTTAAAAAGTTTTCACACATATTCTCATTACAAAGATTATCCTTATAAGCTGAGAGTTTGTTTTCATCCCACACGAACTTTTCCACAACAGATGGCTCCTCAGCTACTGCATAAGTTTTATATAATGGATTAATATGTAATTCAACAGGAAGGTGATCTGAATCTGAACGCTCAGCAACAAACAATTGACACGAGTCAAAAATTTAAGAGAACAAATCATCTGACACTAAAAAATAATCATTAACACTGCATCCACCATCAGAAATATATGTGTAGCGTCCTTGCTGGTTGCCATTACATACACCATTTAAAATTTGTAAACTAAGTGCAGTACACATATTCAATAATAATTTACCATAATTATTGATAACAGCATCTTCAGAATAACGATTACTACAGAGAGACATGCTTTTACTTTGAAGATCTGGAATACAGTCATTTACTATATGATGACAAGAAAAATTTGATGTCCTGCTGTTTAAGTCTCCACACAATATTATATCTACTTCATCCAGTGTCACCACACAATTTACTAAACATTCTTCCAACATAGCAATTCCGTTATCATTGGCAAACATGTTATAAAAAGGAGAACCTTCAGGTGGGATATACACACAAACAAGCAATACATTTCTTGAAGTACACAAAAGAGATTTGTCACAGAGAAAAGAACAAATGTTAGGGCATGGAACATCTAAATATTTCACAAGAGCAGCTAACTCGTGCTTAATCAAACAAACTACTCCCCCTGATCGCCTCCCTTGATGGCTAACTTTAATTGCTGACTTACAGAAGGCCTTATAGCCACTAAACACATCTGACTGGATATTTTCCAAGAATGTTTCTGTCAGACAAATAAAATCGAAGCTACCCACATATGATACGAAATCTCCATCAGAGAGTTTTGACAGCAACCCATTAACATTCCAGGACAAAAAATGAAAAAGTTTTATTTGTTCTATTGGTATTACCACAATTCCATTGATCTACATTATATAGACTGACCCTTTCATCAATTTCATTTATATGACAAGACATGGAACTACTGCTTTCAACAGTACTATGATCATCATCTTTATTTGAACACTGTCCAAATCTAGCTGACTCATCGTTAGGCTTAGCTTGTGCTAGGCCTAGGCCTAGACCTAGGCCTAACTGGTCTTTGTCTTCAACAGCAACGCCATGTGCTGTGTCTTTCACACACCCTGCGTCTTTCTCACTCCCTAGGCTTACAGCACAAAGCCGTGGGCCTATTACGTCAGTACCTATCTGAGGCGGTGTACGTTTACTTTTGTCCCTACCCTGTGTATTGCCTCTGTGGACAGATGTGTGTATGGGCCGGCCAACACGCTATTCATTTCTTCCTAGATCATTGACGGTCACCTTCTCACCATCAATGATCAAATGATCAAAGATCATTCTCACATTTTTTCCTTCTGCTCGGGCACTCTTCAAATATGGGTCAGTTTGCGTCTAACTTCTCTAACAGCTTGGAAAAATCTTCATCTACAAAAATCTTTTAACCTTTTAGCCGAGTCTTTGCCTTCAGTATTCTAAGCTTATCTTGAAAGAAACAGCACCTAGCAATAACAGGAGAGTTGGGTTTAGAGTTTATCCTGTGCACTCTATCAAACTTGATATCAGCTACATCCATTTTTTCTGACAGAAGATTTTTCACAATCTTTTCACAATCAGCTCCAGTCTCATCAGTTTTCTTTTCTAACCCATGAAAAATCACATTATTTCGTCTTGACTGTCCTTCTAACTCCTCTGATTTCTTTTCTAGCTTTTCAACTCTATCCTTCAATCCTGAGTTTGACTGTTTTAAGTCTACATTTTCAGTCCTAAGGTTGTCTAACTCTTGCTTCAGGCTACTCAATTCCTCTTTCAAAGCACCAACACTGTCTGTCAATACTTTTATCTCATTATTGAGACTGTCAGTGGTAGTTTTTATCAAGGTCTCCACTTTCTCGATTTTGGCCGACATGGTGTTTGAAGGATGGTACCTGAGTAGCAGCAGTAGAGGAGGAGTCCTGGCCATGGTGTATGTTGGTAGGCGTGTTGGTGGTCACATCAGCGGTCACATCAGCTCTCGTTCGGGTTGTCCTGGAGGCTCTGCCAGTAAAGGTGCTCCGTCCACCAGCACCACCAACCAAGCTGGTCTGCCTCAGCTTGCGGCCAGTGGATCCAGGAGGGGTGGTTGGTCCAGGGTTGGTTTCGACATCACCACACCGCAATGGATTGCAGCCCGCCCCAAAATAGATAGGTGAGGGTCAATCCCAACAAGACACCGTCTCGCTGGCTTCTCAACGTCAAAATGGAGGTTCTGGTGGAAGATTTGAATTCTGCCCGTTTCATGTTTGAAACGGACATATACTGCGGCAAATGTTCCACATACTGCTCTGTACGCCTGTACCGATATGCCCATCCTCTTGATCTAACAATATACAAACAATAAAAAGCGAAAGCCACTTAAAAACTAGTTAGTAATCATAAAAATACTAGAGCGATTTTAGTACGTCTTCACTTTCACCTTACGTGATCGCCCCCCCCCCCGAGAGAGAGAGAGAGAGAGAGAAAGAACACTTGGGTAACTTGCGCAGCTTCTCGTGGTTCTCAGCTTTCTGTAGTAAGTCTTCCACTCAAGGTCAGTCCACTCTCTGATGTTGTCTTCCCATCGTAACCTCTGTCTGCCTCTTCGTCTCCCTCCTGGAACTGTTCCCTGTCCAACAGTCTTAGCCAGTCCAGATATTTGTGGGACGCACTCGTAGCAGTACACCGTATGAGGATGGCAAACACCACTGCGAAGATATCAATTCATAGACTGACAAATCTGAACATGGATTTGTTTCTATAATCAATCTATAATTTTCTTAAGGATAAAACAGTACATGTAGTTATCATCGTCGAAACACAATCGAAAACATCAGCTACGAACAAAAAATTGTTTAAACAAATAAAAAATAAAAACTGGTGTTGATACTGGTAGTGACCAGTAGATCTATATGAATAATCAGGTGGGTTGGTGGTCAAGAGGTAACGCACCTGTCTACAAAGCAAGAAGAACCCATTCGATCCCCGTTTGATCCCGAACCCTTCCCCCTCCCCCCCCCCCCCCCCCCCCCCCATCCCACCCCCTCCATTTAAAAATTCTTAGTAATAGTCTGGGTGCTAGTCTTTCAGATGAGACGATGTGTGCAACAAGTGCTCAGAGCACGTAAAAAATTTTAAAAAACCCAAGAGCAGCAAGCGAGATTTTTCCCTGGCAAAAGTATGTCGAAAAAAGACCTTTAGACAGGGAAATAGATACACATGCTCGCAAGACTTTCTTCTTTTTTTTTAAAAAAAAAAAATTATAGTCAGCGCTTTTCTTGTGGTGACACGCTCTCCTCCCCAGGGGGACTTCAGCAAACCAAAATTTCACACCGAGAAACCTGCTGTGACTGAAAGGGGTACACAGTATGATGTAATACAATACAGCGTAATACAATACAACGCAGCACAATTAACTGGGGCAAGAAAACTATACCTAACAGAATTAAGACACCATTGGGAGGAAGGAAAGGGGGCAGGGGTAGTCTGGTGGTTAGAGCGTTATGCTCGTGATCTGACGGTCGGGATTCGAGCCACCATCGAAACTTTTCGAAAGGATTTTTCTCCTGGAGTTAACATCAGTACCGATTCTACTCCCAGGAAAGTCCTTTGGATAAGACTATAAACCGAGATCCCTTGCTCAAAAACACATTAACATTTGCAAAAATGTTAAAACCCATTCCGCCTTACGGAAGATTAAGCCATTGTGTGCCAATGAGAATGGATGACAACATTTAAACACACACACATACATTCATACACATTCATACACACACGCACGCACGCACGCACGCACACACATTCACACACACACACACCACACACACACACACACACACACAACACACACACACACACACACACTGGTGTTCATGTTAAGACATCATCCTCAAATCGGAAATGCAGGGGCAACCTTTATTGGTGGGCAAAAACGGTTGCATGTACAGGCAAATTCTCACCACACGAGTGCTTATTCCATTATCCTCGATACAAAAGAATGAATAAATAATTAGATAAATAAATAGATAAATAAATATATATATAAATGAATAAATAAATAAATACCACTGGTAAACGTGGAAGCTCTAGCCAAGGAACAAAAAAAAAAAAAAACAGAGAAAAGGGACACCACTGACATGACATTCCTGACCCTCCACTACAAATCCCACTGCACCTAACCTACCTTTCTGCAAGGAGCCATTTCAAGCAGGTGGGGGGTCAGGTTGTTGATTTTGAGATTTTGATTGATTATAAAACTGTGAGCTTTCTTCTACCTTATACTGAAATATCAAGGTATATTTTTGTTTTCTTTTGCTTAAAAAGAACTCATCTTGACCACTTAAGATACAAATTTCGTCAATTTTCTCATTGTGTCCTTTCCTGCAATCTAGCCTTTCAATCTGTAATAACTTTTTATAGAATCGTCAGATTTTCAATCTTCTTTTTTTATTGAATAGGGAGGGGGGTAGGGGGGTTGGCAGATTAATAAAATGTTAACAACTAAAAAATAACCTCTGGTACAATGTGACTTATTATGTTGTGGTGGGTAGTTGGAGGGGGGGGGGTGACATTCTACTATCTAGGACAACGAACTAAATCATCAAACATTTTATTTTATTTTTTCTTATTCTATACCACTTTATGACACAGCTGATTTCTCTAGCTGAACTTCCGAGAGAGCATGTCACCACAAGAGCAGCTTCACCCATTATTTTTTGTTTTTCTTTTTGTGTCTACAATAATTGTGTTTCTTTCCCTATCAGAGTGGCTTACAGAATTTTTGCCAGGGACAACTCTCTTGTTGCTGCAGGTTCTTTTACATTCCTAAATAATTGTGTGTAACACACGGGTTCTGGCTTATGGGATCTGGCTTATTGTCTCGCACACAGACCACCACTCATGGGGGGGGGGCGGATAGCCTAGTGGTCAGAACATTGCGCTGGCAATTTGACAACCCGGGTTCGAGGAGATTTTTCTCCTGGAGTTAACATCAGTGCTGACTCTACTCTCCCCAAAAGTCCTTCGGATGAGACTTTAAACCCAGGCCCCATGTGCGAACGCACGCAGAACATCTTGCGCACACGTTAAATCCTGTTCCGCTTTTCGTAAGCATAGGCCATCGTGTGCTGGTGGGAACAGATGACAATATTTACAAAACTGCATACACACGGGGACCGGATGAAAAAAGCACATGATTGTCTGTTATCCTCGATATAAAAGAAATAAATAAAAAATAAATAAAAATAGATGGGGGAAAAGTTTCGGCCCAAACGGAATTCAAACTACCTCACACTTCCACTAGGATTTCTGGCTTTCTAGGCAGGTAAGCTACCTCTAGACCCCAGATCCACATTCTAGACCACTGATCCACCTAGACATCAGAGAATTATCAGACTCTATTATTGGTCTCTTGATAGGTATTCAAAGTCTGTTGTACTTGAAGGGGTTTTGCCCAGTCACCCTACGGTCCATCCATGGCTATCAATCAAAGCAGTGATTATATGTTGACACCTGTATTTGTCCCACCTGGGGGGGGGAGAGTGGACATGCCTGACTGCACATGGACACACATGACTGCAGGGATGACCTGGTCACACTGCTGTGTTAGTGGCGGTGGTGTTAGTGTCCTGTCTACTAGTGCTCCTGAGGCATTCCACTTTTTTACCTGAGTCATGGTCTATCTGATGTACAGCATTACACAGGGGCCTGACCCTGTGACGGACTTGTGTGTGTGTGTGTGTGTGTCTGTGTGTCTGTGTGTCTGTGTGTCTGTGTGTCTGTGTGTCTGTGTGTGTCTGTGTGTGTCTGTGTGTGTGTGACTGAAAGAGAGTATGTGCATATGCATGTCTTTGTGTACCTTTGTGTGTGTGTGTGAGAGAGAGAGAAAGAGAAAGAAAGAGAGATGTGTATGAGTGTGTGTGTGTGTGAGAGAGAGAGATGTGTATGAGTGTGCATGTGTATAAGTGTGTGTGTGTGTTACATCTGTGTGTGTCTGTGTCTTTATCTGTGCCTCTGTGTGTGTGTGTGTGTGTGTGTGTGTGTGTGTGTGTGTGTGTGTGTGTGTGTGCTTGCATGCAGTAAGCTCACACTCATGAGGGGTAGTGCTTTTAACACACGCATATTTCATCCAAGTTATTTCCAGCCTTTCAGTCAAGTATTGCCTTAGAATCTTAAAGTTGAACATGTAGGGTATGCTTTACTTTACCCAACTATGTTTTTTTTCTTGCTGAAAGCTAGATAGGTTTTCATGTCCTTAACAAGGAAGAAAGGGTAGAATAGAGTTTGTACTTCACCTCAATGATCCAGACGTGCACTGTTAGGCCTCTATGAAAGGCATCTCATCGTTCAAACAGAACAAAAGAAATAGATTGCTCATAACAAAATAGACTACAGCTCATCATCATCACTATCATCATCATCATCATCATAACCGTCTGGCTGTCATCCTCTTCATCATTGTTATTGTCACCAGAAAAAATCATTACCAGTCCTGAGAGATACAGACACCTGCAGGTTTGGTCAGGTAGATAGAGAAACACTTTAAAATCCTATTCATGGTATAGGCAACAGTGATGCCTTTTGTTCAAGGAATCTTGGTTTTTCATCTCATCCAAAAACTAGCACCCAGACTATCACTCAAGGTCTAGAAGATAAGAAAGAGGGGGGGGGGGGGGGGGGGGGGGGGTAGGCACTAACTGGGATCAAACCTGCACTATTTGCTTCCTTCTTCTTCTTCTTTGTCGGACACTCAGTCAGCAACTATTGTTGTCTGATTCAAAAGATTCAAGATTCAAAGGATTCAAAAGAAAGGAATAGAAAAAAAGGGTATTCCTAGCACATATTTTTCAGTTATTGTTGTTGTTGTGTTTAAATTTTTGCCCATGGGGAAATTTCTGATTTAGGTATTTCCTAGCACAGAAATTCCAGTTGTCTGTCATATGAGTGAAAATGGTTTGTGATACCATGAATTAAGCACCTGATAAGTTGGACCTCAGTGCATCCCACTTCAGCATGGGACAGAATTGTTGTCTTTTTAGTCTTTCTGTGGGAAAGGGGGCAGGAGGAAGGACACAAGAAGGCAAAAAACTGACAAGAAGGGGGTGACAGGAAGAAAAACAAAACAAGGCAGAAACAATGAGAGAAATAGAAAAAATCTATTCCTAGCAAACATTGTTCAGTTGTTTTTGTAGGTGTGATTAAATTTTCGCCCCATGGGGAAATTTCTGAGTTAGGGATTTCCTAGCACAGAAATTCCAGTTGTTGTTAATGTTGTTGAGATTGTTTTATAGTCCCAGCAGATGATTTAGGGACTGTGGTTGTTGGTCACCCATTTCGGCCACCTCAGGTCACCCCAAAATATAGCAACAATTCTTTAATGCAACCGGCCAGGGCAGTGCAAGCACAAGAGTGCTGCCACAAAGAAATTCCGGAAGGTGAGAATGCAATTTATACTGACCCCCTGCAGCATCCCCTCCCCTCGAGGGAGGTTTTTGCTTTCTAGGCAGATGTGTTACCTGTAGACCACAGACAGATCCAACTGATGAACAGTGGAGGAATGTTGATTCAGCCACAGTACTGATGCTACTATGAACACCTGCAGACTGATCAATCGGTCCCACCCAGGGCGTGACAGCAGGCAGACCAGAGGTGTATCAGTGCAAAGGGACACACATGACTGCACAGGTGACCTGTACTGGTACCCCTGCTGTGTTGGTGTCCTGTATGGATGTATGTCCCCATACACATTTTATTTTCCCTGACTCACTGTCTGTCTGTATTGGGTAACCCATTGGGTAAGGCATGGGCGTATCAGGTTAAGTTCAGAGAGAGAGGGGGGGTAGGTAGGGGAGAGAGTGTGTTGGTAAGTCTGTGTGTCTGTTTATTTATTCATTTATTTATTTATTATTTATTTATTCATTTATTCTTTTATATCGAGGATAACAGAATAAGCAATCATGTGCTTTTTTTCATCCGTCCGGTGTGTATGCAGTTTTTGTAAATATTGTCATCTGTTCCCACCGGCACACGATGGCCTACTCTTACGAAAAGCGGAACAGGATTTAACGTGTGAGCAAGATGTTCTGCATGCGTTTGCACACGGGGCCTGGGTTTAAAGTCTCATCCAAGGACTGTTTGTGTTTGTGTGGAGGGTGGTGTGGAGGGTGGGGTGCGTGCCTGTGTTGTGGTGTGTGTGTGTGTGTATGTGTTTTGTGCATGTGCAGCAGCTGGGTGTGTGTGTGTGTGTGTGTGTGTGTGTGTGTGTGTGTGTGTGTGTACTTGCACCCCCCCGGGGCACGTGCACATGTGTGTGTGCATGCCTGTGTGTGTATGTGTGTGTGCTGTGTACATGCCCATAATTATGTGTGTGCAATCTGCTGGCCATCTTCATGATCTACAATTCCAAGAATTTGGGTGCTGTGGTAAAACTTTACCAGTAAATGTACCACTGTTAAGTCAGGTTTTTACTGAAGGACAGTTGGTGCAATCCTTAGCACCCCTCACATAGACAGCATATTATACTTGGCAGGACAAAATTCCGGGCTCCTGTCTTGCCATAAGATGGCAACTTCATCGCCATGAACGAGCTCCGATGGAAACACCACAAGAAAGTAAAACAAATAAAGTCAATACATACATCGATGGAAGAAAAAAAAAACATGTTTGAAAACTTAAAAATAGATGCTGAGAGGGGATATGTCCAGTTTTTTAAGTGGCAGCCATTTCATCTTTCATTTATTTTTTATTCTTTTATTTTGAGGATAATGGAATCAGCACTCGTGTGCTTTTTTTCTACAACCAGTCCCCGTGTGTATGCAGTTTTTGTCAATCTTGTCGCCCTTCCCATCGCCACACAATGACCTACTCTTACGGAAAGCCCCAACGGGGTTTTACGTGTGCCCAAGATGTTCTTTTAACTAATCAGAGTGGACGAGGCAAGAGCAGACTTGTGATAATGTCACTATCCTTGAATACAAAAGACCATTATTTATTCATTCATGTATTCACCATCATCATTCATTCATTCAACGAGGAATTTTACCTTTGTTAAACAACAATAGGAATTGGGACACTGGTTGGGCTAGTCATGTCATGACAACAAAGCTGGCTTCTTTTGTGTTCGTTATCATGAAAGACAATCAAGGGGAGGGAGGCTCCAGCCTTTCTTATGAGTCCTTAACATATAGCAGGTTGGTAGGAATACAGGGGGAAAACGGTTTTTTATTCTGATGAGAACCAAACTCTAGCCTTCCTAATAACAAGTCTCATATATCCAACCACTGCACCAAGACAGCTGGTAAGTTTCCTCTTTCTCATCAAAAAAAAAACCCAACAGAAATCAACAACAACAAAAGTTTCCTCTTTCTCATTGCTTGTAAACAATGTGAAGAAGTGTAAACCTACTACCTTATACCCAGTGTCCAACACTAGAGCCGAGGGGTTAAGACTGTTGGAATTCAGTACCGTAGGTCCCTGAAGTCATGGGTTCGAATTTCGGCTTTGTTATTCAAAGAAGAATGAAATATGAATCTGGTTGTTTCTTTTAGTGTGTGTACCTATAGACAAAACATCTTGAAGTCATGGGTTCGAATTTCGGCTTTGTTATTCAAAGAAGAATGAAATACCAATCAGGTTGTTTCTTTTATTGTGTGTACCTATAGACAAAACATCTTGAAGTCATGGGTTCGAATTTCGGCTTTGTTATTCAAAGAAGAATGAAATACCAATCTGGTTGTTTCTTTTATTGTGTGTACCTATAGACAAAACATCTTGAAGTCATGGGTTCGAATTTCGGCTTTGTTATTCAAAGAAGAATGAAATACCAATCAGGTTGTTTCTTTTATTGTGTGTACCTATAGACAAAACATCTTGAAGTCATGGGTTCGAATTTCGGCTTTGTTATTCAAAGAAGAATGAAAATATGAATCTGGTTGTTTCTTTTACTGTGTGTACCTATAGACAAAACATCTTGAAGTCATGGGTTCGAATTTCGGTATTGTTATTCAAAGAAGAATGAAATACGAATCTGCTTGTTTCTTTATTGTGTGTACCTATAGACAAAACATCTTGAAGTCATGGGTTCGAATTTCGGTATTGTTATTCAAAGAAGAATGAAATACGAATCTGGTTGTTTCTTTTATTGTGTGTACCTATAGACAAAACATCTTGAAGTCATGGGTTCGAATTTCGGCTTTGTTATTCAAAGAAGAATGAAAATATGAATCTGGTTGTTTCTTTTATTGTGTGTACCTATAGACAAAACATCTTCGTCATATCCGCATCTTAGATTACTGGGAGAAAAAAAACATTACTCATTTCTCTTTATTTATATGTTCTGTCTGCATGACTTCTGTATCACGATATCAGAGATACCCGGAATTTCGAGTATATATGTAATTTATACATCCCCCACCCTCTTTTCTCAGTAACGGTCTCTTTTTAAAGGTTGTATTTTGGTTGTTTTGACGTCAGCTTGCCTTGTTGGTAAATTCAGTGAAGGGTGTCACTTTCTTTTAAACTGATGTCCTTAAGACAGACAAACATCAGCAGCTACGGGAAAGAAAGTTTTAGAAAAGGTGCGACAAGAAAGTGTGGGATATAAACTTACCAAAGTGTACCAATACATGAACAAACGCATTAACTCAAAAGAGTGCATTGTTAATCATATCGGTTTTTTTTTTAATTCTTTTATTTCGAGGATAATGGTATAAACGCTCATGTGCTTTTCTACGATCCAGTTTTTTTTACATACAGTCCCCGTGTGTATGCAGTTTTGTAAATTTTGTCATCCGTTCAATACTTCGTTTTCTGATTCACAAACCATTATTTGGTGCTGAACATTTCTTTGGGCTATAACAACCGTCGTTTTGATCGACATCGTCACCATCGTTGTCGTCGTCGTCGTCATCATCATCATTATCGTTATCATTGTCGTCCTCATTATAATCTTCAATATTATCATCATCATCATCAATGTTGTTTCTGTTACTTTTTCTACAGAAGAACACACTGCCTTAAGAATGATCGACTACCAACGTTTCAGTAATGATGGTGACGATGGCGATGGCGATGATGATGATGATGATGATGATGATGATGATGATGATGATGATGATGATGATGATGATGATGATGATGATGAAGCCGACTTATATATGATAATGAGGAGGATGTAATGAAGATGGCGGTGATTATGACGACGAAGACAACGATGACAATGATGATAATGATGGCGATGATGACGACGATGATGATAACAGTAATGATAACAACAGTAATGATAATGATTTTATTTAAATTTTCCTATGTCATTGATCACAGTGAGAGTAGTATTAGCTTCATTCCTTGATTCATATATATTTTTTTAATATGAACGACCACTTTGCACCTGTAAATAGGACCAGACAAAACGAAGCCGCCCAACATTAGATCTGCTTTTTCTTCTTCTTTTTCTTCTTCTTCTTCTTTCCCTTCTCTACCGCCTTCAACACTGTGAAGATTCTGTAGACTTCAGGGTGCATGCTGGGTATGTTCCCGTTTTCGTAACCCACCAAACGCTGACATGAGTGACGGGATCTTTAACGTGCATATTTGATCTTCTGCATGTGTATATATACACGAGAGGAACCAAGGAACTGGCAGGTCTGCATTTGAAGTTGACCTGGGAGATAGGAAAAATCCCCACCCTTAATTCACCAGACGTGACCGAGATTCGAACCCACGACTTCATGACCCATGGGATTGAAGTCGAAAGGTTTAACCACTTGGTTATCGCAGCTGGGCTAGTATTCTGCTCATTTAAATTGTCACGACATTTACGGTGTATGTGTGTGATAAAGAGGAGAGGGATCGTGTGTCTCTGTCTATGGAGAGACAGACAAACAGACAGACAGACAGACAGACAGACAGACAGACAGACAGACAGACAGAAAGAAAGAAAGACAGAAAGAAAGAAAGAAGAAAGAAAAAGAAAGAAAGAAAGAAAGAAAGAAAAGAAAGAAAGAAAGAAAGTGATTGAGAAGTTGGTACCTGCACTTGTCTTTCCTCACTACTTTTTCCTCAATAAAGAAAGAAAGAAAGAGACCAAAAAAGAGAAACGGGAGTCGGGGGGGGGGTGGGGGTATGAACAGACAAGGAGGCAGGCAGGCAAGTGTACCAGCACACACGCACACACACACACCACAACACACACACACACACACACACACACACACACACACACACAAGTATATATATATATATATAATATATACACATATACATATATACACATACAATGTCAAATATACACACTCACACACATAAACACACACAAACACTACACATACATACTCTAAACACACACACACACACACACACACACACACACACACACACACACACACACACACACACACACACACACACACATCTTGCGCACACGTTAAGTCCTGTTCCGCTTTTCGTAAGAGTAGGCCATGCATACACACGGGGACTGGATGTAAATTTTTAAAAAAGCACACGAGTGCTTATTCCATTATCCTCTATATAAAAGAATAAAATGAAATAAACACACACGCGCGCGCGCGAACACACACACACACAACACACACACACACACACACACAACACACACACACACACACACACACACACACACACACACAACAACTACTATAACACAAAAATGCCACAGCTTGGGAAGGAAGAAAGGGAGGCAAGCTGTGAAAGGCGATTTGTGCGATGGCGCGGGATGACACACACACACACACACACACACACACACACACACACACACACACACACACACACACACACACACACACACACTACACACACACACTACACACACACACTACCACACACACACACACACACACACACACACACACACACACACACACACACACACACACACACACACACACACACACACACACACACACACACACTTATGAGGAAACAAGAGAAGATGACTAGGATTTAAAAAAAAAACAAAACAATAAAAAAAAACCTGCTTGGGGGTTAGGGAGGGGGGGAGTAAGATGAGGAGGATAAGGAGGAAGAGGGGACATGGGGACAGGTGAAGGAAGGTAGGGGAGGGGGGTGAGAAGAGGTCAGGGGATAGTGACAAACAGAAAGAGGGGGGTAGGGGTGAGGTAGGGGGCTGGGGGGAGGAGGGGAGGGGGAGGTAGAACATCACAGTGATGAGGCGATGATGATACGACAAAGTGGTGGGGCGGAGACTGTCGCTAAGGATCTACTGTGTTTTTTTATTTTTTGTGGAAGAGAAAGAAATCGGGTATTCTGTTGTCAAGGATGTTTGTGTTTGACAGGTATATATAATAGGTAAATGCGGACTGGTCTGCCTTGTACCCAACTAGGCCTTTCACACCTGTGTGAGTGATACCCGCCGCCCCCTCAGTGGACAATAACTTCGTTAACGTTGATTAGCTTTACCACCGACGACTTACACTACTGACAGAGAGAGAGAGGCGAAAGGGCTCAAGCACGAAAACGTGAGTGTGTGAGAGAGAGAAAGTATAAGGAGTTGTGTATTCTGTTTTAAAAAAAAAATAGAAACACAGAAATTTGTGAGCTATAAGACTTTGTCTTACACAATTTGTTTTGGTGACGATTTGGTAAGTGCCTGATTTGATGATATAGTTTTTTTTTACAAAGGAAATGTTTGGTTTGGTATGGTTGTTTTCTGTGTTGTTGTTGTTGTTGTTGTTTTCTTTGATTTGCAAAAGTGTTGCGTTGATGCAAATCACTAACATTAAATTTTGCATGCCAAAAAAATCAGAACTAAAAAGTTCGTGGGTTGGATTGTTTTGTTCATTCGTTTGTTTTCTGCTGCTGGTGGTACTACAATTGTTAATGTTGTTGTTCTTCTTCTTCCGTCTCGTTAGTTTTTTAAGGAATTTTTTTTTTTTGCAAAATTCTGCTGCTACAGTAGTACACGCCCGCAGATCGCTTGCGGCTACATCAATTTTCTGAAGTAAAGTGGTAGTTTGGGCCTACTCCATCTCACAGCTTTTCCTTAAGGTGATTTATTTCGATACTTTGATCATCAT
>CM060322.1:43856240-43858740 GCA_030674155.1 Stramonita haemastoma | reverse complement strand
TGCTTTGGGATCAATGTATCCACTTTTCGTGTTCAAAATGCATTTGTTATCAGAAATAGAATTCCTTAGTTTAACATTATCTGTATCAAGACAGCAACATTTTTCACAAACAGACACACAATTTCGGAGTAGGTTTAAGAAGAAAGTCAATAATTCGGGCATTTTATTAGTTGATCTTATATCGAGGGTATAAATAAGCATCATGCTTTTTGCATCAGCCCGTGTGTTGCATTTTTGTAAATCGTGTCATCTGTTCCACGCACACGATGGCCACTTTACGAAGGAAAGATTAACGTGTGCGCAGTGTTCTGTGCGTTCGCACACGGCCTAGTAGATAGTTCATCCGAAGGAACTCAATTAACATCACTTGACAAAAGCAAAGGTACTTTTGAGAAAATAGAATTATCCTTCTATAAGCAGTGTCGGATTCAGTTTTCGGTTCTCAAAGTATCACTGCATGGGAGAGAACTCTTCACTGGTTAGCCGTTACAGCTTCTCATGCTGTTCATTTGCTTGGTTGTTGGTTGTTGTTTTTTTTTAATATAACACATCACTGAGTGTGTAGTTTGCTTGACCCTGTTCCCGATTTTTATGTTTATGCCCCATGGCCAAATGCATCAAACACTCCTCTCTCTCTCTGTCTCTCTGTCTCTCTGTCTCTCCTCTCTGTCTCTCTCTCTGTCTGTCTCTCTCTCTTCTCTCTCTCTCTCTCCTGTCTGTCTCTGTGTCTTCTCTGTCTCCGTCTCTGTCTCTGTCTCTGTCTTCTGTCGTCGTGTCTGTCTCTGTCTGTCTCTCTCTCTCTCTCTCTCTCTCTCTCATCTCTGTCTTCTCTCTCTTCTCTCTTCTTCTCTCTCTCTCTCATGCGGAACGATTTACGCACACATTAAAGCCTGTTCTGCTTTCCGAAAGAGTAGGCATTGTGTGCCGGTGGGAAGGGATGATAAAATGTATAAAACTGCATGCATACGGGGACACTACTTTTTTTTTTATAAAGTAGATAGATAGTCCTTTTATTCCATTATCCTCGAAATATAAAAAAATATAGATTTGTCTTTAAAATCCACCCACCCATCCATCCATTCAATTATTTATTGTTCAATTCATTCATTATTCACGTGCCCTTTCTTTCTTCTTCTTATTATCTATCTCGTTTTTTTCTTTCTGTCCTTCTCTACTCCCTCAACCTCTATTTTTTACAAGAGTAGGCCATTGTGTGCAAATTGGAACGGATGACAAAATGACAAAACTGATATACATCGAGGACTGGATGTAAAAAAAAATTAAAAAAAAAGCACAGGAGTCTTATTCCATTATCCTCGAAATAAAAAATGAAATAAAATTTCTTTTCTTTTTTCATTGTCAGCCACACAGGACGGGCGACAACTCTTGCAGTCTTTCATTCATTCATTCACTTATTCATCCATTCATTTATCTATCCATTCAGCTATTCACTTTCCCTACCCCTTCCTGATTCTTTTCCTTCTATTTTCCTTTGATTCCTTACTCCCCTTATTTCTAGCTTTATCATTTTTTTGTTCGGGACCACACCAGATTTGTGCCAATTCAGACAATCCTTTATTTATTTATTCATTCTTTTGTCCATCTACTCAGTAATTTACTTTTTTCTCCTTCTCCTTCCTGATTTCTTTCCTTCTTTCTTCTTTCCTTCTTTCCTTCTTTCTTTCTTTATATGCACATCTTCTTCATCTCTCAACATCTATCTAGTTTTATCTTTTTTTCGTTCTGAACCATGTAGGAAGAGCGACAACTTCACCAGTCTTTCATTCATTCATTCGGCCATCCAGCCATTCAGTTATTCACTTCTCTTTTTCTCCCTTTCTCCTTCATACTTTTCTTTCCCTTCTTCTGTCTTCCTTTGAATTCTCTACTCCCTTTACTTCTAACTTAATTGGTATAATTTTGTTTTTATTTTTATTTTTTTGGTTCTGGACTACACAGAAAAGGAAAAAACAAGACCTATCACAACAACAAAAAAGGAAGAACCATGTCCGACCGTACCCTCCTGTACCTGACTACAGTGCTGGTGGCACTTCTGGCTCTAGCGGTGCCCGGGGCACAGGCCTTCCCTGGCGGTGCCCAGCTGGCGCAGTGCGACACCATGACGCCCAGCCATGGAGGTGCCCTGTCCCAGGCCATCAACGCCAATGTGCCCTTCACTATCGTGCCCTCCAAGAGCACTTACTACGGCGGGGAGAGGATAATGGGTACGGTATGCAGTAGTAGAAGTAGTAGTAGTAGTAGTAGTAGTAGTAGTAGTAGTAGTAGTAGTAGTAGTAGTAGTAGTAGTAGTAGTAGTAGTAGTTGTATGGATAGCTAGCTGTTTGAGGTGGGGGGGGTTCTCTGGGGGGGGGGTTGTTATTGTTTTTGAGTTGAGTTTTGTTTTGGTTTGGTTTTGGTTTGGTTTGGTTTAGGGGTTGGGGTTGGGTGGGGTTTTTGGTTTTGTTTTTTTTAGGAGGGGGGAGGCTGGGGACGGGTATGC
>CM060322.1:43843740-43848740 GCA_030674155.1 Stramonita haemastoma | reverse complement strand
GCGCGCACAACCACACACACACACCACAACACACACACACACACGCACACCAACGCACACACGCACACACACGCATGCACACACACACACACAACACAACACACACACACCACACACACACACACACACACAAACTGCAAATAAGTCAGTCAGTTCATCCAGTCAGTCAGTCAGTCAATCAGTCAGTCAGTCAGTCAGTAAGTAAGTAAGAAGGATTCATCCCTCATCATCTGCTATCATCGCTTTCAGCCTTTTTCATTAATCTCTGTGTGTTTCTTGTCTCGATGTCAGTGTACGATACAACTGTATAACAATCATTATTGTTATTAATAATTATAATCAGAACATTGCCTGCTCGTTATGTCTTGCTGCTTTTGACGAATCTGGATGACACGTTTTGGTGCTGTATCAAATCCTTTTTTTTTTTTTTTCTTTTTGATCAGATTGGCACTGAAATTATGACTCTGGATGATGAAACCTGAATTTTTTTTATACGTGATGTTGTTTTTTTTCATAATATAATCAAAAATGTGAAATTAAAAAAAATAACAAATTCGTTGCCTTGGTTTTGTTTCGTTTGTTTATTTGGATGATTGGTTGGTTGGTTGGCTGGTTTGGTTGGTTGGCTGGTTGGTTGGTTGGCTGGTTGGTTGGTTGGTTGGTTGGTTGGTTGGTTGGTTGGTTGGTTGGTTGGTTGGTGGCTGGTTGGTTGGTTGGATGGTGGTTGGTTGGTTGGTTGTGAGTTGGTCGGTGGTTTTGTTTTGTTTTATTGATTTCTGAGTGACAAATCTTTGAAAATAAATCCGAATAAAACAGCATGATGACCTCAATATTCTTTGAGCATACTAGTGCTAACCTTTAAACGGGTTACAAAGCTATAAGATATGGGAGAAGAACTTTTATAAAAAAAAAATAATAATAATTTTAAAAACGGGTTTTTTTTCCGTAGTGACAGTTTTGATGAAAGTTGTTTTGTTTGTCTTGTTTCTTGTTTGTTTTGTTTTGTTTTGTTTTGTTTTGTTTTGTTTTGTTTTGTTTTGCAGCATCGAAGAAGAGCAAACCTGATTCGACTTCTTTAAAACACATGACGTTCATGCATGAGCGGGCATGCGCACACATGCAAACACACACATACACACACACACGAACACACACACACACACACACACACACACACACACACACACACACACACACACACACACACACACACACAACACACACACACACACACAGGGGGACGGGATAGCCCAGTGGTCAGAACATTGCGCTCGCAATTTGACGATTCCCGTTCGAAGGGATTTTCCCCTGGAGTTAACATCAGTGCTGACTCCACTCTCTCCAAAAGTCCTTCGGATGAGACTATAAACCGAGGTCCCGTGTGCGAACGCACGCAGAACATCTTGCGCACACGTTAAATCCTGTTCCACTTTTTGTAAGAGTAAGCCATTGTGCGCTGGTCGGAACAGATGACAATATTTACAAAACTGCATACACACGGGGACTGCAGATTTAAAAAAAAAAAAAAAAAAAGCACATGAGTGCTTATTCCATTATCCTCGATATAAAAGATAAATAAAATAATAAATTTACACACATAATAGATAGAATAGATAGATAGATAGATAGATAGAGAGAAAGAGAGGAGAGAGAGAGAGAGAGAGAGAGAGAGAGAGAGAGAGAGAGAGAGAGAGAGAGAGAGAGAGAAGAGAGAGAGAGAGATGATAGATAATTTTTGAATGAGGATTTGATTATGATTTATCTCTTTTATATCGAGGATAATGGGATAAGCACTCTTGTGCTTTTTTACATCCAGTCCCGTGTGTATGCAGTTTTGGTAAATGTATCTGTTCCCACCGGCACACGATGGCCTACTCTTACGAAAAGCGGAACAGAGTTAACGTGTGCGCAAGATGTTCTGCGTGCGTTCGCACACGGGCCTCGGTTTAAAGTCTCATCCGAAGGACTTGTGGGGATGTGAAGTCAGCACTGATGTTAATCCAGGAGCAAAACTCCTCGACCAGATTCGAACCCGGGTCTTCAAATGCCAGCGCAATGTTCTGACCACAGGCATCCGTCCCAAAAGAGAAGAGAGAGAGAGAGAGAAAGAGGAGAGAGAGAGAGAGGGGGGGGGGAGGAAGTCTATGAACAGAGAGGATGCTGCTTCCACCGAAACCACATGAAATAAAAGATTCCACACACATCAGTTCATTTCTTTCCTTTGTATTTCTCATATTTTTTCCTAATTAAAACAATGAAAAAAGTTACAAAAATCTACCAATAGGCTCCTTCTTCGAGCAAAAAAAAACAAAACAAATAAAAGATATGAGAGGCCAGGTGGCAGGATGCATGCTGGGTCTGTTTGTGTCACTCAGTCTCACCAGCTATAACTGACCTACCCTTCCAATCCACGAAAGGTGAATGGGGTTTCAAAGTGTGCGCAAGATGTTCGAGAGTACCTCTGGTCTGGCAGCTGATAACTAAACGGTGGCTCCAAATGCAGCACGCATTTAACACACGTAAAAGATCCCAAAGCAGCATGAGAGTTGTTCCTCGGCAAAAAGTTTTGATTTCAAAATCCATGCGTAGCAACTCCAAGACTGTAAACAGAAACAAAACAAAACAAATGATGCTGCACAACAGTGCAAAATTTAATAGTTTCCAGCTGAGAGAACCCCAAGTTCACTCAGAGAAAGCTGTTATGTCAATTCAATACAATACGATACAATACAATACAATGAATACCATAAATAGAATATGTTGCAATAAAATACAATACAATGTGATGCAATACAGTACAAAAATATGTTACAATTCAACTGCACTACAACACAAGACGTGGCACAATGTTGGAATACAATATTATAAAATCAGTTCATTTACTTTTCAAAAAAAAAAAAAAGGGTATTCAAAATCTTAGTCATAGTGTTGTGAAAGAACACACAGATGAGTGGGCCATAAGCTAGGCAGTTTAGAAAAAATAAATGTCATGAGAGTCGATCAACAGTTAGCAAAATGCTAAAACCTCTGAAATTTCCAGATCTTCCAAGAAAAACAGAATCGCTATGCGCTAAACCGGCGTTACTTTCGAGAAATCGTTCATGAAAAGATGAAATACCATCGGCGCAACAACGACAAAACATACAAGGCAGATAAATATCACCTTTACATAAGATTTTCACCTTTACACAGGATACAGTCTGATATCATCTTTACACCATGTACAGATTTGTATCAGCTTCACACAAGATTATCCCCTTTACACAAGATAATGCCTACAGACAGATATCAACTTCCTTCAAGATACAGATGAATAACACCTTTACACAAGATGATTTACACAAGATAAAGATAAATATTTTTACACACGATGATCACCTTTCCACAAGATGAAGGTAAATATTATCTTTATACAAGATGATTACAGACAAATATCACCTTTACACACGATCATCACCTTTACACAAGATGCAAATATCACCTTTACACAAGATACAGACAAATGTCACCTTTACACAAGATACAGACAAATGTCACCTTTACACAAGACACAGACAAAATATTCACTTTTACACAAGATACAAATATTACTTATTACACAAGATAACAGACAAATGTCACCTTTACACAAGACTACAGACAAATATCCACTTTTACACAAGATACAGACAAATGTCACCTTTACACAAGATACAGCAAATTTGTCAACCTTTTACACAAGATAACAAATGTCACCTTTACACAAGATACAGACAAATACACCTTTAACACAAGATACAGACAAATGTCACCTTTACACAAGATACAGACAAATATCACCTTTTACACAAAGATACAGACAAATATCACCTTTATCACAAGACACAAGGCAAATATCACCTTTTACACAAGATACAGACAAATGTCACCTTTACACAAGATACACAAATATCACCTTTACCAACAAGACACAGGCAATATAAAATACACCTTTACACAAGAAACAATATCACTTAACAGATACACAAATTCCCTTACACAAGATACAGACAAATATCACCTTGATACACAAAAATACAACAATATCACCTTTACACAAATACAGACAAATATCACCTTTCGTACAACCTAAAAGATACAAATATCACCTTACAAATACATACAAATATCAACACTATATATTTTTTTATTTTTTTTTTTGTACCACTTTATGTCACAACAGATTTCTCTGCGTGAAATTCGGGCTGCTCTCCCCGGGGAGAGCGCGTCGCCACAAGTGCAGCGCCTACCCATTTTTTTCCCCTCAGGGATGGTGTCTAAACACGACACCTGTGTGCATGCATGCTGAGTCTCACTTGTCAGGCGATTAACGGCAGCGCAAACGCATTTTCGCCCATGATTCTAACAGACAAACAATAGCCGTTGTCCAGAAGTTCAACGAGGAAGAAAAAAAAACTGATGAATTGAATATTAAAAAAAAAACTGGCTACAAAATAAAATCTGCTATTGAGAAAAAAATAGTGGAGAAAAAATCAAGTGCAGGTTCCAACTTCTCAATCATTTTGAAAATGACTTATCAAAGATTCAATTAAAAAAAAAATTGAAATGAAAATAAATTCTAGGAAATAATGTCTTTCAGTGGCAGCATTGTTGGCATTTTTGAGTAAGAACCATGTCTTTGGCCTGACCTGACTCGAGTTTCGGCTCCTGGATGAGCCCTCATCAGAGGTCCCGGCGGTGATTGAAACTCCACCTGCTGTGGTACCTTACAGCAAGACACTTTTCGGAATTAAAAATAAAAAATCCGATGAAGATATGATGGACCAATAAATCTCCAAATCAACAAGTCAAAAACTCCAGGTAAAAGTACCAGCTGCGGATCACAACAGTTTAGGTTTGGTTCACTGGCTACTGCTTTGACCTCTTTCCAGCAGCAGGAGTTGTTTGATTTCGGAGATTTCAGAGCGAAGACTGAGGACAGTTGACCTAAGTGAGGACACCTCTACCCCGAGTCTAGCGCA
>CM060322.1:43836240-43838740 GCA_030674155.1 Stramonita haemastoma | reverse complement strand
GGGATTTGTCCCCTATTTAGGATTTGGCGAGCTTTAAAAAAAATGATAAGCAACCACAATAACAAATATTGCAACAGAATAGTCAGTTACCAGAATTGACTTAGGATATCATGATATCTGGGGGGGGGTGGTGTCAAAGTTTCACAGAAATATAGAGCAAGACCGTGCACAACCTCAGGATATTGGAAGGAAGGTGGCATGATGGTTATTCGCCTGCCAACAAGTAAACCGTGGGTTCTGGGTTCGATTCCCAGCCTTGCCTTTTCTTCCCAGTTTGACGAAAAAAACGAACTGAATGTCAAAGTCATTCGGATGAGACTATAAACCGAGGCCCCATGTGCGAACGCACACAGAACATCTTACGCACACGTTGAAACCCCGTTCCACCTTTCGGAAGAGCAGGCCATTGTGTGCCTGTTGGAGCGGATGACAAAATTGTTTTTTAAAAAACCAGCATGCACACTGGTGTCGTGTTTAGACACCATCTCTGAGGAAAAATCGGGGAGTTGGAGTCCCCAGGGCGGCTCATGTCTGTATTAAAAAAAAAATAAATGGGTAGGCGCTGCACTTGTGAAGACGTGCTCTTCCCGGGGAGAGCAGCTCGAATTTCACGCAGAGAAATCTGCTGTGAGATAAAGTGGTATAAAATAAATATATTTTAAAATGATATCTAGAGGGGGGGAGAAGGGGGAGAGAGGGGGGGTGAGAGAGGGGGGGGGGAGGGGAGGGGAGAGAGAGAAAGAGAGAAAGAAAAATCAAAGATATGACGTCACAACACACACCACACACACACACACACACACACACACACACACACACACACACACACACACACACCACTCACACACTCACTCACTCACTCACTCACTCACTCACTCACTCACTCACAACACACCACACCACACCACACACACACCACACCACACACACACACACACCACACCACACACACACAACACACACACACACACACACACACACACACACACACACACACACACCCACACACCACCCACCCCCCACCCCCCCACCCCCCCACCCACACCACACCCACCACGCAGAACACAACACAACACATTACAACACAACACCCCCCCCCCCACACACACACACACACACACAACAGAGCACAGACAGACAAGGACAGACAGACAGACAGACAGACAGACAGACAGAAAGAGATCAAAGATATGACGTGAAGATTAGTTTCTCCTGACAGGGCAAGCAAAGCCCACCAGAGATAAAGATAACAAGGCTTTTCGTCCCAGTGGCCATGATATGAGTCAATGAGTTCGAGACCTCGTCTAGCCTTGGGCCTAGGCTAGTGGGTGAACAAATGCAGTTGATATCGTATTGTCACACCACACACACACACACACACACACACACACACACACACACACACACACACGAGTAGGCTTATGATTATAAGAATCTCTTAAGCTACGTTCACGCTAAACCCGCCAAATTGCTGTCAGCCAGTTGCCGTCAGTAAATTGCTGCCGCCAGTGTTCACGGTAGAGCCCGAAGTTGCTGTCGGGCAAATTGTTGTATTATTAATATAAGGCTTGTGGCCATATTGTGACTGGATAGGTTTCATTAATAATTATATTATTTTAAGGAAGTGGTTTTTTGTGGGTGTTGTGTTGTGTTTTTTTCTTTTTTAAATAATGAAATAACCTGAAAAATGTCCTTCTCTGTGTGTTTGTCTGTCTCTCTGTCTCTATCTGTTTGTCTCTCTGTAGATGACAGATCTCCTCTGTACAGCCACAATGAGTTTGTCTTCATCCATTTTCAATTTTTGCCACGAATCTGTATAGGCCTACTGCTTTCCTGCGAATCAAGTGCATTTACTCTGTCGGTATGGTGGGAAATTACTTCCCTTGGACCAGCCAGCCGTTTTTTTTTTTGTACACGAGGCAAAGCAAATTGCTGGCTGACAGCAGCTGACGGCAGCTGGCTGGCAGCGTGAACGGGTATCGCCGGTTTTCATAGCAGGAAAGAAGAAAAGCGTACGACCACAGATTCCAACCAGTTGCCGGCGGCTGCTGACGGCTGCCGCCGCCAATTTGGCGGGTTTAGCGTGAACGTACCCTTTCGGTAAGTACTCACCCTGATGTGAAGGTACACGAGAAGATGGGGCACATTGACTCCCAGGTGAGTCACCAAGGTGTCCCACAGGAGATCTGTGACACAAAGACAAGAAAGGCAGACGGTACAGAGGATTACTGTTGTGTTGTTGGTTGTTGTTGTTGTTGTTTGTTGTTGTTGTTGTTGTTGTTGTCGTTGTTGTTGTTGTTGTTGTATTGCAGTTGTTGTTGATGTTGCTACTGCTGCTGTTGTTGTTGTGTTGTTGTTGTTGTTGTTGTTGTTGTTCCTCTTCTTCTTCTTCTTCTTCGTCTTCGTCTTCTTCTTCTTTCTTCTCTCTCTCTTCTTCTCTCTCTCTTCTTCTTCTTCCTCTCTCTCTCCTCCTCCTCCTCCTCCTCCTCCTCCTCCTCCT
>CM060322.1:43766240-43823740 GCA_030674155.1 Stramonita haemastoma | reverse complement strand
CGGATGAGACTTTAAACGAGGCCCGTGTGCGAACGCACGCAGAACATCTTGCGCACACGTTAAATCCTGTTCCGCTTTTCGTAAGAGTAGGCCATCGTGTGCCGGTGGGAACAGATGACAATATTTACAAAACTGCATACACACGGGACCGGATGAAAAAAAGCACATGATTGCTTATTCTGTTATCCTCGATATAAAAGAATAAATAAATAAATAAATATAAAGTAAGGTCTCATGTGCAAACATGTGCAGAACATCTTGCGCACATGTTAAAACCTGTTCCACTTTTTGCAAGAGGAGATCATGTGTGTGTTGGAACAGATGACAAAATTTACAGTAACTGCATACACACAGGGGCTGGGTGTAAAAACCCACGAGTGCTTATTTCATTATCCTTGAAATAAAAGAATGAAATATATTAAAAAAAATTGAAAGCACACGTGTGTACACACTGACATATGCATGCACACACACATGCATGTATGCAATGCATGTGCAATTCTATGCACTCATTCACGCACACATGCATGTGTGCGTGCACAGACACAAACATGCGTATAGTAAATTGTGTGTATCACTGTATGTAATGTATGCATGAATGAATGCACACACTCATGCATGCACACACACATGCGCTCATGGTCATGCACATGTGCTCACACACACACACAAATACACACATTAATGTGCATGCACGCGCACACGTACATGCACACATGTGAGTGTGCATACACACACGCACGCACGCACACACACACACACACACACACACACACACACACACACACACACACACACACACACACACACACACACACATATCTCAACTGTAAAACTTAAACTTTGACCTCAACAGCTTGAGCAGTAGGCCCCATATTTCTCTCACTGAGAGACAATTTGTCTACAACTTCAAGCACAACCACTTCATATAATGACTAATGTCGACTTCCGGTTTTGTGACATTCAAAATATTAATCAAAGCTTAATGTCACACATTTTCCCTAATGCTTACAGTGTCGGTATCATCAGTATATCTCCTCGGGAGCACTCAAGGATAACAAGATAAGATGTAATGAGTGGATCACATTCACAATCCTAATGTCCATGTCTTGTTGATATCATTACCATCCTCATCTCCTATCCTCTGAGCAAAATGCTTCGGCAAGTAACTCAGTTTGCGTTATAAATATATTGGGTGTGGTACCAAAGAGGCTGATAATTAACTCATTACTTGACATTGAAAGCGTCAAGCACGTTTCCTTTGGACAGCTCGTTACAAAGGAGCTGCTTGGAAATACACTTGTGCTACATCCTGACATAAATTATTCTGCCCAGTGGTCTGGGTCCTCATCAGCAGAAAATGAACTTGAGGGCAAGCCAGTTTCAAATATGTATTATATATGTGTCGTTTTCAAGCATTTTGACAGAAATCCTGATTCTGCATTGACTCTAGGGCTTTTTTTGTATTTGTCATAGATTAGGTGCAATGTTTTTTTTTAGCTGAGCTTAATTTTCTAAAATTTAGAAAGTTCGAAGCTTTTAGTTTTATCATTCCGTCAGACTATTAACAAAATGTAAGGCTACTGGATACCAGGAAGAAGAATAAAACAGAACCCCAAAAACCTCAACCTTCCCCCCCTGCAATCACTTCCTCAGTGCAGCCCTTGACATGTAGAAGAAATTTTTCTAACGAATCACTCTCTAGTTTTAACTCCAATTGGGGTTGTTTTTGGGGTGGGGTTTGTGTGTGTGTGTGTGTGTGTGTGTGTGTGTGTGTGTGTGTGTGTGTGTGTGTGTGTGTGTGTGTGTGCATTCTCTTCTCTTCTCTTCCTTTGCTTCTGAGAACTAGTTTCAAAGGTCGTGATTTCTTAATCTAAGGTGATTTTATTTAATTGTGTAGCAATTGAAGAAAATGACTTCAACCAAAAATTGGTGATTTTTTTTGTTTGTTTGGGGGGCTTCTGTTTTGCTTATGATATGGAGATGTGGAGAAAAAAAATCACAAAACTCATGTCAAAGAAAGAAAAGGACAGGCAAGAATCAAAGGGGGGGGGGGTATGGTGTGTGGTTTTTTTTCATGTCCCCAGGGATCAACTTCTTGCTAACTTTGGAATAATTGGAAAAAGAAAGAAAACAAATCAAAACGGAAAGAAAAAAGAAGGTTGCTGAATATCCTTTGTCTGTTTTTTAAAAAATTGTGTGTGTCTGTGTGAAGTTAAGTCAAGTCAAAAATACTAGAGTCATCCTAAGAAGGGCAATTACAGGGCAATTTTGTGTGTGTTGTGTGTGTGTGTGTGTACAGTGTGTGTGTGAACGCAAAATGATAAATGTTTTTTTAGCGGTTTGGTGTTTTGGGGGGCCTTTTTTTAAATGAGATTTCAAACCTCGCTATTGCCTGTCAAAGCATCAGTATGAGAAAAGCAAAGCACACTGTGGCAGTGCCATCACTTCGAGCAGTGTCTATGCACAAATAGTAACTGACGATGAAGAAGGAGAGAAAAAAAATAAAAGCTACATATATGGCATGACTGTCTGTTCAGCAGATTTTAGTAATTTAAGCACAGAAAAATGAGGGGAGAAAAAGGTTGTAAGTTGATACTGCTCATTGATTTAAAAACTAGATGTTAAGACTGTCAGACAGGGTGTGCCATAGCAAAGAAAATGCTAGTGAATGAAAAACAGAAGCAGCTTTGAAAAGAATCGTTACAACTTAGATGTGTAGGCTTTTTCCCCTTACATAAAAATGTAATGAAGGCTCACCCATGGGGCATACCATAACTGAATTTGTATTTAAATCATTTCATTTTTTTCAATAAAGTGTGCTTTTATTGTTTAGCTTGTCAGTTTTTGTTGTTGTTTTGTGTGTGTGTGCTTTCATCGTTGTTCTCTTTAGCCTGGTGTATGATATTTAGTCTTTGGTTTAAACCATCTGATTCTTGGGATTTCGATTTTTCTACCTGTTCCTGAATGTGAGCTCTTATATTTACCAACAATGAGATTTTGCCTATGATATATATATATATTATATATGTAATTGTTTTAGTACTTTTACCTGCTATTAATTACTATTATTGTATTTAGTTAGCCGCATTCAGACTTAAGGGAGGGATTTGGATTTATCATTCTTATGCTAAAGCATATGACAAGGACATTGGGAATGATTTTAAAAGGCAGATGGTCTGTTATGCTTGCGTCATTAAAGACTAATATTATAATACTGAGCTTTCCTTTTATCTTCAAAGATCATCAACTAGTACCATCCTTGCATCAGTTTGTGAAGAAAAGAAATGTTTTTCTTTCCTAGAATTTTGTTACATTTCTGTGTTCAAAACTTGTCATGTTGAAAATAAAAAGGTGGTGGTTGTTGTTATTGAAGTTATATTAGAGTCTCAGCGAAAGTACTCCAATTTAAGGACTATTGTAGACAGAAGCCAGAAGGTCAGGTCTCCCGCTCTGACAAGGTCTCCCACCCCAGCACCTCGGGCCACCCCAAAAATAATACAATTCTGTTGAAACTACAAGAAAGGACAGCCAGCGCAAGCACCAAAGTGCTGCATGATCCGAAGCTCTTCTTATAAGGGCTCAAAATAAAATTAAAGGAAGGAAGCGTTGTTTTAAGAGTTTCTATTCCTGGGCTGAAAAAATCTCAAACTTACCAGTATTGCAGTGCCTTATCATTCAAGATCAAACTGAAACTGTCAGTGAATGGATAGTAGTACCAGACATTGTTATTGAAATTTTGCTCTTTTTTTTTTTACTGTTTTAAAATTATTTCTAATCAAATTGCATTTGCTGCTTTGTTTCCAGGGGGAGAAAAACAATGGATTCTTTGTTCTCTATCATAATATGAAACATGGACAGACATCCATCAAAGAACTTGGAGACTGTCTGCGAGAAGTGTAAGTTGTTTTTTTTTTCATTTTTCCATAAGAATTTGTTGGGTTTTGGTTTTTTTTTGTGGTCAGTATCAGTTTTCTTAATATTGAGAATAGCTTGTGGAAGGCTGGATCAAAAGAAATACTCAAATAGAATTTAAGAAAGAAAAGAAAAATTTAATTGAGGGCCTCTCTCTCTTTTTCTTTTCTTTTCTTTTCTTTTTTTTTTTTTTTGGGGGGGGGGTTGTCAAATAATGTTGGGAGCTTCAGATGATTTTCAAAATATTTTGGAGTTTGTGCTGTTGTACTTGATGGGTTCTGTTTGTTTGGAAATCGCTTTATAGTTTATTTCAATATTTGTGTGTGTGTGCGCGCGCACGCTCTGTGTGCCTGTGATGTGACTGTGTTTGACATAGTTCCTGTTTTTGTTGCAGGCTGACAGTGGAAGAAAACTACAGCAAACTTCTCAACAAGCTGACCAAGAACATTGCCACCACAAGTCCTGTAGGGTAAGCACATGTTCAGATGTATCTGTAATGGCATCTTTAATGAAATCAATAGGGAAAAAACATTTCCAAAATACTCGGCAAAATATCTTTTCTTCAACACATGGAACGACTCTGCTAAGTTATTTAAGTGGTTAGTGTTATTAGGAATTTAACATGAAAAATAATCATGTTCAGAGAATTCAAAATAGGAAAAACAGAAGATCAATAACTATTTGTGTCCGATGATAATGTTTTGAAATACTGTAATTGGATGGTGCATGTCAACAAAAATTGTTCTGTTATTACTTTTGTTTCTTGTTAATTTGTATAATCCACCAGGTCCGTGAAGGGACTACAGGAAACTTAAGAATTTGATCAACTTTTTCCATTTGGGTAACCCGCTATAGGGCAACCAACCATCTACTAACCCTTTCACTCTGTATCACCCACTGCTGGGTTACGGTAGCATACAAATGTACACAGGGGTTCTTTCCCTTAACATAGGGAAAACTTTGAAAAATTTTTATGTTCAGCACTGCCCTGATCTTTGCTTATTGAAATGCAGTATTCAGAATACTAAAATACCTGGCAGTGACACAGAGACAGGCATACACAAGCCTGCATTTAAAACCAAATATTAACCTGTGCTCATTCGTGTACTTAAGCCTGTATGAGTGTTGCAAGAATGGACATCACAGACACACACACACACACACACACACACACACACACACACACACACACACACACACACACACACACACACACACACACACACACACACTCTTTCTCTCTCTCTCTCTCTCTCTCTCTCTCTCTCTCTCTCTCTCTCTCTCTCTCTCTCTCTCTCTCTCTCTCTCTCTCTCTCTCCCCCCCCCCTCTCTCTCTCTCTCTCTCTCTCTCTCTCTCTCTCTCTCTCTCTCTCTCTCTCTCTCTCTCTCTCTCTCTCTCTCTCCCCCCCCCCTCTATCTCTCTCTCTTTCTCTTTCTCTCTCTCTCTCTCTCTCTCTCTCTCTCTCTCTCTCTCTCTCTCTCTCTCTCTCTCTCTCTCCCTCCCTCCCTCCTCCCCGCCCTCTCTCTCTCTCTCCTCCCTCCTAAACCAAACAGAAAGTAACAATTTACAGCTGAGATAATGTACAAAAAAAACACCAAACCCCACTGTTTGCAGAACGTTCAGTCCCTTCTGGCAAGTATGGAAGGCGTTCATGGAAAAACTGTCCAGTCTGCACATGCAGATGATGCACACCTGCTCCGACCTGCTGAAGGATCTGGCTCGCTACAACGAAGAGCAGCACAAGAAGCACAAAACGGTCGGTCACCTTTGCAGGGTTCGCGATAACCGGTAATTGTCGGTATTTTACGATTGTAAACAGGGAATACCGAAAATTTTCGAAGCAGCCGGTACTGCGTACCGATTCTGTTTGCCTGTGACCGATTAGATTTCCGTCTAAAAAAAAAAGTCTGAAGTGACATTTTCTGACAGTCTGTCATGCGCCTGTACTGTGCTTACGCACCTACCCCTTCCTACCACCACCCCTTCCGACGAACATCTTTGGCGCCAGCATGATTAGCCTAGCACGCAGAACAGCAAGTTTTACTGTGAAAGAATAGAGCTTCGCGCTCTTCTCGGCATGACAGTAACTTCCATTCACAATGAGTAAATGGGGCCTAGATTTATTTAATCTTTATTCTTTTAATCTTTTATATCGAGGATAATGGAATAAGCACTCCTTTGCTTTTTTACATCCAGTCCCCATGTGTATGCAGTTTTGTAAATGTCATCTGTTCCCACGGGCACAGGATGGCCTGCTCTTACGAAAAGCGAAAAGCGGAGGGTCTTTGACTATGAATTTGCGTGTTGCTTTAAGAGAGAAGAGTCGAAAACTAAATCTAAATGCTTTGGGCTGAGACACTGAATTAGTGTTGTCTGTTAGGCTGTCAGTGTTCAAGGCGTTTGAGATTGATAGGTTTGAGTGTGTGTGTCTTCAATTTAATGTCTATCCACTAAAAAGTGATTTTAGACAATGTGTTGCAAAGATTGTGTTGAGATGCTTTGTGTTCTCTGTTATACAGTCATTATTCAGGGCATTTTAGTTTGATAGGTTTGCTTGTGTTGAGATGCTGAATGAGTGTTGTCTGTTATACAGTCAGTATTCAAGAAATTTGAGATTGATAGCTTTGCTTGTGTTGAGATGTTTAGTGTTGTCTGTTATGCTGTCAGTATTCAGGGAATTTGAGATTGATATGTTTACTTGTGTTGAGATGCTTTGTGTTGTCTGTTAGGCAGTCAGTATTCAGAGAATTTGGGTTTGATAGATTCTGAGTGGTGTCTGTAATGCAGTCAGTATTCAAAGCGTTTGAGTTTAATAGGTTTGTGTTGAAATGCTTAGTGTGGTCTGTCAGTGTTATGGAGGTAGTACTCAAAGCATTTGAGTTTGATAGGTTTGTTTGTGTTGAGATCTATGTTGAGTGTTGTCTGTTATACAGTCAGTATTCAGGGAATTTAAGTTTGATAGGTTTGAATGAGATAAGGAATATTGTCTGTTACACTGTCAGTATTCAGAAAATTTGAGGTTGATACCGTTTGCTTATGTTGAGATAAGAAATATTGTCTGTTAATGCAATCAGTTTTCAGGGAATTTAAGTTTGATAGGTTTGCTTGTGTTGAGATGCTTTGTGTTGTCTGTTATGTAGTCAGTATTCTAGGCGTTTGAGTTTAATACGTTTGTGTTGAAATGCTGAATTAGTGTTGTCTGTTACACAGTCAGTATTCAAGGCGTTTGAGTTTAATACATTTGTGTTGAGATGCTTAGTGTTGTCTGTTAGTGTTATGGAGGTAGTATTCAAGGCGTTTGAGTTTGATAGGTTTGCTTGTGTTGAGATAACGAATATTGTCTATTATGCAGTTAGTATTCAAGGAATTTGAGTTTGATAGGTTTGCTTGTGTTGAGATAAGAAATATTGTCTGTTATGCAGTCAGTTTTCAGGGAATTTTGAGTTTGGTAGGTTAAAGTGTCTCCTGTGCTTCTGATAGTCAAGGCGCTGAGTTTTGCCTGTTTAAAAAGTCTCTGCCCCTTAATAGACTGCCCAACAAGTCTGATTCTGGTGGAATTTTCATTTCATTGTGCCATATAGAGAAAATCAACTCTTGGGAGAGGGATTAAGAGAGGGGGGGGGGGGGGGGGGTCTCCAACAGCCATAGCACTATTTTTCTCCATTTTATTAACTTATTTTAAGCAGTTGGGTTTTCAAGCAACCATATTCTATCTGTTCCATATGAAGTTTACATGATTATTCTCATGCATACATGATTTTCCTTTTATGAAAAGCAATCATTTGGGTAGCATTCTGCAGTTGAGAAGTTACCTAAACAATATTGCATCTTACATTTCACTCTTTTATTGTTAGCAAGCGTGGTGCTGTTAATCTCCATAGCCTTGTGCACTATATTATATCTTGTCGACAAGAGTAGATCCATATGTATACATGTGCAAGTGCCACTGAGTGATTGATCACTTGAGTTTGGTTTGTCCTTTACAGATGAAAGAAAATGAACAGCCTACTTTGGAGGCAGTTCAGAATATCCAAACCACCCTCACTGCTATGCATAAGGTAAAGTTGGATTGTTTGAGTATGAAATATAATAAAAAGAAAATGAATGTATATAGGGTGCAGAAAAGTTAAGCATGATCTCAGAAGTATGTGCTAAAGGGATGGATTGTTTAGGTACTAATTAAGAACTGTGATACTGTCTAAACCACTCCCGACTATTTCATATGTATTCGTTCATGTATTGACCGTGCATGCCTGATCGATGTTTGGTGAGTTCAGAAAGAAACTGACGACAAATTGAGACTCGGTTATCTTCTGTTAGCTTATGCAGACTTTAGTGTGGTCTGTTTTTTTCCATGTAACCTCTGGTCAGTATACTGCATGACCATGGAAATTGAAAATACGAAAAAAAAATTAAAAAATGACTTGTTCTCTGAAATAAAAGTCCTATAATCTTGGGATCATTTTTTAAAAAAAAACTTTTTGAGAGTAGATTGTGTATTTTATCATTAATTTGAATTACATGGTAAAATTGTGCTGCAGTTGTGCCAGTTAAAAAGTAGACTGTTTATAACTATGTTACAGTGTGTTTGGTATAAAACTTTGAAATTATTTATTTGATATTGATTATTGCAGGCCAAAGAACTTTATCACACACGGTGCATAGAAAAGGAACGACTCAAAAGGGAAAATGCATCTGCAAAGGATATTGAGAAGGTGAGTCTGGCCTAAGATTGTGTGTGTGCGTGCGTGCGTGCATGCATGCATGCGTGCATGCATGCGTGTGTGGGTTGGTTTTTGGGGGGGGGGGGGTGGGGGGGGGTATCTCAAGGATAATGGGATAAGCACTCTTGTGCTTTTTTGCATCCAGTCCCCGTGTGTATGCAGTTTTGTAAATGTCATCTGTTCCCACCGGCACACAATGGCCTACTCTTACGAAAAGCTGGGGAAGATGCAACAACATCATCAACAAATCTGAAATACTGTGCCTTGGTTTCCTTAGCCCTTGTTCATTCATATAATCGCTATCTGTTTTCCATGCTTTTTTTTGTTTTATGCTGCTCCTTTTTTGTGATGATGAATTAAAGTGTGAAAAAATATTGCAGTGTGTAGTGTGGGGTGTGTGTGTGTGTGTGTGTGTGTGTGTGTGTGTGTGTGTGTGTGTGTGTGTGCGTGTGTGTACATGTGTGTACATGTGTGTGTACGTGTGTGTAAAGAAAGCCTTATTGAAGGCTTTGAGATTGTCTGATAAATTTAACCTTGTTTTTTTCATTATTTTAATTTGCAGGCGGAACAAAAATACAAGAAAGCCCGTGAGTATAGAGTGTGTCGTCTTTGGTAGTGAAATGAGGTCATCAGTTGACCTCCTTTTCCAGATATTATGAATGTTAATGTGTTTGTGTGAGTGATCATGTCTCTATGTCTATGTGTCTGTGCACATGTTCATGTGTGTGCCTGTGCGTATGTACATTTTCTTGTTTGGTGTGTGTGTGTGTGTTTATGAAAAAAGCTACGTACATAAATCATTGTCTGCAATCTGAAAATTGAATGTGTCTATGCTATAAAAATTATGTATAAAGTTTTCATGGAAACAATGTTTTGGATATAAGTTTTGCACTCTTAGATTTTTTTGGTGTTCAATGTATTCAGTGACATTGTCACATCTGCTCTTTGAATTGTGGAGGCGGGAAAACTCAGTAGTCAGAGCACTTGCTTTTCCCAAGCCAATATTAAGCAGCATCAAGCATAGTTACCAAGTGGATGGGTTACCGTTTGCGCACCTTGGCTTCGGCATAGTCCCCCAGTTCACGCAGCTGTCAATGGGTACCTACCCTCTTTAGGGTCAGGGAAGGTAAAGCAGCGAGGGAGAGAGAGGAGATGGGCGCCTCTGATGCCATGCTCCCCTGTAATCACAATGGTCATGGGACACCTTTACTTTTTTTTTATATTTTTTTTTTTACATGTTATGATTTGATTACAGTAGAAAAAGAAATTACTTTTTTTTTTATTATTCTTTTATATCAAGGATAATGGAATAAGCACTCATGTGCATTTTTTCATCCAGTCCCTGTTTGTATGCAATTTTGTAAATCTTATCTATGCCCACCGGCACACAATGGCCTACTCTTATGAAAAACGGAACAGGATCTAACATGTGCGCAAGAAGTTCTGCGTGTGTTCGCACATGGGGCCTCTTTTTTTGTGAGATCAGATTTTTAGTTTTTCCTGTCATCAACTACGATGTGATAGAATCACATGTGTAGCCTCGGGAATACTGAATAGGGAATCTTTGTTTTCCTACTGCTATTGTAATGGACATGACTGACTGAGCATGCATTATTCTCCAGCACTGATGTTAACTTTGATGCTGTCAGTGATAACAACCTATGTTCTGAAGACCTGTGTCTCTGTGTTTTGCAGATGAGGAATACAGAGGGTTGGTGGAGAAGTACAGGACCGTCAAAGCCACATTTGAAAACAAAATGACAGAATCTTGCAGGGTGAGTGCATTTTGGACTCATTTGAATTGCTTTTTTTTTTGGGGGGGGGAGGTTGTGTGCATTTGTATCCCTTTTTTTCAGTTTGTGAAATTGCCATGACCTTGTTAAAAATTTCTACCCCCAAAAAATTTTGTATTAGAAGAGTTAAATGTAGATATATTCTTTTTTATGGATCTTCGAGTATTGTTTGTTTGGGTTTTTTTTTCATTGCTTAAGTTGTGTGTAGTATATATATCTCTATACAGGGTGTAGGCTTTCCGGTATTGCCAAGAGGAAACACAGCTCCAAAAAAAAAAAAAGCAATGGGAAAAGAACTGTAGGTTCTGTGTGTGTGTGTGTGTGTGTGTGTGTGTGTGTGTGTGTGTGTGTGTGTGTGTGTGTGTGTGTGTATTTAAAATGGTTGAAGTGTATGTTATTCAAGCTTGTGGCAGCAGTTTGTCATATTTTACAAGTTAACTTAAAAATTGTATAACAAATTATGCATTTTCAATATAGTACAATATCAGCACTTATTGTATCTAATTGCTTGCACAACACAACACAACACCACACAACACAACACCACACACACACACACACACACACACACACACACACACACACACACACACACACACCACACACACACACACACACAGGCACGCGCACACACACACACACACACACACACACACACACACACACACACACACACACACACACACTCTACTTACACACACACACACACACACACACACACACAATACACACACGCACACACACACACACACAATACACGTTCTCATAGGATGTTGTTGTTGGGTTTTGCAGCATTTTCAGGAGTTGGAAGAGGAGCACATATGTCAGATGAAGGATTTTGTGGACACCTACATCAAAGCCTGGGAGAATCAGCATGTACTTTTGGGACAGGTGAGACAGACAGACAGACAGACAGACAGATAGTTGACTCCTCGACTGTAGTCTGTGCGTCAGCTGTGTAGTGGGGAAAGAGTCGGTATGTTTCTTTTGTTGTGCCACGCAGATCTTTTTTTTTCATTTGCAATCTTGTGTTTGTCTCAAATGTTGCATTAAAAATTTAAAAAAAGAAGAAATTATGATTATTTTCCAAAGGTTCCTAAATCATGCACACTTTAAAAAAAAAAAAAAAAAAAAAAAAAAAAGTTTGACCAGTTGGTGTTTTTGTTGTATGTTTGAAATGAAGGATTTTTTTTTTTCATGTCAGCATGTAAAGGAGTTTGTGCCATTCATTTTGCTTTCTTATGGATCAGGAGTGTTTTATTATGATGATTTGGAAGAGTGGGTGTTGTTTATAATGAGAGTTGGCTTGTTCCTTCATCTCTAACATGGAAGAAACCATCCAGAATAATAAGTTAACCTATAAGCTGGTGAACTTTTTAACATGATCTCCTGTCTGTCAGCGTTACGTCTCCAAAAATGAGGACATAAAAGGGAAAGAAGCCGTATAATGTTCTTTTTGAAGGAGCTCTCTAACATGTCTCACTACGCACACATGAATGCGTGCATGTGCGCGCGCACAAATACACACACACACACATGCACGCATGTGCGCGCGCACAAATACACACTCACACACACACACATGCACACACACACACACACACACACACACACACACACACACACACACACACACACACTCACACACACACACACACACACACACACACACACACACACACACACACACACACACACACACACACACACACTCCGTATAATGTTCTTTTTGAAGGAGCTCTCTAACATGTCTCACTACACACACATGAATGCGTGCATGTGCGCGCGCACAAATACACACTCACACACACACACATGCACACACATACACACACACACACACACACACACACACACACACACACACACACACACACACACACACACACACACACACACACACACAATCCGTATAATGTTCTTTTTGAAGGAGCTCTCTAACATGTCTCACTACACACACATGAATGCACGCATGTGCGCGCGCACAAATACACACTCACACACACACACACACGCACACACACACAAACACACACACAAACACACATAATAAAATTTCCAGTTGGGATTGGTGATGATGATACAAACAAATTATACACAAGTTTCCTTTATTTGGTTTACAACAACAGAGTAAAAAAAAAAAAAAAAAAAAAAAAAAAAAAAAGAAAGAAAAGAAAGTACTGTTTTTAAGTCTTCAGTTTTTTTAGGGTTTTTTGTGTTTTTTTTACTGCTCATTGATGTTGTATCCATGCCTATGAAATGAAAAGGAAGAGCTTTGTGGCTGTGTGCAGATTCAGCATGAGTTCAAAACCAACTGTAATGAGCTGACAGTGCAGAAACTGATCAATACCTTCATTGAGGCCAAGAGCACCGGAACAGAGAAACCTGGTGAGTGAAGCTGTCTGTCTGTCACTGTGCTGTTCTCCCTCATGACTAATGCTTATCCTCTCTGTGTTCATTCTCTCATCCTTAGTCTGTATGTATGTTCTTATCCATTCATCTTGCGTTTAAAAGGCTCTTGTATCATTTGTATAGTTATGTAGAAAAACTTACATATTACTTTTTTTTTTTTTTAAGTCAAAAGAAATCAGAATTGATTGGGAAAGTTTCTTGTCGATGATTTTTTGAAGACCTAATTTGTATTGAAGACCTAATTTGTACTGAACAGATGTGCTTAAATCAGAATTGATTGGGAAAGCTTTGTCAACGATTTTTGAAGACCTAATTTGTACTAAGCAGATGTGCTTAAATCAGAATTGATTGTGAAAGTTTCTTGTCGGTGATTTTTGAAGACCTAATTTGTACTAAGCAGATGTGCTTAAATCAGAATTGATTGCAAAAGTTTTTGTCAGTGATTTTTCTTGTCAATTTTTTTTTTTAAAGACCTAATTTGTACTTAGCGGATGTGCTTCTCCCCATGCTAACTAACCCTTGCCGAAAAGGCCAGAACCAGTGATTAAGTTGGCAGTGGTGGTTGTTCGCACACAGGTCCCATAGAGTTTGTGGAGCCAGACCTGACCAGCCCTCCCAGCCCCGCCACAAGACCCATGTCTCCAGAACTGGTGTCCACAGACAGCAAGAGAGACAGCTTCACTGAGAAGCAGAAACAAGGTGAGGAGGGGTCTGTCCTGATCCGTATTTGGGGCTGGGCTTGTTTTTGTTCGGGTTTTTTTTTTTGTTTTGGTTAGTGAGAGGTTCTGGGAAACATTTGTCATGTATGTTGAAGGTGTCAGGAGAGAGTGGTAGTTGGCAGTATTGAGCTCTGTCGTAGGCAAAGTGCGTAGTGTAGTGAGCGTTTTATGTAGTTGAGTATATTGTGCGCAACTATACAGTATGCCTCTTAGATATTTTTGATTTAGGAGAAAGGTTAGCTTAATCTTTCTGATTAGGAATAGCGAGAACAAAAGTTCATTGCCTTTTTTTTTGGGTTATAAATTCATGTTTTTTTACAAAATTGCTATCAAATTTTGTATGTGGATTTTATTCGCTTGGTTGGTTTTTTTGTTGTTGTTATTTGTTTAAGTTTTTTTTCCAAATATATTTATGGTTGGCTCAGCAATCCCTATTGGAAATTTGATTTATTCATATATACTTTCTTTCTCCTGTTATTGTTTGGTGTATAATACTCTTCTTCAGTTTTTTTGTTGTTGTTTTTTTGAGTGGTGCAGAAGGCAGCAGTCAGATTGTCTTGGGGTCGGCCATTATGGATATTGTGCTTATAACCTCAATCATTGATTTCAGAACTTCCCGCTTCAGGTAGTAGCACCATGTCCCTTCCGGGTTAGTACACACAAAAGTGACCATGATATTTTCATGTTTTTTTTTAAAACTACCTCTCTTTCGGGCTTTTTTGGTCCCCCTTCCCCCCCCCCCCCCTCCCCCCCTTTATTCCTAGTTTGAAGTTTGACTTCCTCCCTTACACCCTCTCTCAACAGTGCTGTGGCAGAATCCCCCTCCCCCCCCTTCCAATCGCACTCTCACAGTTGACAGTTGTTTGGTTGCACTTCCCTGTATCAGATATCTTTGCCACACTTTCCTTCCTCTCTCTTCAACCTTTTAATGCTTTTTTTCTGTGTCTCTCCTCTGTTTTGTTCTGAGATTGGAATATACTGTCTGATTCTCAAATCTTGGTTTTTACTTATTCTTCAGCAGCTCCTCCTCTCTCTCTCTCTCTCTTCTCTCTCTCTCTCTCTCTCTCTCTCTCTCTCTCTCTCTCTCTCGTCTCTCTCTCTCTCTGAGTCTCTCTCTGTCTGAGTCTCTCTCTCTCTGAGTCTCTCCTCTGATCTCTCCTCTCTTCTCTCTGTGCATTTGTTTGTCTCATTGTTTTGGGTTTAAAAAAAAAAAAAAAAGAAATCAAAGGATTGTGTTTTAAATCTGATAAACCTTTTTTTTTTTTTTTTTGGTACCCAAGTCTTGGTAAAAGCTTTTGCAGAATGAGGTACCCTGGCTACCGCAAATGGAAAAAAATTTCAGTGAAATAAGATTAAAGGAAGATAGTGTGTATGTGTGCTTATGGGTGTCTGATAGTAATATAATCTTGGCATGAAATTTAGTGTAGTGGGAGTGGTTTCATTCACAAGAGAGACAAAACCGCATGCACACCGGGACTGGATGTAAAGAACCATAGAAGTGCTTTTTCCATTAACTTCAAAAGAGAAAGTTATCTCCCATTTAGAAGAAAACTTTCGCTGAGTGTCAGTTTTAAAAAATCTTTTTTTGTGTTTGTTTTTAATCTTTTCGTTTGATGGTAAACAAAATATCAACAATGAGAAAGAACATTCTTTTAGCCATCAGAGAGTGACTAAAACAATGTGCTGATGGGGCAAGAATGGGTGGGGGGGGGGGGGGGGGGGGGTATAATGATATACCTGCAGCTGACTTATTTGCAGGTTTGTGAGAGTTCTTGTTTGTTAAGACTGGGGGGAAAAGAGCATTCCTGTAAGCTACAAATGTAAAGTAGCTGCAGAAAAACCCTTTCTTTAGTTTGCTGTACTTCTGCAGCAAAAGAATGTAAAGTTTTGCAGTTTGTTAATTCAAACAGGAGTTCAACCTTCGTCCCGTGACCTAAAGACAAAATGCAGTCTGTCATGTGGGATGGGTTTGGTGGTTTTTTGGAGGGTTTTTTGTTGTTGTTGTTTTGTTGTTGTTTTTTTGGGGGGGTCTTTTATTTGTGCTTTGGCAGTGATTTTGGTTTTGTTTCTTTGAACTAAATTAAGCTATAATGTTGTATATCAAAATGTTGTATATCAGGTCCATTGTGACTGAACTGTCAGTTGTATCATAAATTGGTGCTGGACTGAATGATTGCAGAAAGATAGTAGACATGTTGATTAAGGAGAGTCTCTGATTGTATATAGTGTGTTATATGTTTAACAGTCATAGAGAATTGTATATTGTAAAATTGGGATTAATCTCTCTGGGGGAGAGCATGTCACTTCAGCACAGTGCTACCTCCCCCCTTATGCTTTCTTCCTAGTTTTTCCTGTGTTATTTATCTACTTGTTTACTTAACTATGGGGCTTTTTTTTCTCCTTTTTTATTATTTTTTTTTAGAAACAACTGCCTTTTCGTCGTAAGCTAGTGCACTTGCGCAAAATACATTTTGAGCCCTTGCTAATTTTCTTAACCAAAAGAGTAGTACCCAAACTACCATGAAAGTATGACAGATGGAGGGGAACATCACTGTTAAACAGGTTAGAATTTTGGAACTTTTTACTTTTAAGACTTGTGCATTACTTCTTGACCACCAAATCATGTGGACAAGTGTTATATTGAATGGTGATAGCGAATGGCAAAGCTGTTGGTACAGTAACTTTTACACCTAGTGCACCTGTCGGTTTTGACAATCTCATGGAAAGTCCATGTATTTCACCTTGTGAAGGCTACAAGAACCTTTTATCACCTCTTTTTTTATTGACTCTTCTATACACAAAAAATTACCATCGGTGAACCTCGGAACTCTAGCCGAAGAAGAATCAAAGAAACAAGTGACTCCTCTTGGTTTTAAATGTTCTTGTTTTTCAGTCTTATTCTTTTACCTAAGTAGCTCTTTTTTTTGTTGTTGTTTTTTTTGGGGGGAGGGGGGGGGGCGCGAAATTTGCGTAAGCAGAAAGGGAAAGAGAGAATGTGTTGTGTATGTGTTTTCATGCATATTAGTGTGAGAAGGAGAGAGGGTGCAAACACATGTATGCTAGAGTGGTGAAACCAGAAGAAACAAACAATTGGTCTTTTCTGTAACACGACTAATGTTACATACTTTTTGTTCACCCCTCTCCCCCCCTAAACAATGAGTAGTATCATGTTATGATTCATAGATGTATCTTTTTTTTTAGATTCTTGACCTTTCTTTGCCAATGTGAAAGATAGATGGGGCTTTGTTGTAATATGGATCTTTTTAAGTATCATTCAGAGTCTTTCAAGTGGTTGGCTGAGCTTTCATAGCTCAGGTGATTAAATAGAATCCCTTATTATATATAATTTTGGATGGTGTACTGTCCTAATGTAAAGTACATGTATATCACATATGTTCCTATAAAATGTTGGTAATCACAGACATAATAAAATGATTGTACAGAATTCAGCATGGTAGAATATTGAAGAATTTTACCTAGTTCAAGGGTGTTGTCACATTAGGTACTACACATCTAATGCTCTTTTTTTTCACGTAATTCTGCAACTATTATTCATATTGGAAATAGTTATATAGATATCTGTTCCAAAATATATCATATATCTTTCTCTTTTTAGTTAGATGTGTCTGTTGTATCTCCTGTCATAAATAATATGTAAATATTTTATATGAAGAAGGTAGCAAGTACTAAAAACTGTATCTAATCTTTTTGTGTGAAAGTTGGGTTTTGTACTAACGTTTGTATATATGTATGTGTTTGTTTTTTTTTGTTTTTGTACATTCCTGGTTTGTGCTAATTTTAAACCCTTTGAAATTTAATGTTTCCAGCTGAAGTAGTTTTAAACAGAGAGAAAACTGGACTAAGAATTTACAAAATTATTAAAACAATAACAGAGCCGAACCCCTTTTTTTTTTTTTTTTTTTTTTTTGCAAAGCTTGCACACCTGCTATGATTGGCCGGTTGAATGTCAGTGGAACTGTCAAGCTTTTACCTGTGGAAGATGAAAGCACAGTGAGTGAGACAAGACTTGATGATCAAATTTTAGGCATTCAGTCTGAGATATGATAAAGACTGGAATAGCCCTCCTTTAAAAAAACAGTCCCTAAATCAGAAATCTTCACTGTGACATAAATTTGATATAATTGTGACAACTACAACACTCGAAAGATCTTCTAAATCATAGATTAATACCATTATTTTTTAGGTAAAGTGTGGTAGTCTTATTTTATTGAGGTTGGGAAGAAAGCTTTCACCTGCAGTGTGTATTTGCATGCAACAACTGACTGTAGCTTAACTTTTCATGACAGTGGTTTGAGGAAAACAAACTAAAATCAGAATTACTACAACTTTTGGCCAGTATGCACATGGGATAGCTCAGTGGTCAGAGCACTTGCTTTCCCCAAGCTAAGGTTAAGAAACATCAAGCATGGTTATCAAGTGGATGGGTGACCGTTTGCACACCTTGGCCTCAGTACAGTCCCCCAGTTCACCCAGCTGTGAATGGGTATCTGCCCTTTTTAGGGTCAGGGAAGGTAAAGCAGCGAGGGAGAGAAGATGGGCACAGCCCTCAATATACTGGCCCCTAGAGAAGCTGAAGTCTCTGACGCCTTGCTCCCCTTCTACCAGAGAGGTTATGGGACACCTTTACCTTGCTTTTTATGCATATGTATGCATAAACATATGCATTGATATAAACATCTGCCCACTCACATATATTTAAACACAGATAAGCATGTGCACCCAATATTCTCTGTGGCTCAGAATGTAAAGATTCCACCGACACTTGTCCAGATTTTAAATGATCTTCCTGCGATTTTTTTTCGGGCATTTCTGAAGCAGTAAGGCTCAAAAAAAGTTTTAGGTAGCTTAAAAAAACTACCTCTATGCTGATCTGTGTATATATTGTATTCAGTATCGAAATGAAATAAACACAGAGATAAAAATTAGAAAACAGATGAGAAACATATTACACAACTTCGGAAAAGGAGAATAAGATATCAGGAATAAATTGATATAGTGAAACATAACAGAAATACAATAGCCATTGAAAGTTACACACACATACACATAAACAAGTATGCGTAACAGAAATTTGTTGTCCTCACCCTCCTGTCTCTCTCACACGACGAAAAACAAACAACAAAAAAACGCATCCTCACTCGACCTGTCAGCCTTGGTTACGGTGATCATCATTCAGGGGAAAAGGGGACGCTGTACATAAAAACAGGGGAAAAGGTGTGATTAACCCAGTCGCCCACTGACCCCGTTGCTTTCAGAGTGTAGCCGGGGGCGGCGGAACACCTCCCACCTGTAGACAGACCCAAGTATGAGTAACCTGTCTGCTGATGCGTTGCTGCTTTCAGACTCTAGCGGAAGCCGAGCCCTGTTCTGTCGGACCAGCCGGGTCCGCTGAGCCGCAGTGTCAAGCTCCGAGTCTCTCGCACATGTAAAGCTGACAGCTGACTCACTTGCCTTCTTTTCTTTACCTTTTTTATTTTTGTGTTTTTGTGTTTTTCTCTTCTTATCTGTGTTGTTGTTGCAGCTACCACCACACAGTGTGTGTGTCGTTTGTGATGCTGCAGTCAGTCCCGTCTTAGGGTGCTCTCTTTTTTTTCTTTTTTCTTTTTTTTTTTCCTGTCAAGTTTTTAATGGTGACGTTTATTGTTGGAAAAAGGTGTTGTTTTAAGATTGCTTTGTTTTGTGGTGGCTTCCGGTGATTTTTGCGTTGTTTTGAATTTTGAAAAATGGTCAAAGAACTTATTTGAAAGAAGTATTCTGCTGTTGATAAAGATTATGTTTTGTGATATGCAAGGATTATCAAGAGAGCTAAAGTAGTCTCTGAGAAAATACTGTACTACAACAGGTTGGGATTTTTTTGTAGTTTACAAAAGGCCCCAATTAGCTCCTATATTCCTATAGGGACAAGTATCTAAAGTATTAGTGGGGACTAATGCTTCATGTTGAACAAAGCACAAGATAGTGCGTAAGATATTGGGATCTCAGCTAGTAGACTACATGATTTGTGACCTTTATTAAGATTTGGTTTGTTATTGTTTCTGCATGCTCAGAAAGAAAAATGAATTAAAGCCTAGGTAACAAAAGCATTCTGATCAGAAAAACTTGGTGATCACTTTTTTTTCCATATCAAACTTCTTACAATAAGGAGTTATTTAACAAACAAACTAAGCAACTGATCTATGTGACAGATAACTCCACAGTTATATCTATGACTGTTATACTCTTACCTTAATTTCCTTTTTGAGTTGTTTGGGCACTGCTCTGAATTTTTACACAGTGTGACTTTTGCAAGTTGAACTTGATGGATCCTATCTATCTTCAGCTTGCAAGGTGCATGCTAGGTGTGTCCATGCCATCCAGCCACAAACACCTATAAATGTGATCATTTAAACAGAAGTAATTTGTCCATTTCAGTAATGGTTTTGTCTGGTAGAAAGTCAACAAGCAGGGCTTGCTTATTGTGTGTGAAACAAGGCTACACAAATTGTCACATTGGCCTATTTTAAGCTTAAGAAGTTGTCTGTATAAAAAAAAAAATTTTTGAAGATCTAGATCTGTGTAGCAAATTTTCCATCTTATAAGATTTGGATTTACTAATTGCTTGTGTAGAGGCCTAGTATATTGCTGCGTTGCCTGGTAAACTGCTGTTCTGTAGGCCTGGTACAGTGGTAGATTGCTATTCTAGAGGCCACAGGTGGCATCAGGCAGGAGATCACCACAAACCAGAGAGAGAGAGAGATGAAAATCTCTTGCAGGGCACAGCCTGAGAGACAGAACTGACTGCACATCACTTTTCCAGCATACGTGTGTTGTTGCTGTTGTTGTTTTTCTGTGAGGTAGCAAGCATCATCCAGCCGACTGACAGTGGTACTTTACTTACTCGCCTTGACCAGTACTGCCTTGGCTGTCTCCACTCCCCCCCCCCCCCTTGTGGGATACAGCCTTCGTTGTTTACGTCCATAGATGTTACTTTCTTGACCAGTTACTCTCTCTCTCTCGTCCTCTTTGCATGGATTAGAACAGACCTGTTTTCCCAGTAGTCTATCTTCCTCGCAAGCTGCCCCACTTTGCATTGTTGGGTAGGGGGTGGGACGTATGTATGAGATTTAATTAAAGAAGAAAATTAAGCTCAATATAAAGTGAGGTAGGAAAGTAAACTTGAACGAGGAAATAAAACTGATATTTGAAAGGCAGTTGTGATAGTTTGTAAATGATTGTCTACTGTTGTCGGCTGTAAATGTCAACTATCCTTTTCCTATGTTAAATTTCAAGGGCTTGTAGGTGTAGCATTTGCTTTAAATTCCATCATCAAAGAGAATTTTTGGATTTTACATCAGGTTTAATGTCGGTAGGTATACATCTCTGTTACTTTTTTTTTTTTTTTTTTTTTTTTTTTAGCTGTAGATGCACTGAGACAGTGATGGTATAAATGATGTACCCATCCTGGTCTCCCCAACAAATCAGGAAGAGGCTGTAGATCTTTCTTTTTCTATTCAAATTGGCTGAATTTGTCTGCTAAAGTGTGATGCTGATAAGTATTGTTAAAACAATCTGTTGTTACAGTACTCGCATCTCTCTCTCTCTCTCTCTCTCTCTCTCTCTCTCTCTCTCTCTCTCTCTCTCTCTCTCTCTCTCTCTCTCTCTCTCTCTCTCTCTGGGAAACCTCATCATAATAAATATACAAATCAAAAACTAAATTATGTTTTTCATATAATACTGCTTTCAAAATATGGAGGCTTGATAGCAACTAGATAATATTTTCAGACTTCATGAAAAGACATAAATGAAATGTGTTAGTAGACAAATGAAAATACAAGGAATATGAACATTCCTGTTTTAAAGAAGAAGAAAAAAATGCATATCTACAAGACACTAGAATTAGTGCACACATTTGCAGTGACATCCAACACACACACACACACACAGTGACATGCACACACGCACATTTTTGTCTGTTTGGTTATTTGTTGTTTTGCCATAAGTGGAGAATCTAAACGTGGTATTGCAAATAGAAGTAAAAGAAAACCTGTTGGGTCAAAAAAGCTATGAGTTATGTGTGGGAAATCCTTTTCATAGAACTCATAATAACTTGCCTTTACTTTTACCTCACTAAGTGTCATAGCAAAGCAGCAGTGTAGGAATAAAAGCCTTGAAAACAGGGCCAAGGAAAACAGGTCTGCTCTCTTTGCTAAGAATCTGGCTTCCTCGTAGCATGCTTTTATATTTACTATGCAGCAGAAGACATCAGCATTTTTCCGCAGTTAAATTTGAGACGATTTGGGGTGGGGGGGGGGAAGTAATATATGTGTATATATAACACACTGTTTTGTTTTTCAGTTTTCCCAAGGTGTTACAGTGTGCAGAATATTCCGTGTATGCTGTACTGCATCTGTCACTCTGCAGATGCTTCACTAGCCCAGTGCTGTAGTCAAGCCTTGAGTGCATGGTAGTTTGCTTTATGTTTGTCATCCAAACCTCTGGCCTTACCTGGCCTACTCTTCCACCTTACGATGGACAGGTGGCTTATGGGTATGCAAGATCTTGTGCAGGCAATCCATGCATGTGACCTGGGTTGGTGGTTTCATCCGAAAACGTTGAAGGAGAAAGGATTCAGAACCATTGTTAACTCGCAACGTGGAGTGAAAACTTCTTCTCTTGGTTGCGTGGACTGTAACTATGGCTTATACTTGCCCTGAGATCATGAATCTAATCAGCTGTTCAAAAAGAACAGAAGAAACAAACAAATTGTGCACAGTAGTTGTAAAAATTGAAGTCTCCTTTTGCTATTACAAACAAATAAGCAGGCAGATATTTTGCCAGGGTTGAATTGGGGAAGAGGGGGGGGGGGGCAAACCTGTGGATCTGCAGTGAGAGTTTGAACAGAAAATGGGACTCGCAGCGCACAATTCCAACATCACTCAGTCCAGTGTGCTAAATTTAGCACGCCCCTTCCCTTTACCTAGTCCAAGTGTGGTCAGTTCCTGCTATGATTTGCACCAGCTCACCCCATCTAGCCTAAGATGGGATGAAATAATTAACCCCTGAGAGGAGCTGAAAGTGGGGGAAACTGACTGCTGTGGACTGTGCAGTTTTATCTGCCATGATGCCAGTCAGTGACTGAAGTTCCACATGTGTAGTTACTGCCATGTGTGGCCAGCTTCAGCTTGTGCAACATTTTGCTATTTGGAGTCAACATTTCCTCAAAGGTCTTTTGACTAGTGATGTTACGTGTTTAATTCTCTTTTGCTGAAACCTGTAAACTACAGGCTTTTTTATGGGACATGGAAAAAGGGGAAATATAAATGAGCTTTAGACAGCGTTCAAAATCATACTTTTTTTTCCATCTATTATTTTTCATCTGTCACTGTCTTTTCTTCAACATGGGGCCTGCTGGGTGTGTTTGTATAATTTCTACTCTGTGGGTGCAAAAACTTGAGTATATATAATGCACAATTTGAATTCTGTTTGTCCAGAATTCTTAAGGTTCAGTGAAAAAGATGTTTTCTGGCTGAATACGTTGCATGATTTTCTGCAACAGATGTCTTCTGCTGTACATCTGCTGTTTACAGATGTTATAAAGGGTTTTCGTTTATTTGTAAGCTTTTGGGGTTTGGCTGTTGTAGCATGCCTTACATCATTTACTTCTAGCTTATTCCCTTTTTAGTGTTATTTTCCAAAAAAGCTTCTTGTTGTAAAGCTGGTTCACTAAAACATTTTTGGGGGGGTTGTTTGGGTTTTTTTGGGTTTTTTTTACATGCAGTGGATTTATTTATTGTATGATACTATTCAAGACTTCAGAATGGTTGGTTTACAGTGTTTGTTGTTGATTGTGGTGGAAAAGTGCATGGATTTTTTGTTGTGTGTTTTTTTGCCAGTTATCCTGAGCAGCGCATCATGGATCTTGATCTTTTCTTTTCTTTTTTTCTTTTTTTTTTTCCCTTTCCCCCCATATAGAAATTACTTGTGTGGGCTGTTTTGTCCTACGCTTACCTGTTACTGTCTTGCTTCATTCTCTGTCTCTCTCTGTCTCTCTGTGTGTCTCTCTCTGTCTCTGTCTGTCTGTCTCTCTGTCTCTGTCTCTCTCTCTCTCTCTCTCTCTCTCTCTCTCTCTCTCTGTCTCTGTCTGTCTGTATCTCTCTCTCTCTCTCTCTCTCTCTCTCTCTCTCTCTCTCTCTCTCTCTCTCTCTCTCTCTCTCTCTCTCTATCTCTCTCTCTCCCCTCCCTCCCTCCCTCCCTCATTTTCTTGTAATGGATAAATCAGGTGATGAACCCTCCCTGTCTCCCCCCCCTGCAAATTGCTTCCTTTTTTTTTTATTTCGGGAAACAAAAATCTGGAATGGCAATGTGCTGAAGGATGAAAACCCTTGCTTTGTTTTATCCCCCCCACCCCCTTCTTATGGTGCTGTTTAAATTAATCATTTTGTGAACCCGAGTGCAAGTGTTGAACGTTGTTTTCCTTTAACCTTCTAACAAGTCTCCACGCTTTGAGTTTGACTTGGTCTAGTTGCACTAGAGAGAACAACTGTTTGCTGTGTGAGGCAGCAATGTTGATTTTGCTTCTTGTTGTCAAATTCACTTTGGTTATTCGTGTATCTCACAAACATGCTTTTTTTACAACAACAAACATTTTGGTGTGTGTGTGTGTGTGTGTGTGTGTGTGTGTGTGGTTTAGTTTTGGAAGGGGGGGGGGATATATTTTAGACATGTTATAAGAATTTTCATTCATTTTGTCTTATTGTTTGTACTCTTTTTTTTCTTTGCTTTTTAAAAGAAAAAATTTTTTTTTAGAATGCCCTGCAATATTGTCCCACCCAGCTCTGGGGGCTGTTTGCTTAAAGGTGTGCTTGAAATCATGTAGCTTTCTAAATACCTGGGTATCGTAATGTATGTATCCCAGTATTGTCTTCATTGCTTATGTGTATTGTGTAAAATACTTCTGTAGGTGTTTGAATAGGATTTGTTGTTGTTTGTTGTTGGGTTTTTTTTTTTTGGGGGGGGGGTTAATCGTCTGCTTATTTTGTGTGGTGGCATTTAGATTCACTCTTTGCTACCAGTGCTTTTTTTTTTTTCTTATATGAATAGTTCAGCTTTGCAATTTAGGTAGTCCTAGTTTCTTGTCAGGAGAGTGTGTTTTGGGTATGTTTGTGTTCCTACAAGACACCGATTATGAATCTTGAAACTTTTGTATTATAAATGAGTCCCTTAACTTTTCAAGTCATAAGGGCACCACCAAGACATTATGACAATCCTCAGGTGTCTTAGTCTGTTCTCTGCTGCTCTCTTGAACTTGGCCCAGGTCAAGGTCATCTATTCTTGCACCTTGTCTTTCTGCCTCTTCTGCTGTCCATCCTTTAATCAGACTCCTGGCATGGTGCCCTCCAGTTTTTTTTTCTTTTGTCAGGGCAGGTGATTAGTTGATGTGACGGTATTTTCTTCTGTGGGTGTTTCTTTTCTTTGTAATAGTAGTATCAAGATTTTTCCTCCTTAGAGAGTTTTTTCTAATGCGAAGTGTTTGCTTTCCTCCTGACCAGACCATAATAATCAGTGTGGTTGTTGAGTGTGGAACACAGTATTTATGTGTCTATCTTTCTCTTCTTTTGTTGTTATACAGGTGTGTTGTCATTGTGTGGAATATAGAATTTAGTGTCTGTCTTCTTTTTCTTTTGTTGTTATACGGGTGTGTGGTTGTTGAGTGTGGAACATAGTATTTTTGTGTCTGTCTACTTCTTCTGTCTCTTGTCTTCTTCTTCTTCTGTCATTATACGGGTGTGTGGTTGTTGAATGGTGAACATAGTTTGTGTCTGTTTATTACCATAGTCATCAGATGCCAAGCTCCCTTTTACTTTACCCATTTATCCCTGTGGTGTCTGCCTGTGCCTTCTTGTTTGTTTTCTTTCTTGGGGGGGGGGGGGGGGGGGTCCTTTTCGCCAGTTTCTTAAAATCCCCTTTGTGCTTGATGCAACCTATGCTTCCTAGTGTTCTTTGTAGAATGAGTTTTCATAAGCTTTTTTTTTTTTTCGGGTTTTTGGGTGTTGTTTTGTGTTTTGTGTTTTGTTTTTTAGTGAGGAGCTAGTATGGTTAGGTTTTTTTTTCTTTTTAAGTAACAAGAGAAATAGTATTCTTCTGACTGTCGTTTCTGTCTGTCTCAGTGTCTCTGTCTGTCTGTCTGTGTGTCTCTGTATGTCTGGTTCTCTCTCTGTCTCTGTCTTCTGTCTGTCTGTCTGTCTGTCTGTCTGTCTCTCTCTCTCTCTCTCTCTCTCTCTCTCTCTCTCTCTCCTCTCCCTCTCCCTTCCTCTCCCTCCCTCCCTCCCTACTTTTAAATTACTTCCATGTGTACAAATCTTTCTATTGTTGCATCTTCTGCCAATGTGCTATCAGTACTCTCAGTTTTTATGTCATCTGGTTGTGATTTTGAGATTGTATCAGTGGGCTAGGTTTTTTTGGTTGGTTTGTTTCTCTCATATGATTTTTATGAATGAGGAAAATCTGGAGTATACAGTCACTAATAGTGGTTTTATTCACCTTTCTCCTAAATTGTATGGTGGATGGATAACAAGAAATAAAATAATGAATTAGTTGTGATGAATCAGACATTGAATCATCCAGAACTAACGGGAAAAAACTATTGTAATGTGCCATGAACTGGGAAAGAAAATTGCTTTTGAGGGTTTTTTTTCTGGGGTGGGGGGTTTTCCTCAGAATCTTGGGGCTTTGTTGTATAGTTTAGTATATATCGAGAGAGACCGAGAGAGATATTGATAGAGATATAGATATATATTATAATTTTAGCTTTGAGTAGGTCATATTGTAATGTTATTTACAATATCATGAACGTTTGTATGGTTGGCTCTTGAATGTATTCATATTTTATGATATGATTTCAGTTAGATCAAATATGAGTTTGTTATTCTGACTGGGTTTTCTTCTCAGCATGTGCAGGGTTATTATTTTGTTTTCAAATCATTTTGCATTTCAAGCTTTATGATGTATTATGGATTGTTTCCTCTTGGCTCCCCCTCCCCCTCTCTTCTTTTTTTGGGGGTTTTGCCAAACTTTGCTTGCAATTTTTTGCCTCAGCTCTGAGCATTTTGTTAAAAGCTAGTTGCAGTGATTCAGTGGTAGATAAGGTTTGGAGAGTTATGTGTGTCTTTGTTTGTCTTTTTTCCCTATATGAATATTCAAGAGAGAAAAAAAAAAAACCAAACCCAGGCAAGTCACAAAGAAACAGCTACAGGAATCAAACTCAGATTATGAAAGATAAAATTGTGCTTTTTTTTTTTGAGGGGGGGGGGGGGGGGCTTTTTAAGGGGGGGAGTACTTGTATATTCCATCCATGCTTAAAGACATCATGATGGAAATCATCCTGTCCTGCGGTTGTGCAACAACAGACGAAATATAACTCTTACAAATCTGGCTGTTAATTAAGCAAGGAGAAGCATAGCTGTGCATTGTGAATTTATCGTAGCTGTTTGGTTATTGCATTTTCTTTCCATTCTGATGAGGTATGCCATGCTATGAAGACAGAAGCCATATTCTGTTTTGAGCTTGACATTAATGATAAGATGTGGTGCATGGTTTGACACCTACCCCGAAAAGAACAACAGCACAAAACAAGGTTGTGGTGTTGTTTGTCTGTCTTCAAAGACTTATATTAAGAGATCAATCTTTTGCAAAGTTGACGCATTCAAAAGTTTATGTTTGCTGTTGCACATTGGTCAGTATTGTGTACATACATGTGCATTTATAATTTTATGTTTTGCATGGCCACATTACCCAGCATATGTACCTTAGTGTTGTGGTACATGTTTTCATGTTTTGTTAGTGTGGTTGACAGTTTTTCCTTAAGGTGGCTCAGGTGTGAAAAAAAATGTCTCTTTGTTGTTATTGATGTTGTTGGTGTATGTGTGTGTGTGTCCCAGGGATGGGGTGGTTATTTGTTGTTAGTGTGTGTGTGTCCCAGGGAGAGGGTGGGAGGGGGGATGTAAGATTTTTTTTTTTTAATATTAGACTATTCAAAATACCAGAATTGATCAGCATATCTTCAAGTGATTCACTTCATTACATTCATTTCAGTGTGTGCCTATCAATTTTTAAATATGTTTTAAAGTCACAGATGAAAGTCAGCAGAGTATCATAGATAAAATAATCTCTTTTTTTTTAATGTTTTAAATATTATGTGTTAGGACAGTATATTTGCTGTTGCCTTTTTACTTGAAAAAAATCAGGGGCGTCTACTACAAAAGTAAAGAAAATGTATTATTATGTAGATACTTTTGAGAATGTTCTTTACAGTTTATTGCCATTCCATGACTGAAAATGTATTTTGTAAACTTTTTTGTTGTTGTTGTGTACAGGGTTCCTGAAGAACAAGAACAAGAAGAAAGAGAAAGAGAAGAAAGGAAAAAAGAAGAAAGACAAGGATGGCGAATCACTGTAAGTATTCTTATTTTTTTTCCCTCTCTCACTCTCTCTCTCTCTCTCTCTCTCTCTCTCTTCTCTCTCTCTCTCTCTTCTCTCTCCCCCCCCTCCCTCCCCCTCCTCTCCCCCATTTTCCCTATCAGTAATCTTTTACTTCTGTATTCACTTTGTTTAGAACCTGGTGAAAATTTCAGCATGTAAGCCCACACCAGTGGCAGGCAGGCATATTTGAGGTATATTAGCATAGAGTAGATTATGATGTTGTCCTTTCTTATCATTGTGTGTCTTTGGTTTTTATGTGTCTCTAAAATCGTTTCTGCTTTTTTTTTTTCGCTTTTTTTTTTTAATTTCAAGGATAATGAAATAATCACTCATGTGTTTTTTTACATCCAGCCCCCGTGTGTATGCAGTTTTATCAATTTTGTTATCTGTTCTCACCAGCATACAATGGCCTGCTCTTCCAAAAATCGGAATGGGTTTTAACATGTGTGCACAATGTTCTGCGTACATTCACACACAGGACCTTGGTTTATAGTCTCAACCAGAGGACTTTTGGCAGGAGTGGAGTCGGCATGATGTTAACCCTAGAGGAAAAATTCTCTTGAATGATTTTAGAACTCAGGTCAGCAGATCACAAGCACATCACTCTGACCATGCTTGACAAGGTGTCAGCCATAATGAACCATCGTGATTTGCTGGGCTATGAACTGGGAAATTTGTGTGTGTGTGTGTGTGTGTGTGTGTGTGTGTGGTGTGTGTGTGTGGTGTGTGTGTGTGTGTGTGTGTGTGTTGTGTGTGTGTGTGTGTGTGTGTGTGTGTGTGTGTGTGTGTGTGTAAAAGGTATGAAATACCAAAGAAGAGAATTCTGAAGAACTAAACTCCATCCTTTAGACCACGAGAAGGGGTCTGATCACTTGCTGGTGGGTTTTTTTTTTTTTTTAATGAGATGATAAACTTCAGTTTTTAAGTGCAATATGTATTTAGTGCGCTTAAAATAGCCCGCATCAGCATGAGACTTCTCCTGGCAGAATTCTGTGAAACAGAAGTTGTTCCCAAAGGGAATCAAATATTAATGCAGACAGACTGGAAAATTTTCAGTTAAGAGAACTTTTAGGGATGTTGTTGCCCTGTGTAAAGTTACTCTTCCCAGGGAAACTAGCCGAAATTTCACCAAGGCAAGTAAATTCTGTCAAAGAATATTGAAGTTTATATGGTTTTTGTCTGTATTTCACTAGATGAATATCAGGTATTCCAGTGTGCTGTGTTGTCTTGGTTAAAAAAATATTTCCATAAGTGCATAAGGATTTTTGGTCTCTTTTTTCAGAGATGCAGAGAGCCAAGGGGTAAGTATAAACACGTACTGACATAAAAAAGTACAATCCTCAAATCATTATTTTAAAGGGAAAAAAATGTACAGACAGTCTGTGTGGAGTTACTGGTTAAACACATTGACTTTTTACTTGGGTTGGTTGGTTTGGGGGTTTTTTGGTTGTTTTGGGGAGATTTTTTTTGTGTGCTTTTTTTTTTTTGGAGGTGGGAGGTGGGGTGTTTAGTGGGCTGGTTAAAAGTTAGGGATTGGGGGGGGGGGGGGGGGGCTTGTGTGTGTAATGCAGATTCCATAACTCATCACTATTGTGCCAAAGAGTGTAGTGGGACAAAGATGGTTTACAACAAACTGAAAATCAAGCTCTGTCACGCGTTTTGACATTATATCTTTCTTTTATGCAGTGTGTAGAATGACATATGACTTAAAACTGACCCACAAGACCCATGGAATATTTGTTTGGCCATTTAACAGGTTTTCAGACTTTTTATCAGATCTGTGTAGGGATCAGATTAAGAAAAAAGAATATAAAAGCAAGAAGAATGTTATCTCATAAGAAAAAAGAGTATAAAAGCAGAAAGAATGCTTATCTCATTATGCAGAAATGTTTGAATAATTAGATATTTTGGAGTTTTTTTCATATAGGGGAATCATAGCACCCTCTGTCTCAAAGTTGTCATTAAAATGATAAGACAGCACTCCAAAGGGGCTGAGATGATTTTGTGTTCAGCTGACAGTTGTTTCATGATTCCTGCAGGAAGGACCAGAAGTACCTGAAGTGGATGAAGAGGGATTTGTCATTCGTCCGGACAACCCCATGGACAGTATCCTTTTTTCTCATACTTGACTTTTGGGGGGGGGGGGGGGGGGGGTGAGGGGGGGGGAAATGACAGGGGATGAGGATGGAGGTGGAGGTGAGGGTGTAATGGTGAGTATTGACATCAGGTGAGATTATTTTCTTTTCTTATTTTTTAGTAGATATTGATCCTCAGTGATACTTTAAAATCCTTCAGTTTGCTGGCAAGATCATGACTTTGGTCTCTACAGTCTTTCTGTATCTCCCTCCCTTCACTCCTGCCCTATTCCCATATAATAGTCTGTTGCTTTACACCTCTTCCCTGTCTTTCCAACTGCTTTGGATCTAGTCGTCTTCTCATGGCTGTTGTGTTAATAGCATTGACTGAATGAACATTCCAAGCTGCTGGGAAAATGACAAGAGACTTCATGATACCTGCTAATCAAAGATACATGCTTTTACAGTTGTATTTTTTGTTTAAAATCAGTTGGGAATAAAAGTAGGAGGAACAGACTTTGAACTATTTCCTCTTTTTGGGGGGAGAAAGGGGGGGGGGGGGGGGGGGGGATAGATAAGTTAGCTGACTACTTTCTACTTTCTAGAAAAATGGTATCAGTTGGTTTTTCTCTCTCTCCACTGTATGGTTTATGTGACCTTGACTGTTATTAAGATAATGGAGATAAAAATAGCTGGTACTCCAGTGACAGTGACTCGGATTCTGGTAAGTTCATGCTTTTTTTCTTTAACAACCCAGCTCTGCTTTTTTACTTCTCTCTTCCCTGCTGCACACATGCAAATATATTTGCTTACACAGTCATGCATGCATGCACACATACACACGCACATGCACGCATGGGGATGGGATAGCCTAGTGGTCAGAACATTGCGCTCGCGATTTGACGACCCGGGTTCGATTCCCGTTCAAGAGGATTTTTCCTCTAGAGTTAACAGCAGTGCTGACTCCACTCTTCCCAAAAGTCTTTTGGATGAGACTTAAACCGAGGCCCAGTGTGTCGAACGCACACAGAACATCTTGCGCACATGTTAAATCCTGTTCGCTTTTTATGAGTAGGCCATAGTGTGCCGGTTGGAAACAGATAATATTTACAAAACTGTATATACATGGGGACTGGACATAAAAAAAGTACAAGAGTGCTTATTCCATTATCCTCAGTATAAAAGAATAAATCAAATCAAAAAAATAACACACACCGCGCGCACACACACACACACCACACACACCACACCACACTCACCACTCACTCACTCACTCACTCACTCACTCACTCACTCACTCACTCTCACTCCACTCTCTCTCTCTCTCTCTCTCTCTCTCTCACAAACACACAACACACACACCACACACACCCCACACACACACACACACACACACACACACACACACACACTCTCTCTCTCTCTCTGACTCTCTCTCCCCCTTCCCTCTTCCCTCTCTCCCCCTCTCTCCAATCTACAATCACCAATCTCACTTGTTTCTGTGGCAGACGGGGAAGAAAGTCGACGCAAGATCAAGGTGGCCATCCGTCCCTTGGGCCCCACCAACGCAGCCCCCAACGTCAGCAACGTGGAGGACATCAGAGCCTCTGTCCAGGGCCTCAGCCTCTCCCCCACTGCGTGGGTAAGTATTTTTTTTTTTTTTTGTATTTTGTACCACTTTATGTCACAGCAGATTTCTCTACGTGAAATTCGGGCTGCTCTCGCCAGGTAGAGCGCGTCGCCACATGTGCAGCGCCTACCCATTTTTTTTCTTTTTCCTGCAAGCAAGTGTATTTGTTTTCCTATCAGAGTGGCTTTTTTCTGCAGAATTTTTGCCAGGGACAACCCCCTTGTTGCCATGGGTTCTTTTACGTGCGCTAAATAGTGATGTGTAACACATGGGACCTCGTTTATCGTCTCATCCGAAAGTATCACAGTGCAGCACAAATCCAGCATCAATCAGCAAGGCCTAGTCAAGAGTGTTCAGTTTAGCACGCTCCTTCCTTTCGCCTAGTCCGTTTGTGGTCAGCTCCTGCTGTAAATAGCACCACCAGCTGGCTAAATCTGGGCAGGGATAGGATGGGATGGGATAATTAGGGGGCTGAGAGGAGCTGAACTGAGGTAAATTGACAGCTGTGATCAATACTTGTTGTTGTTGTTGTTGTTTGTGGGGATGGTAGGTGGGGGAGGAGGTTGTTTGTTGCTTGTTTTATTATTAGTTTTCAACTCTGGTTATTGTAAAAAAAAAAAATCTTTTTTAAATTTTAACTCTGGTTATTGTTGTTTTGAGTCTTTGGGATGAGTAGACTATTTGATGGAACACTTGAAGCTATCTTGTTGTTGCTTCTTTATGGATTTGTCTACGACTGTTCTTTTTCTGAATAAACGTCTGTTTAAACAGTTGACCACTCGCTTATTGCGATAGAGATTTAATGACTGTTGCTCGTTTTTTGTTTACTACAAACCTCTGAAATAGAAATTCAGAAAAGAAGTACAGTTGAAAATGATGCCACTTTGCTACTGTGATGTTTTGGTTTATGTATGTGGTTTTTTTTTTTATATGGTTTGGTTGGAAGGGGAGGGGATTAGTACAAATAGAATTATCAAAAATTGTTTAAGCAAAGAGTAATCCAAAAGTCAGGATTTCATCTTTTCATTTTCCATGGGTTTTTGTATTTGTAGTTTGTTTTTTTAATGTATGCTATAATTTGAAGAATTTTGACACTGTAAAGTTGTCATGCTTGCATGCTTTTCATTTCCTTTGTATGCCTGCATTTAGTGTGTATGTATAGAGATACATTCAAGTGCTTTCTTTTTTTCTTGCCATGCAGAGAAAACGGAGTCAGACCCCTGTGGATAAAAAGATGAAGAGATCACAATCAGAGTCGGACACCTTGGAGTAAGTCATTGTCTGTGTCAGAGTGTGTGTGTGTGTGTGTGTGTGTGTTAGTGTGTGTGTGTGTGTGTGTGCCTGCGCACATGCCTCTGTGTGTGTGATGGGGTACACATGCCTGTTTGTGTGCGCACATGCGTGCCTGGTGTCTCTGTATGCATGTATCGTATGTGTAAATGAACGCATGCATGCTTGTGTTCATTATTCATAATTGGTACACATGCCTGTGTGTTGTATGTGTGTGTTTCTCAAGATGGGGGGGGGGAGACGGGGGTGAAATGCACTCATGCACATGTAGGTATGTATATATGTACATTTGTGTGTGTGTGTGTGTGTTTCTCAAGATGGGGGGGTGGTGGAATGCGCGCATGCACATGTATGTATGATATATGTATGTATGTATGTACAATTGTGTGTATGTGTGTTTCTGAAGAGGGGGGGTGAAGGGGGATGCGCGTATGCACATGCATGTATGTGCATGTGTACATTTCGCTGTGTGTGTGTGTGTGTGTGTGTGCAGCAAGCCCAGTCAGGACCTGCTGAATCTGGACCTGTTCAACTCCTCCTCCAGTGCCTCCACCCCACCGGAGCCAGCTACAACCTCCCCTCCCCCCTCTCCATCCACACCGAGATCAACTGGAACCTCACCTCCGCCCCCCCTCCCCCCCTCCCTTCCTCCTCCTCCTCCCAGCCTGTCACCTCCCTTCCAATGGTGAGTGGGGTAGTTGTTTGGGGGGTTTTTTTTTGGGGGGGGGGTGGGAAGGAGTCTGTAGTTTGATTGTGATGTGTTTGTGTGTGTGTAGGGTGTTTGACACCTTGTGTGTGTGTGTGTTGGTGATGTGTGTGCTTGTGTGTGTGTGCTTGTGTTGGTGGTGTGTGTGTGTGTGATGTGCTTGTGTGTTGTGTGTGTGTGTGTGTGTTTGTGTGTGTGGTGTTCTGTGTGTTGTGTGTGTGTGTGGTGTGTGTGTGTGTGTGGTGTTGTTGTGTGTTGTGTGGTGTGTGTGTGTGTGTGTGTTCTTCAATTTAATGTCTATTCACAATAAGTGATATTAGACACAGTGTGTGTGTTGGTTGTGGTGTGTGTGTGTTGCGCGCGCGCGTGCATGCGTGTACGTGTGTGTGTGTGTGACAGAGAAAGTGTGTGTGTGTGTGTGGTGTGTGTGTATGAAAGCATGTATATGTGTGTGACATGTGTAGTATGTGTGTGAATGTGTTTGTGTACACATGCACACACACTTGCATACACATTCGTCATCAATCTTATACAACCACAATACACCGACACCCCTCTCTCTCTATCTCCTTCATGGTGGCACAGATCTGGCAGACCTCTTCAGCACGCCCAACGACACCAGCAATGGTGGGGCCGGCCTGACCAGCTCCACCCCACCCCCACCCCCGCCATCACCCCCACCCCCACCTCCTCCCCCCCCTCCTCCTCCTCCACGGCGCAGGTGATGTCCCCGCTGACCTCAGGTGTAGGGGGCATCTCCTTGCCTCCAGCCCCCGCCACTGCCAGACCCCCTCCAGGAACAGGGGGGTCATCCCACCTGCCATTCCACAGGTGAGGGAGTCTGCTGCTTCTGTTTCTGTTTCTCCTTCTGCTTCTTGTTCTTTGCATTCTTCTTTCTTCTTCTTTTGTGCAGACATGTAGACTAGAAAGTTCTTTTGTCTCCCGTCTGTCAGTGGGAAGGAAACTGGCTGCTGCCTGAAACAGGAAGTCTCCCTGACATGGGAGGGAGGTGGATGTCTTGACCAGACAAATATTGTGGCTCTTAAGATAGTGTAGGGGCTGTAAGAGTTAACAAGAAGGCCTACTATGCTAGAGATTTATGTAAAACCCGCCTGTGCTAATTGTTTATGAGTCCAAGCTTTTAACAAATGTTTTTTGAAGAAAATTTCATATACTCAACTGCATTAAATCAAATTTGAAAATCAGAGGGATGATGGAACTTGCAGAAATGAAAATTGTAATACCTGTCAGGATTGAAATTTGACAGCTTTAATGAAAGATTTTTTTCTGGAAAATTATGTTATACACACAAAAAAAGGGGGGGGGGGGGGGGCCTAAAAATCAACGAAGAAGAGAGGAAATTGTTCAACTTGAAGTATTGGAAGTTGAAATTTCTGTTAGAGCTGAATTTAAAAAAAATTTTCATGAAAAGTTTAGTTTTGTGTGTGTGTGTGCGTGTGTGTGTGTGTGTGTGTGTATGTATGTATATATGTATGTATGTACGTGTATGCATGTATGAATGTTTATGATTACTTTATATTTATGGTTATGGATTTTTTCTTTTTTACTTTTTTGCACGTTCAGCCGGTGAAGTCACAAAACGGGCCAGTGTCTCTGTCGCGTTCGGACAGTGGCTCCACCTTCAGCACGACCTCTATGCCCATTGGCTCTTCCCGCGGCCCCAGTCCTCTGACCATCGGCATGTCCGACACCATACCTCTGGCTGTGGCCTTCACCGATACTGTCAGCGCTTTCTTCAAAGGAACGGATGCCACCAGGTTAGGGTCTTGTCTTTTTAGATTTGTTTTTTATCAGTGTGTGATTTTCAGTGTCTTTGTTTTGATCGTGTGTGTGTGTTCGTGTGTTATTAAAAAAAATAAATTTTCTTTTATATCAAGGATAAAGGGATAAGCACTCATGTGCTTTTTTACATCCAATCCCCGTGTGTATGCAGTTTTGTAAATGTCATCTGTTCCCACCTCTGTGTGTGTCTGTGTGTTGTTTGATTCATTTTAAGTTGAGGATGTCCTACTTTTGATATTTAGATATACTTTTTTTTTTGAGTGGTATACAGGGATTTGTTGGGTTTGTTGTGCAGGTGTACGGTGCGAGTGACGGGCGTTCTACACATGTCTTTCCCCATCGGCATTCTACGAGTGTTCACAGACAATCCTAACCCTCCAACCCTGTCCTTCAGGTTAAAGAATGTGTCCAGGTTGCAGGCTGTCGACCATTGTGACCTGGTGTACGGTAAGTGTTCTGTGCCGTTTGGGAAAAAAATTCTTTCTTTTTTTTTTGCTCTTGGTAAAAGTTTTTTTCTTTCTTTTTTTTTTTCCATTTTTAGGCTAGTGTGTCAAGGTTCTCTGACGGTAACATCTTTGCATGTGTGACCATTTTTCTCCCCCCCCCAACATTAAGGTAGTCATATTCTTCCTTTGGGGATACAGTTGGGAATTGAACCTATCAGTTTTGCCAGGACAGTCAGAAGGTGCCTCCCTGCTCTTTCCCATTTTCAACTGTCATGGGTTCTTTTGATGTGCACAAGTCTGTAAACATACAGGTGTGACTGGTTTAGAGTCTCCTCCAAAAGACTTGACATTCCGTTTGAGATTTTTTCATCAAACTGAGAAGAAATGGCAAGGCTGGGAATCAAACCCAGAACTTCATTCTTTATTTGAAAGGCAGGTAAAGAACATAACAAACATGCAAAACTTCGCAAAGGGGGGTGGGGGGGGACCATTTAAAACAGAATACAGATTGATGAACGTTTGTGCATGTTGATAGAGCGAAATGTATTTTTTCAGAACATGGTTCTGTGATACCTAAGGAACCCAGAAACATGACAAACTCCATCTTTTTTTTGGGGAATGTAAGGTTACATTGTTACATTGGAAGTTTACAGAGCCGTTGACAAAAAGTGAGGATTTTAAGTGCTTTGATTTGTTCTCACAAGATATAGGAACAAGAATCTATAAGAACAAAAAAAAGTAAGAACACGTATGGATTGATGGATATATATATATATATATATTATTAGTATTATTGTCATTATTATACTGTGGGTGGGACGGGTGTCCTGGTTACCAACTGGATGGGTGACCATTTGTGCACCTTGGCTTCAAGCACAGTCCCCTAGTCCACCCAGCTGTAAATGAGTGCCTGCCCTCTTTAGGGTCAGGGAAGGTAAAGCAGCAAGGGAGAGGAGATGGGCACCGCCCTCAACATGCTGGCCCCTAGAGAAGCTGAGAGTCTCTGACACCTCGCTCCCCTATGACCGCATAGGTTATGGGACACCTGTACCTTTTACCTTTATTTATACTGTGGGTGGTTGGTTGTTTTGCAGAGATGCCTCACAAAGCACGCCACAGGACTCAGTGTACACCTTCGACATGGCCGCTTTCAAGGAGCATTTACGAAAGCAAGGGGAATCCAACAAACCCCAGTACTACAATGTAGAGATCCTCAGATACCAGGTAATGTACATACCCATCTTCAGTTGTAGCTCTTTTTGTTTTTATCTATGAGAAAGCTTTGATTTGTGTCAAAAATAGGGGGGGGGGGGGGGGTATGTCAGAGTTAGGCAGAAAACATTTCTTAGGTTTAGAAAATATGGTCCAATTTTTAACAGGTTGTTCATGTTTTAGTTTTTGTTAGTTGTTTTTTTGGTTGGGTTTTTTTTTTGGGGGGTGTTGGGGGGTCCTACGACTTTTGGGTGCATGTGTGTTTATGTTATGCTTATACGTGTATGTGTGTTGGGGGGGGGGGGGGGGGGGGGAAGAAGGGGGCTGTCATACTTTGTTCTCTTTTTTTTGCCATTCAATGAAGAGCACAAATGGCTTGCATAATCTAGATGATTCTGATGGAAGTGTTGGGTATTCTATGATGATGTGATATGAGACCATTCCATGAGTAGGCAGAAAAAAATGTCCTCACCTGTCAGCATGATAGGTGATTTGTGTTTTGTTGTGAATTTGACATTGTAGTTTTTATAACAACAAGATGAATTAGCTTGCTGTATAATGTTGACAGCCATGGTTGTTGTTTTTTTTAAAAGAGGTCTCTGAGTTCCTTACTTTACTCTTGTTAATGACCGTGAACCAGAAGAGCTGCCTTATCTAAAACTTTTAAGATATACACTAGATTGTACAGGAGGAATCTTGGCAGTTAGAAAGTGTTGTTAGAGCTTTTTGTTGGGGTTTTTAGAGGTTGGTTGTTGTTGTTTTTTTTTGGGGGGGTGGGGGGGGGGGGTGGAGCGAGTTACTGTTTTTGGTGAAGGAGGGAAGTTGCTTGTTTAGTTTTTGGTTGGCTGTTGGGTTGTTGTTATTTTGGGGTTTTTTGTTGGGGTTTGGGGGGGGGTTTGGGGGGTGGGGGGGGGCAGTTTTGAATGAAAAGGGGTTGATGAGAGAAATGGGGATATAGATTCATGAATGTACTGATTCTATTCAAGAATATCCCCAAAGTCAAAATGTGCCTACCACCTTAAGCATGTGCAAAAAATAGTCACAAACTAAAAAAAAAAAAAAAAAAATTTCACCATTGCTAGAACCTCGGAGCTCAATCTGAAGGGTAAAAAATGAAAAATGTAAATCCCTGAGAATTGATGACTGTGACTCGCACTATGACCCATGCAGTATATGTAGACTACACACACACACGCACACACACGCACGCATGCACGCACGTACGTACGCGCACGCACACACACACACACACACACACATACGCACACACACACACAATACACACACACACACACACACACACACGCTACTATTCTCGCAGGTGAAGGTGAAAGCTGGAGTGGAGAGCACCCCTCTGCCGCTGGTGGTGTACTGCAAGTCTGAGGAGAGCAGCTCCGAGTGGCGCCTGGACTACCGCTACAACGCCACGGCCATGTCCGCCCCCACCACCATCAAGAACGTCACTGTCGCCGTCAACATGCCCCCCGACGCTCAGGTCACCAAGATGCAGAGCGTTCCGTGTCTGGAGTGTGGTGAGTCAGTGTGTGTGTGTGAGAGTGAGAGTGAGTGTGCTTGGTGGTGTTCGTCACATTTTTTGCTTGGTGCACTGAGCAGTGATAGATTCTTACTCTTTTTCTTTTCCTCTCTTCTCTCTCTCTCTCTTCTCTCTCTTGTCCTCTCTCTCTCTCTCTCTCTCTCTCTCTCTCTCTCTCTCTTTTCTCTCTCTCTCTTCTCTCTGTCCTCTCTTCCTCTCTCTGTCCCTCTCTCTCTCTCTTCTCTCTCTCTCTCTCCTCTCCCTCTCCTCTCTCTCTCTCTCTCCTCTCTCTCTCTCTCTCTCTCCTCCCCCCTCCCTCTATCTCTCTCTCTCTCTCTCTCTCTCTCGCTCTCTCTCTCTCTCTCTCTCCTCCCCCTCTCTCTCTCTCTCTTCTCTCTCTCTCTCTCTCTCTCTCTCTCTCTCTCTCTCCCTCCCTCCCTCTCCTGCATTATCTTACTGGGTAGGGTACATAGTGCCTGATCTTCTCCTATGCTTGTGACTATGCAAGATGTCTGCCTGCTGGCCTCAGCCGACACATTCTGACTTCAGAGCAGCTCGTTTCATTGGACAGGTTGAGTGCCACAAATGTTCATGTTTTCCATAAGGGCAGAGATAGCCAGGTGGTTAAAGCATTGTGCTTGTGATTTGACGGTCTGGGCCTGAGCCACTCCTGAGGCACCCATACAAGGGGATTTTCCCCCTGGAGTTAACATCAGCACTGACACTCCTCTCCCAAAAGTCCTTCGGATGCCACCTGGGAAAGATGGTATTCCGGCTGAAGTGCTGCAAAGAGATACGCTCATCACTGAGCTGCATGAAATCCTCTGCCTCTGTTGGAGTGAGGGCAAACTACCACAAGACTTGCTTTTGTAAAGAGCGCGATTTGAACAAGTAAAGTGTGAGACCTAGTTTTACTTTCAGTTATGTACAGAAGGTGATCCTCTATGTCTGAAAACAAAACGAATTTTATTTTTTATTTATTCTTTTTATATTGAGGATAATGGAATAAGCACTTATGTGCTTTTTTACATTTAGTCCCCATGTGTATGTAGTTTTGTCAATCTTGTCATCTGTTCCCACCGGCACACAATGGCCTACTCTTACGAAAAGCGGAACAGGATTTAACATGTACGCAAGATGTTCTGCGTGCATTCGCACACTGGGCCTCGGTTTATAGCCTCATCCAAAGGACTATTGGAGAGAGTGGAGTCAGCACTGATGTTAACTCCAAGGAAAAATACCCTCAAACGGGAATCAAACCCGAGTCATCAAATTGCGAAAGCAGTGTTCTGACCCTAGGCTATCCCGTCCCCACTGATTCTACCTGTCAATACTTCCTAAACCTTACCGTTTGCTAACGCTTCGTTCTATGCGAAACATCATTTTGCAGGGATGCTGAGGCAAAGAGAGCCACGTGGAAGCTGAACGACATTTCTGAAGTGAGCGAGCAGGAGACCCAGGGCTTCATCAGGGCCAAGTTCGACGTGCGGAACGGGCCCATCAAACCACTGACCACCATGCTGCAGTTCGGGGCGGAAGGGGCAAACCTGTCGGGGTCCGACTTTGAGCTGGTGGGCTCGGCTACAGGATATCCTTGACCAAGAAAAGATTCTGTACTGGTGAGTCGGAAAAGATTTTATACTGGTGAGTCGGAAAAGATTTTGTACTGGTGAGTTGGAAAAGATTGTACTGTGAGTGAAAATTGTACTGGTGAGTGGAAAAGATGTTGTACTGGTGAGTAGAAAGATGTTTGTACTGGTGAGTGGAAAAGATTTTGTACTGGTAGTGGAAAAGATTTGTACTGGTGAGTTGGAAAAGATTTTGTACTGGTGAGTTGGAAAAGATTTTGTACTGGTGAGTCGACCCTTTGTTTCCTTTTCACAGCTGTCAGTTTTCCCTTACTTTCAGCTCCTCTCAGCTGCTATCCATTCCATCCCAGCTGGTGCTAATTATAGCAGTAAACTAACCACACTTCAACTTGGTAAAGGGAAGGGGCTAATTTTAGCACACGGCCCTGGACCCTTGACTGAGTTGTGCTGGATTTGTGACACTGTGTTTTGGTTTTTGGTTTGGTTGGTTTTCAGATTGTCTTCTTGTGTGTGTGAATGTGTACACACATCAAGGTTTATATAATCTTTGAATTTTGTTGTTGTTGTTAATTTGGATAACACGTAAGTGTTTCTGTGAAATTTTACAGCCTGCATATGTTTCTGATAAGAAAGATCATCGTTTCATCTTAATTATTTGTCATTTTGGATGTAGAAAATTGCGCTGTGAGCACAGGTTTAAAATTTGTGTGTGTGTGTGCTGGTACGAAATCTGTGTGCACAGTGCAGATGTTGTGTGTATGGTGTGAAATTTGTGCTGTCTGTGCACAGGTGTGAAAATGTGTGCACATACGCAAAATTTGTTATGAATGCAGGTGAAAAATGTGTTTAAAATTATGTTGTGTATTACGTAAAAGCACAATCCAGACAGTGATTTACAATGCGTGTGGTGTGTCACACAGGGAAATACTATGCAGACCCAGAGCCCAGCGTCAGCGAAGTATGACAGGGCCCCCCTCCCCCCCAGCGTCTGTGATCCATGGAGAAAACACACACAGGACAGGACAGAGCCACCTGCAGCCAGTGCCTGGTCAGGCCTGTCTCTATGCAACCCTACTACCCTTGTTGTACAGCTAGGCAGACAGACAGACAGACGGACAGATGGAGGATGGATTTCCCAGGACCCTGTGAGCGAGCGGAGATTGACTGACCGTCAAAGACTTCAGCATTCCTGGCAGTTTGCTCTCTCCCCCCTCCCCCCCCCACCTTAGTTGTTGCTCTGGAGAATCGGCCCAGGGCGTTGACAGCGCAGTGAATATATAAAACGACAGTCGGTGAAGCCAAGTGTGATTGTGACTGACAGTGAGTGGATCATGGGAGATGATGTACACACAACTAAGGGCAGACGATGCTCAGCTTCAGTGTTCAGGGCTTGGCTGAGGCTTATTATCTACCCCTGCCATCCACCTTACTACAAAATGTTTTCTTTTTTTTTTTTTTTTTTTGACCGTTTGTGAAGATTGATCAGTGAACGTGTTGGTAGAGAACAGTCTTCGACTGGAAACGGAATGGATTTATTTGCCTGATCTACAGTTTTAGAATCGGGGGGGGAGGGAGGGAGGGAGGGACACCTGCATTAAGACAGTGGAGAATGAGTGTCAGCTCTGTTTGACATTGCACACACTGGGAAACTGCACAAGTTAACCCATGGTTGTTTTTTTAAAAAAAAAAAAAAAAAGAAGAAAAAAAAAAGTATTCTGTGACTTAAGTTACATTCTCTCACCAGCAGTCCTCTCTCCTACGTACGTGTTGTAAGTGAGGCAGACTTGTTGATAGTCCAGTGGTCCAGAAGGCTTAGCCTGAGGATTTTGTTTTTGGAAACAGTGGTCAGTAACCCAGTCATTTAATTAACTGATTGCTTAACTCCGTGTGTGTGTTTCTGTGTTGGAATTAAACTTGTTTACTTCAACATCAGGGATAAGTCTATTCTGTCCAGTTAGGTCATTTTTGCTGCCTGCTTTCAAGCATTTTTCCATTGAAATCTTTTTTTTTTTTTTGTTCTGTTTTGGACTTTTTTCTTCGTTTTTTTTTTTTTTTTTTTTTTTTTTAAGAGTGAAAGACTTTCAATCTCCTCTACAGAAGAATCGGCTTTGTTTTGAGAATAAGTTTAAACTTCATCTGTGTTTGTCATTCAGTTGTTGTTTTTTTAATATGACATTCTTTAGAAAAAAAATTGTTTATATTTCATGTCATTTTTATACTTTGATGTATCATTCTTTTCTTTTGGCGTAGAATCATTTTGATTTCCTTGTGTATACCTGATAATGATTACAAAACCTCTGGCAATCTTTAACTGTAACAAAACATGGCGGACAATCTTTGGGGGGTTGGGGGGGGGGGGGGGGGGGGGAGTAAATGTCACTATTCAAAAGGGCGCACATAACACTTTTCATCTCATACAATGTTATATAGAATGTGTCTAGGCTGTTAAGATTCTTTGTACATGTCAAGTGGTTGAAGATACAAGCTGTTGAAGGCAAGCAGGGTTTTTATATTATTTTTTAACAAGAATGAATTTTATGGCAGTGTGTATATATGTACACATAATCCATGAAAAAAGATCAATTTTACCATGTGAGAGAAAGAAATAGCACTACCACCATCACTAACACCACCACCACCACCACCATCCCCACAAAAAGAAAAACAAAATTGATTGTGATGCTTCTAACATGTGCGCTTAGAGAAAAATGATTTCATGTCTATGTGTTACTGTGGTTGTGGGGCCGGATAGAATCTAAGCTAATTGGTGTAGACAACATTTGCGCCCAAAGCAACTGTGCAGGAATTCAGTCCAAAAGTAAAAAGCAGATTGAAGTAATCTTTTCCTTTTAAACAGTACATCTTTAACAAAATCTGAGGAGAATGATTCATGTATATATTTTTTAAAAATGATATTAAAAAAGCCTTTGATGTGGTCTTTTAGCATCTTTTATTTGGCAAGTTTTGGTTTTCTGGGTGAAATTGTACCGGAACATTAAACTGTGGTGGTTGATTGTCCAAGAATAATTTGCTGGAACACTTCAGCACTGTTGACTTTATTGAAGTCAATCAGATAATTTTAAAGGTATAGTGAACTTCTTCAGCCATGTCCAAGCTTAGGCTGACTTGGCAGAATCTTGTCACCAGGATTCTCCCCCCCCCCCCCCTTCCCTGTTCACACACCCACCCACCCACCTTTTCTTTTTTTAAACAACACTGAGAAAAAATGTGTCTATGGTGGTGATTATGATGCATGTCAAAACATTGTGTTGAAGGAAAGTGATACCCACAGTTGTGAGGAAACACGTCTTTTGATTCTATCAAACTTACGGCATATTTCAGGATTTTACTTTCTTGTATGGTATAGCAGGATTCCGGAGTCACTTTTAATCGAGTGAAAAGTTAGCTTGAAGAAAAAAAAAGTTTTTTAACTGATACCCACAGGACATATTCTAAAAATACATTGACAACGGCTTGTTTTTGATGAGGTTCACAAACCAAAGTTGCTACAGTTTGTAATTAAATTATTGGATAATTTGATCAAGCGTAGAAATGACTTGGACCTGGTAAAATGATACAGGACAGAGGGGGTGGGGGAGGGCTGTGTCATCAACTGTGACTGAGGATGGAGGTTAAGATATAAACACATTTACCTATGTATTCCAGTAGTTTGAATTTACATTACATGTATTCCAGTAGTCTGAATTCACATGAGATTGATGTGACAAGCTGACTTTGCAGTATACGCAGAGATGTAAAGGGGAATGTGTTTTAGAGAATAAGGTGCTCAGTTGAAAAACTGTAAAGCTTCCTCACATTTTGTGTCAGCGTCTTGTTTTCTACACATTTTATAACAGTGTGTATGTGAGACAAGAGACCTGACAATTGAATACCGGATCATTATCATTTATCTCATTTTCGTTTTCCTTTTTTTTCCTGTAACATTTTCTCTTTTTGTTTTTCCTTTCAGTTTTTTAAAGTTTTGTTTTGCGCTTTTTATTAGTTGTTATCTTTTGTTTCATTTGTTCACATTTAGTTTTACATGTGATTGATTATTCTGCCCTCTTTTTTTTTCCCCCTCCCTGAAATTATATACACAGTTGGGGGGAGGGGGGGGGGACTGTGTGTGTGTGGTTTTTTATGGGAGGGGGAGGGGGCTTCAACTGTTTTTTTTTCTTATCCTTACTTACACACAACATATTATGCTTTCCTGTTTCAATGGTAATAATAATGGCACTTTTTACCTCCCCCCCCCCCCCTCCAACAACATCTCTGTAGTTGACACATGTATATTGCACAGGTGATGAAAAGAGTTGTAATGTTGGGCAAAATGTGTGCATTGTTCAATATTGATATTTTGTTCAGTTCATAGTGTTCTTACCCCATGATAGATGTCCACACTTATGTAAATGTGAGAAAAAATATATCACTTTGAAAGGAATGAAAGGTGCTTGTGTTTTTTTTTAAATGCTGTTTTTTCTGTTTTGTGTGTGGTAGTAGTATTGAAAGGGGGGTGGGAGGGTATGTGTGCATGTGTTAGTGCGTGTGTGTGTTGTGTGTGTTAGTGTATGCATGCATGAGAGAGAGAAAAAAAGTGTTGCATTCTAATTCATTCTGTTTCTGTCTCTTTTTATTTCTCAGTCTCTATCTCTTTTTCTGTCTGTCAATTGTTTTCTGTTGTCTGTCGCTGTCTGTCTGTCTGTCTGTCTGTCTGTTCTGTCTGTCTCTCTCTCTCTCTCTCTCTCTCTCTCTCTCTCTCTCTTCTCTCTCTCTCTCTCTCTCTCTCTCTCTCTCCTCTCTCTCTCTCTCTCTCTCTCTCAATCTTAATGTGTGTTTGAAAGGAGAAGAGTAAAAGTGAATACTCAAGCATGCCTATGCCTGTGTCAGGTTATATATCTGTGTGATCATGTATTAAAATGACTTGTGTATGTACCCAAAGTGATATTGGCAAGAAAAACACAATGGAAGCCACTTTTTTTTTTTTCAATGTGCCATTAACCTGAGTAACTTGCGTGTCGTTCTAGTGTGGTGAAAGAGTTGTAGGGTTGGGTCAGGAGGGTTTTTTGGTGGGTTTTTTTGTTTGTTTGTTTGGTTCTTTTTTTTTTTTGTAATGTTATTTGCCAGTTGAGTTTTTGTATAAATCAGTTAGTGAGTGAATTTGTGTATATGAAGACCTGGTTTTTTTCAACTTTAATTTTTCAAGGAAGGGAGGATGCAGAACTAGCTGACGTGTGTCTGTGATTAAATAAACACACATTAATACCTTTCATTTTTGACTTTCTCACCAATCTTCCAGCTCATTCCCCCCCTAACTAAATTTACCAGTGGAGAATTTTAGCAAAAAAGGTAAAAGTACGTTACGGAAAAATTATATGTAAAAAAAAAAATTTCATTTAATATCAATTTGGTTTATTTATCTAGAGATAAGACAGAATATTAAGCATTATTGGGTCTGAATATTGATCCAGAATTTGTTGTGTTGAGGTTAAACTGTACCTGGATAGGATTTTTGAAAGAGATGAATAATACATTAATGTTGCTTGTGATGTATATAAAAATAATAAAAATTTGCCAAGAAGACTCTGGGTTTCATTGTATACATGTAGGGTAATAAATTGACCTAGCATATATTGAAAGGGTAGGATAGTAGATATTTAGGAAAGATAGAGGATTACAGCCATGTAGCCTACAATGGAAAATAATGTCATAATGCCCATTCATATTTAAGTGGGGTAGTTTTTGTTTTGGGGGTGTCCAGTAAGGCAGATATGAAACTTGATACTAAATTCATATCAGAAAGGATCTTTTACTTCTTTTTTTTTTTAACAGAACATACATGTTATTCATCCTAGTCGATCTTTAAGAGACTAATCTTTGAAGTGGGGGGAAACATACCTCAGGGAGATTGATTGGTACACTGGCAGTTTTCACATTGACGTTGTGAATATTGTAAGACTCTCATGAAATGGATCCAAGAAAGAAATAAAGGATTTGCTGGTGGCTGACATCTCAAATGTATAGTCCTGTCTTCTGTTTTCCTCACCATCATCGCTTGTGTGTGCTTGTGTGTGTGTGTGTGTGTGTGTGTGTGTGTGTGTGTGTGTGTGTGTGTGTGTGTGTGTGTGTGTGTGTAAATATTGCAGTATGTGTGTGCGTGTGTGTCTTCTTCATCTCTGTCTGTCTCTTTTGTCTGCTTGTCTTTGAAACACAGAGTTGGGGGGGACAGGATGTTTGAGATATTGAAAAGAGAAAGAAAGTATGAAAGTATAATCAGTTGTTTATTTTTGATGGCATATAACAGACTGGATTGCTGTCACTTTCTGTATCCTTTAAGTGCTTGCTTCAGTCTGTATGAATGAAGTTGAGTATTGATGGAAATGTTGTTCAATAAGTGATGCACTGTACTTGAAATAATGGTGAGTATGTGAACTGAGCAAGGACTTTGTTATTAATGATTACACTCCCCCACCCACCCACCCCCTATTAAGCATGTTTCTGGTCTGACATAGGAAGATCCTCCAGTTTGTAAGAATGAAATATTCATTGTAAGTATGTTGACTTCAGTTGTTTGGGTTTTTTTTTTTATTGTTGAATGTTATGTCAGAGAAAGAAGAAAAGAAAAAGAAATACGGATTTGATATCTTGAACATTATCAAATATCCGTCTTTTTTCTTTTTAACAATATGAAAGTTTCGTCCAAAAAAAATATTTTTTTAAAACAGTAGGTGTTGTGAATGTGGAAGAAAAGAATGAGTATAATAGACTTAAGTTCAGTAGATAGTACATTGTTGTTATGCTGTCATGATTCGCAACTACATTGACATAGTTTTGATGATTGATAGATAGAGAAAAAAACAAACAAACAAATAATAATCTTTTGGAAAAAAAGATTAACATGCACTATGTAAATAGTGGGTGAACAACAATTCTATAGTTATCAGCAACATGGAAAGAAAAGTTTAAATTTTTCATAATGCATGGTGGGGACAGTCAGTGTAATGTGTATTTAGCATTATATTACAATTTTAACCAGTGCAGTCTTCTCAACATCATCACCATTTCTAGGGGTGGAAAAGAACTGTGAAAAACAGTCAGGCTCAATTGCAGTAAAGATTTATGCAGGCAGTAGGCTTAACAGCGTATACAGACATGCAAGTGTGCACACAGGTGCGGCCCACACCTACACACACACACACACACACACACACATACTCATTGTCTATGTTGAGTATGTATATGATTTTAACACACTAGAAAAGTACACAATATTTTATTCAGGTGTTCCAAAATAGTATTCCACATCTTTCAATAAGACACCAAAACATCTGACAGATGGACATGTATTTTTAAAAAACTGAAACACAAGAAAGGACTGTTAATGCTATGTAGAAAAGCCAGCTTTTTCTGCTTTTATCTAGGTTTATGTATTGTCCTTTGTTGTTTTTACCCCCATTATGATCAAAACAAAACAAATGCACTAGATGTGGCATTATTTGTGCTCTGCTTTTGCTGCATGTATTGTGTGTATCAATTTGGAAAACAAAAAGTTTTAGCAAAACAAAATAATTATTCTAATTTGACTCACAAATTAAACTGGGTCTGTATGACCTTGAAAATTGATCACAATTGCAGATGTTTGGACTAGCAGTTAGGAATTCTTTTTTATTTTGGACTTCGATCACTTGCATTCAAAATGCTGTCAAATAGAATTAACATCATCAATATGCAATTCGTTATCACCTGCACAACTTTCATCTACTGTGGTGCAGGTAAATATTTCATTTCAATCCTCCCAACCAAAATGTTGTGGTGGAGCTGTATGCATGCACTGAAAAGGCTACCACATAATGCATTTATTTTCATTTATTTTTTTCTTATCCATTTTTTTTCTCTTGAATAATGAAGTAGCACCAGAATCTGAAAACAGTATCAGTTTGGTTTTTTTTTTACTGGACAAATGTTGAGTCTCTCTATTGCGAAATGCCAATCAGGCTTGATGGAATTAACACCAGAAAGTTAATCCTGCTTATTCCTGGTATGAATTTTTAACAGCATGAGAATAATTTCAAGTTTATCCTGATTTGAAAGCAAGAGGGTTAATGATGAAATTGAAAAGTAACTTTTCTCATTGCCAGAAATTTCTGGAGTTCCATCTGTTGTTCCCTTTATTTTTAACACATTATTCAAAAGAAGATCCATACAAACAAGTTTTACAGTGACCTTGTCCAGTGAGTTGAATGCTGTCCCCCAAAGGCTCTGGGGGTTTTTTCAAGAGGGAGGAGGAGGGGGGGCTTTGGTGTGCAGGATATACTTGGTGATATTTGAAAGTGCTATGTTATCAATGAAAACTGATTGAATGAATATTGTATTTGATGTGAAAATAGTACAGTTTTTATATGTTGATTGTTAAAACACAATGAAAAAAAAAATTTTAAGTGAACTTTCCAAACTTTTTAGCTTGGTGTTGAAATTACAAAGACCACGTACACAGGGCAACATTCTAAATTGTACAATTCAAATTCTTTGCATTTAAAAAGACACTTAAATCATCTGTACATGCAAAAAATGTACTTGTGGCCAATAAAAAATATGTGAACATTTATTTTCTAACATGCATTACTTTATGCCCGTTTTTCAGGGGTGGTCTGCTTTTCTTTGTTAAAGTAGACATGTTGTTGAAATGATGTGCAATATTCAAGTTTGATGAAAACAACGGTAAGAAATGTAAATATGTGTAGCATTTCTGTATGATTCAATAACTGTGTCGAGTGACACAGATGTCAATGTTGATGATGCATGCAATATTATTGTATATCGGTGGTCACATTGATGGATTCTCTCTTTACTCTCTTCCCTGCTCTGTTTTGCCTCTTCCATGTATCAACAAAAGTTTGAGGCATTATATGTGAAAAAGTGTGTTCAACAGAGCTTATTCAAAACTTATCTCTATGAATGTGTGTTCATGAGAATGGATACAAAGTGTATGCATTCTCTGCTGGAGAGATGTCTCTGTTATCGTGTATTTATTTCTGAGACAAAAAAAAACAAAAACGTTTGATTAAGTGTATATGTTTTGCACACTAAAAACCACCTTTGGATTCTTTAGAACTGTTTTGCTTGATAAAGTGATGTTTGTCATTCCAGATTACATTTTTGTGGCATGGTAAAACTGTGAAATGGTCTCTCTTCCTCTGCACTTCTTTGATCCGTTTGCCAGTTGTGCCTGTGATGGTTTAACTGTTGATTTATGCCTAGCGTTTTAGGTGTTTCTGCACTGTAGAATAAAACCTTAGTTTAAAAGTGAAGTAACATCATAATGCTGAATAAAGTAAGTCTTTCTAAAATAAAAGTACGAGTCTTTTTAATGATTATATACATAAGTTCCTATGTGCTTCTATGATTTGCTGACACAATTTTTTTTCAAAGAAGGAAAGTAAGCATAGCTTTAGATTCCTTTAAAAAATAAAAAAATAAAAGATTGTGTTATACAAAGGTTATTGGTGTGAATTATTGCATTTCAATTTAGATTTTGGGACGTAGTGTGTCTGTAAAATGGTCATCTATCAAGTCATTCAGAGCAGTTTTTTTTTCATATAGCATACAGAAATGTTTATTCAGATTAATCATTAATCAGATATTTCTTGGCAATAACTTAATACTCTACCCGAGGCAGAAAATGTGCATTTCAATTTAGCAGTTACAACAGAGATGAAAGCATCTTTTATTTGCTGTTGGTTCATCTGAAAACAGTGTGGGTTTTTTTTTTTGTAGCTTTGTTATGTTGTTTTTAGTGCTAATATGCATTAGTACGTGTTTGATTTTGTTTGTAGTTTTTTTCCTTCATGTAGAAAATCAGGAATGTATGCAGTGGAGCTAAACCATTTGGTTGATGTTACGTGCAGTAGTCTTGCCCATGATGTTTTTATTGTTTTAAATAACTTTTTTATGTCTTAGTGGGGTCTTAGGGCCTTTGTTGATCAGTTGGTGGGTTGTGTTTTTCCAGTTGGAGGGGGGGAGGTGATTGCAGTGATGGGGGGGGGGGAGGTTGGTGAGAGTTTCTTTTAGGCTTGTTTGATTGGTTGGGTGCGTGGGTGGGTTTTGTTTTTTGGGGGGTGCTGGGTGTTTTTTTGTTTTGTTTGTTTTTTTATCGTTTGTTTCGTGGTTTGGGGGAGGGGGGGGGGGGGTAGTAATGTAGGGGGGAAATCAGTAAAGACTTGGGGTTCTAAGTGAATTAACGGCAAAAAAAATTTGTGTGTTGACCTAAATTATTATACATGCAGGTAATGTGAAACGCTTTTGTGTATTGGTTTGTGCTGCATATGAATGTAGGATTTTGAATTGTTGTTCACATGAAATGCACACTTAAATCTTTTTTTTTTAAAAATGTTGCTTATTAAAAAACAAATTTCAAGTGAAAGAAAAAGATGTTTTCAAGCAAAGAGAAAACTGTCAAAATACGGGGGGGGGGGGGGGGGGGGGAACATCCTATTTTTCAGATTCAGAATGCTTACAAAAGGTCACCTAATAAGTAATAAGTATTCTCATATAAAGATACTTTTGATATTCATCTCACAAAGTTAAAGTTATCAAGTAGTAGCATCTTTGTAGTATTTATAACACCATGTTGCTTTTCCTTTGTTAGAATTTTTTTTTTTTTTTTTTAAAGAAAAGAAATGCTTGAGATTTAGTTAGTTAGGTGACACTGTAGTGTAAGCATACCAGCTAAATATAAATTTGGATTGAAAACGTTATTTTATATGTAGAAATGTTTACTACTCTTCATATTCTGGACACTTTTGAAATGTGCTTAGCAATTTTTTTTTTTTAATCTGCAAAACTTTTTCACATATCTAATGTTAGAGATAAGTTTGCAGAAGTACACAAGGCTAGAGACTCATGGAAAATATTAAGCAAAAAAATAACCCAAACGTGGGGTAAACTTCACATTACAGAAGGTTTAGAAAGCATTAAATCTAAGAAATGTCATCCTTAGAGAAGTGAACAGAGGGAACAAAAGGAAAAACTATGTAAGAAAAAGGATGGAAATCATGTCTGCATTTCAGAAAACTACAGACTGATAGCTTTTTAAACAGGCATGCAGTGCAGAATTGTTATTGAAGTAGCTTAAAGAGTGTTAAGAGCGATGAAAGAACTATGCTTTGGAAATTTATCGCCTATGCAGAGTGTGGAAATAGCCGCCGCTGTGCCTAGTGGTTAGGGTGTTGTACTCGTAATCTAAAGGTTGGTTCGATCCAGCTATTCCGTATGCTTGTGCCTTGGAAAAGGCACTTTACGGCTATTTTCCACCCACCAGGTGTAAAAGGGTAACCAACCTTGTGTTGGGGGTTAATCCTGCGATAGACTGGCAGTCCTATCCAGGGGAGTCTTGACTCTCAGTTTAACGCCACAGAAACCGGATAAGCACCGGCCTTGAGCCTTATGGCTCGGACAGACTTTAACTTAAGAGTGTGGAAACAGATTATTCAGAGACAGCTCCATGTCATCAGAACGAAAGAAATGTGTTAATCTTGTCATCATCTTTTCCTGTGGTTAAAGCTGTTTGAAATGATCCAGCACAAAAATGAGAAAAGGAGGAAAGCTATGGACAGTATCATGCTTTTTTGAAAGGTATGATTTTAGGAGTGATATTAAGAAGTGTCCAAGAGAATGCTTTCATGCGATAATTAATTTGTTAGTAGTATGTATAGGTTTGCTTCTTTTCAGTGGTAGTGATAATTGTGTGGGGGGGGGTGGGGTTGCCAGATCATTACACCTCTGCAGATTAGTCATGGTTTTTATGCTGAGTGTTGGCCAGAATAAGTTCACAGGTTTCCCAGATCGTACACTGGTCTCATTTATAATGCATCACCTGAGAATTTCAGAGATTGTAAGCACAAACTGGATGTAAAAAAAATGACATGATTTTCAATCTGGCGTTTCATTTAGGCAGCCATACCTCAACTTCAGAAGATTTTTGTTCTCCCTCAATGGAGAATGACGGTTGTTGTGCTAGGAGCTAGTCGCATATAACATTAATATCCGCATAGCCTTTCAAAGTGTAACAACATCGTAATATAGGCCTCTGCATTCTGTTTACATACAAGCTTTTGATTAAGATCAAGGATATGGTTTAAAGCTCCCTAACTGTTCACAATTAATTGATTTATGTTCAAGGGAGGTTCTGAGTCAACCTTTTTTTTTCATTATTATCATTATTCAGGCCAGTAGTATAATATTTGATGCTAGCTTTTTCAGTGTCAGAATGTGAATTTGGCATACTAGAGTGCAAGAAGAGATGGATAAAACAACCAGTTGTTCACAAGCTGGTGGTATCGTGCCCACATCTGTCTGAAACTCTTGTGTTTTGTGGATGTTGGAAAACAAACAACACTGGGGAGGCTTTGTGATTTCTGTTGAACCTGTGAAAACTGTGCTTGTGCTTTCAGACAGTGGTGCTTTTCTGTGAAAAGTCAGATGTACAGGAACCGTTTCAGAAGAATGACATTGAACTTGATTGTGAGGCAGTATTTTGCTGCTACTGCTTTGTGTATATACCGCGCTTTCATATCATTATTTTGTGCGTTTAGTGCAGATTTTGTTTCGTGTGTGTGTGTGGAGCGATGACAAAAAAAATGATCACTCAGTTTGCTGGCATTTTTCACCCTTGGATTTGAAACATGCATGTGAACTCTGAATGGTAATTTTCCTAGCGTTTATTTGTTCATTGTGTCTGTTTAGCTGTTTGATGTCTGTTTGGTTTTGTTTCGCTTTGTTTATCTTTGGTTAGGTTTATCTTTATTTTTTGTCATAAGGATTCCCATTACCTGAAAGGGTCTTCATGTTCAAGTGAGAAATCAGCAATGTGAATGAAAAGCTGCTGTTAGAAGGGGGGGAAAAGTACAGAAAACCTAGAAAATATTGGAATTGTATAACTAACCCCCTATCGATACTATATCATACTATGTCATAAACTATGTTCTTTTCAAAGGTGACATCTGTGTTCAAATCTACTTTGTTCACAGGCTTTCTCATTGACATCTGTGTTCAAATCTACTTTGTTCACAGGCTTTCTCATTGACATCTGTGTTCAAATCTACTTTGTTCACAGGCTTTCTCATTTCAGTGAGCCTCTTTCCCCCCCCCCCCCCCCCCCCCCCCCCCCCCCCCCCCCCCCCCCCCCCCCCCCCCGGACAAGTTTGTGAGAAGTCTGCCCATTTAAGCAGTTTTGGCATAAATTATAGTCTTTTTCTCTCTTTTTTTTTTTTTAATCCTGCCACAAAGAAAGTAGCACTCTTTCTTTTGATTAAAGAGCTTCAAATAAAAGGTAAGAAGAAACACTGGTAGTAAACAGGTATTGGAGACAGAAATAAAAATGAAAGTTTTGAAGAGGGAAAGAAGAGCGTGATAGAAAAGAGGAACCCCTATCAGTCTAAGAGTAGGCTTAAGAGCTGTGTTGTCATAAAACTGGAGATGCCTTTAATTTCAAACCACAGTATTTTTCTGTATAGGTGTATCTTTCCATTTTCAAATACATATTGTAAGCATTTGTATTAGGTTTGGACCACTGAATAATCAAGACATTGTAATCCAGTCTCAGGGGAAGGTTATATGTAAAAAAAAAATTTAAAAAAAATTTTAATTTTAAAAAGATAATAAATAAATAAAAATTTAAGTATTAATAAATTTTTTTAAGTCAATATTATAATTTTGTACTACATCAGATTCTGGTGATTTCAGTGAAAGGGCTTGTTCAGTGCCACACAAAAATATGTGTCAGTTTGGTGCTCGAACCACTTAACTCCATCATTCTCTGCAGGGTTTCTAACCTGTTTAATGGTTCGAGTTTGACAATAGTAGTTTAATCAGTATGTAATGTGGGTTTCTATGTCCTAACCATCTGTGGACTAAATTTAATTGACATATGTAGAATATCAGTCAGAAATATGGTCATAAATAAAGAAACTTTGTGGGATATAATGAACGATAATGATCGTAACCTTGTCCTCGCCTGTCATTTTGAAAACAATGTTTCTGATCTTTGCGTTAATGTTGTGACCCTACATTCTGTGTTAACCTGTCTGTCACAAATGAGTGTTTAAAACTTCAGTAACCTATAAACAGGAAAATATCTATATCAATCGACCTTTTGCAATGTATGTTAATAGTTAGGACGAAAATATTGCTCTGTTTTGGGAATTTTCAGAAAAGTAAGGGTTCTAATATTTTTTTATTGTGAGGTATAATTGACTCTTTAGACAGATGAACTTCAATAAGTTTCCTTTAGTACACTTTTAGAAGAAAACTTATTGAGGAGTAAACTTCTGCTTTTCCTTTTATTTTTACCCATTTTCTTTTTCTTGCTAGCTTTGGGTGATTTCTTTTTTTTTTTTAATTTAAGCTGTCTGACAGATAATCAGATAAATTCTTTTTTCTATCAATTTCCATCATTTTTCCTATTGTTTGGTTACTATTGGCAAAGATGAATATGATTGGGGGGGGGGGGGGGGGGGGGGTCTGTTGTCATTGTTTTTGGTTTTTTGTGTGATTTTGTTTCGTTTCATTTTGCAAAAAAAAAAAAAAAAAAAAAAAGTTACAAGGACAAAAATGGCATATGTTCGACTAGTTCTTCCTCTTGTGTGTTCAGTGAACTATGACTGCCTTGTTTCTCTTAGTCTTTGTCATCTCTCACAACATATTTCATTAAGTTTATGCACATATACATCTTTCTGCATGTGTGCACACACACACACAGAGCGCATGTGCACCTACAAGCATGCACCACACGACTCACACACACACACATACACGCACTTGCGCGCGCACACAACACACACACACACACACACACACACACACACACACACACACACACACACACACCACACACACACACAGCGCATAATTATGTACATACAGCATGTACCACACACACACACATGCACGCACGCACGCGTGCGTGTTTAGTCACTTCAGCTTTTTTTGCACTACTGCTGCTTTGTTTCAGAGAAGCAGAATGACGCTCAAGCTTTGTACTCTTTCCTCATGTATGTATCATATGTTCAAGGCAACATTAATCCAGGTCTGTGTATCACCTACCACTTTCTTTCTTTTTTTCTTTTAAACTTGCCATCAAAATAGGAAACGTGTCCTATTTCTCCATAGTCAATAATCAGATTTTTTTTTTCTTTTAATTAATCTACTGCTGAAATGCTTGTTTGACTGTTTCACTCATTGGCCTGTGGAATCAAGGAAGGACAGAAAATGAAGATGGTTAATCAAATCCGAAAAATGATCAGTTTGAAGATTACTTTTAAATGAAAGGAGGAAAGGATTAAAAAAAAAAAATTTTAATTTAAACCCTCTTATGATAGAAAACATGAGCAATGTTGCAGCTTAAATGCGTGTTTCAATGTATACATATAATCTTCATGTCCTCTGTGTGTTAGGGTTAAGTGCTTATAACAAATATTAGAGTAAAACAGTTGGGGGAATAAAAGAGCAGCCTACCACAAAATATGATTTATATCAAAAGGCATAAAATTGGTATTTAGCGTCTGCTTCCACTCTGGCTTATTGGTTTTTGTATTGACGAAAGTTTACCACACATGTATGTATGATTACTCTCTGCTTTCAAGTCTTCACCATCTATGGTATTCTATCTTTGAAATATGCACAGATAACTGCTGAGGGCTTCTTTTTTTTTTTTTTTCTTTTCCTTCTCCTGCAGAAATAGTCAATTTGCAAGCAAGAGCAGGGATGCTGTGTAGTTATCATAATGGAATGTTCTTGTAAGCACAAAGGTTCACCTATGCTTCGTATATCTTTTGAGTGTGTTACATAGTCTCTTTCTCTCTTACTCACTCATTTGCACACGTTTTTCGTTTTAGCCCAAACTCAACAAATAAATACATTTTTTGGTTGTTATTTTGAGAAATAGAATGCTGTGCCTTACTTCCAGTTTTGTCCAGTTCTATTCTGTGTCAGTAGTCCATTTAAAAAGAAACAAAAACAAAAAAAATTCGCTCTTGAGACTGCACAATTTTGAGATTGTTTAAAAATTGTGTGCACAAAGTAACTGTTGTATGTTATGAAAGAGTTAACCTGTATGTATTTCATTGAAACTGGGACCTGGTGACTGACCTTATCCCTTGTAATAAAGAGCTAAAAACTCTTATGATGGTGTTGTATTTGTTTTGTTTTTTTTTAGTCTGTTTATGATGTCAGTTGAATATTCCTGGTCATATTTATTGGTATGATGTTTATTAAAAAGAAAGTTGACATGATTATTATTCCTTTTTTTTTTTTTAACAGAATGTTTTGAATCACATGAATGTATGATGTCTTATCACTGTAAATATTACTTTTGCTTACTTGTGAAGATAATAAATAATTGAAATCAATAAAGTCTGTGTCAGACTTTGTTCTGTGTTCATGCTTTGGGGCGTCTTTACTGAATGAGGTAACAACCCTGATATAGCCTTTATGGTCGGTTGGGCTATAAACATAAAATGAAACTGAATGAAAGTGTTTACTTTTCTTAGACATCTTATTCTTGTTTGTCTTCATTCCCAGTTCCAGCAAATTCAAAACCATCATTTGGAAAGTGATCATGTTTCCAGCGCTATCAGAGATGTAAACATATGCCAGTTTCCCGTATTGGCTGATATTTTGCTAAGAGCTACATCATCTCAATAATACTCAAGAATTCTGATAATTCGAGTACTTCATAAAACATTTTTATCCAACATGACATGATTTTTTTTTTTTTTTTTTTTTTTGGGGGGGGGGGTGTCTTTTTTCAAGTAGGTGTCCAAAGAGTGTCATGGCCAACCAATAAAGAATTTCAGATGACGTGCAGTTTCCATCAACTGCACGTCATCTGAAATTCTTTATTGGTTGGCGACTTAGACAACTGAACTGTGCTATGCATGCTGATTCCATCCAGTATTTCAAAACACTAGACTAGTGGTGGACATTTACATTATTTAGCACTGTGCATTATTGTGTTCCTTACGTTTTCCCAAAAGGGTGTCATATTGTAAGGGCAGTGCTTATCTCAGATGATTGGTCTGTTGCTGTGAACAGAAAAGGGGGATGGGGGGGGGGTGGGCATATCTAACCCCAGACTTTGCTGAACAAAATACCAGTACAAGCTAGAACAGTGCAGAGTCAT
>CM060322.1:43746240-43758740 GCA_030674155.1 Stramonita haemastoma | reverse complement strand
GGCCTTGCTCCCCTACGACCCCTAACACAGGTTATGGGACACCTTTACCTACCCTTTTTTATGAATAGGACACATGTCCCAACTAAAGGAAAGAAATGCAACTTTTTAAAAAAATCTGTTCTATAGCCTGAGTATAGGACTGTTGTGCCTTTTTTTTTTTTTTTTCTCTTTCTCTGGTTTCAATTAGGCTCATTTTGATAACTGATTAAAATGAACCCGAAAAATTTATGAACCAGAGGAAATGTGGCAGGATGATTAAGATGTTCACCTGCCTATCAAGTAAACCTTGAGGTCCTGGGTTCAATTCCGACTCTTGCCCTTTCTTCCCAGTTTGATGCAAAAAATCAAACTGAATATGTCAAAGTCTTTCAGATAAAACTGTGAACCAAGGCCCATAGTACAAATCCATGAAAAACATCTTGCGCACATATTAAAAACCTGTTCAGCATTTCGGAAGAGTAGGCCATTGTGTGCTGGTATGAATGGATGACATAATTAAGACAAGAAACCTCACGAATGCACACAGGTATAATGTTTCAATTGTTTGAACACTAACCCCAAAGTCAGAATTGGCTACCTAAATAATACAGAAAAAAAACCCAAACAATTGCATACTCTAAAATATCACTATTGTAGTATTGGTGAACCTCAAAGTAGCTGAGGAGCAAAAAAAAAAAAAAAAAAAAAAAAAATGGAAAGTTATTCTGAACAAACGAAATGATTTATAAATCAGATGTTTTTCACAGTGTTATTTCTCTGGGTACTGAATACTAAATGCTAGTTTTAGAAAGCTTTAAAGAAGCTTCACTACTGCAAAAAAACCCAATGAAGTAGACTGTAACAGATAAATGACAAGCGGCAACTGTCCACAGGTAGTAACCAAAGAGATGCTTTTGTTTACTTGACATCCCCCTTTGTGAATAAGAATGGAATGTCTGCTCCCCCCCCCCCCCCAACCCCCCCCCCCCCCCTTCATCTCTCCCATTCTGGTGTCCTTTTTTCTTATTAACACTTCTCCACCTTCCTCTCTCCTCAGAAACCTACTTAACACTTAAGGGTCAAGGGAGCTATTTTGCGCATCAATGTCTGGCACATTTCAGCCATCTAAGGATATATGCTAAAAAAAATTTGATAAATTAAAGGAAAGAAACAAAAGTGGGTCAGCTTCCCAGTTTTCCCCAGAGGTATGACACAGTTGTTTTTTTCTTGGTCAGATGAGTTATTGGCTTACTGACCCAGGAACTAGTGGAAGTGACAGACAAAAGAATCCATTTTCCAGGTAGTTTATGATAATACTGAATAGTTTTATCTTCAGCAGCATGGCTGTGTAACTGTAAACCAAAATACTTTAGGGGCAGCAGTTTGCTGTCACTTTGCTGAAGTGCAGTTTTTGAACATTACAAGGGATATGGTGTTTTAGTGTTTTTATTGCATAGTTTTGACCTTTATTTGTGACATCCTGCAAGTCCATGAAAGCAAATTTATGGGTGCAGCCTAGTTGTCAGACACTTAATACTTTGACAAAAATAAAAGAACAAAACTTCGGGACAAGGTATTGCTTTCACTGAAAAAAAGGTCTAGTCATTTTTAGAGCTATCTGTCCAGAATCCAGTGACTCAAGCTGAAATGAATGCCAGCTTCATTGACAACAATAGGGGAATGTCACAAAAATTGAACATCGAATCTAGGGTAAAAAAAAAATATATATATATAAAGAGAAGAAAAAAATAAACAAACTTAACTTGGCCTTTGAAAATACCCAGATAGCAGAAGAAGAAAATGATAAAAAAAATTGGAAATTATGCTTTGAGATCCGTAGATTTCTTAATGGAGAACAGTATATTGGTAGTGGTGGTGGTGTAATGTTAGGCATTCCCCAGCTTAACACCATGGGGATCACACAGAATATATCTTTATATAATGTATTCTGTCTCACTCGTCAAATCTTGGAATCTCTGTGAGACTGTAAGTACACGCTAGATGAGAAGTTTGAATATTATAATATATATGACTCGTTTTCGAGTACTTCATCATGATATAAATAAGTAGCCATACTCTGACTTCAGAGGATTTTTTTCTCCTTTAATGGAAAGTGCAGGTAGTTATGCAAAGAGCTTGTCATGGATGAAGACATTACATTTCAGAGCGCATGTTAAAACCTGTTCTGCTTTTTGGAAGAAGTAAGCCATTGTGTGCTGAGTGGGAATGAGTGACACAAATTGACAAAACTGCATAACATTGGGGACTAGGTGTAAAAAAAAGCACATGAGTGCTTATTCCATTATTCTCCAAATAAAAAATTTAAAAAAAAAAAAACCACCAACAACAAAAAACATTTCAGAGCATAGCATTTCAGTGTAGGCCTGGGCACTTTGTGTTCATCAATAATTGAGTGGTAATGTTTTGGGGTTTGGCCAGGGAATAAGATATAGGCTATGAAACTCTCGAACCAAACAACAGTTGTGTGTTTGTGAAGGAAGGATAGAATTGAAAGTGTTTGTAAATTTGTTTGTCGAAACTATTCACCTCCATCTCATCACTCAAAAAAGGTCTTGGAAACTTCTGAGTGAGAGTAGGATGTATGGATGCAAAGAACAATTCTGTGTTGCGAAACTTCAGTTTGAAATCTTCTCAAAATCTGACTTTTTTGGGGGGGAGGGGGGAGGGGACGGAGGGGGGGGGGGAGACAAAGTCTATTACAAGTTGCTGCTGTTGTGTGTGTGTGGTATGTGTGTGTGTGTGTATGTGTGTGTGTGTGTGTGTGTGTGTGTGTGTGTGTGTGTGTGTGTGTGTGTGTGTGTGTGTGTGTGTGTGTGTGTAAAAACTATCGGGATGTTTTGCTTGTGTTTTTCAAGTATTTTGTTGTTGTTGTGAATTGGCAGAAAATTATTTAGCTGAGTAGAAAAAATTGTTGGCTGATAATCAGACAGAACTTTCTATCATAAGTACATGGGTGAGATTTTTGCTTTGTTTTTGTGTGTGTATGGTTTTTGTTTTGGTTTGTTAGGTTTGGTTTGGGTTTTTTGTTTTTTTGTTTTTTTTGCAAAATGAAATAAAATTTAATCCTTCCTCATCTCCTCCCCCTCCTCTTCGCTTTTTATTTGAGATGACTGAAAAATGATAACTGTCAGTTGATGACATATTCTTACCTTGAACTAGTCATGGTCAGTGGTTCTTTCTTTTTCTTTTCTTTTTCTTCAGATAGCTGACTGGACACCCTCATCTAACCAGGGACTTCCAGTATTCACAGTAAGTGAAAGTCAAATTATTGCTTAGCAATGAAACTTGATGTGATGTGGATAGTCATTTGTTGTTTGTTGTTTTTTTATATTTGCCAGCAAATTGGTTTTAATCAGGACATCTGTCACTCTGTGTCCCCCCCCCCCCCTCTCCCCTCCCCCTTTTTTATTTTTTGTCTTCCCGACTTTATAAAAATTTCATTTAAGATTTTTAAATAAAAATGATTGATTTTCTAATATTTTGTTATGTGATTTGTTCTCTCTCATTTGTTGTTTTTGTTCGACCATTAGGTTGGTTTCAGCTGTTATCCAGATTTCTGTGAAAAGTAGCGCTTTCATTCCAATGCTGGCTCCTAAAGTTGGAATGTGGCTACTATAATTGGGCAAGTAGGGTGAGGAAAACGGTCTCATTTGCAAACATCTGATCATTTGGTGAACCTTGGAGCTCTAGCCTAGGAACAAAAATAAACAACAGCAAAATTTCCAATCCCATTTAGTTTTGTGTCGAGTATGGACCGTTGCTGACACATTAACATCATTATGGCATCTATGGATTTTATATCTGTTATTTTAATGCTGTAGTGCTTTTTTGGGGGCTGTTTTTTTTGGTGGGGGGGGGGGGGGGGGTACATCTTATTTAAACTATGTTGTGTGAGTAGTTCACCCAGCTGTGGAGACCACTGTTGTGGCCTTCTACTTTCCATTAACAGTCATGAACCACTGTGCTGAAGATTTGGACTCGGACCCATGGGGAAAACAATAGTGAGATCACTGAGAGATATAAGTAATCTCCAACAGAGACTTTTTTTTTTTTTTTTTTTAAAGGATCAGACTGGGACTGATACAGGAGTCTTTTATTTTACATGGTGGCTGTACACTATTGATAGTTTCTGTCTTACAGATGCAAAAAAGCTATTTTCACTTTTTACATTTGATAGGTTTCTTTTTTAGTTTTGACTTATAATAACAGATACCTGCTATTTATTGTACCATGTCATTACTATCACATAATTTTTTTTAAATAAAAATTTTATGACAATTATTTTAAAAAAACCCTCCAGATCACTTTTTAGTGCTCATTCTCTCCTCCCACCCCCCACTTTATTTTTCTCCCCAGCATTGCTCAGGCAGTCATCATTGTTTACTATTTCACCCCAGAGGAGGAATTACAAGATTATGTCTACATTCAGTTTTATACAATTTTGTATATGTACTCTGATGGGCATACACCTTACAGCCTCATAATGTATTCAAGCAATTTCTATCCGCTGACAGAATACTGTCATTGGAAAGCCTGTGACATCTAAAGATGTTCCTGAGGCTAGGATTAGCCTCGGATTACTAGGGAAATGGCCCGCCCTGTGTATGGAAAATCGATCTTGTGTTACACCACATTATAGGAGAAGACTGTACAAAACAGCAGTAGCATCCTTTTTTGTCCAGAATGCCAAATAGTATATGGCAGAGAGTTTTGAGGTGAACATGTTTAAGTTCTACAAGAAGGGTGGTCTGCTTCTTGTTTTTTTTTATTCAGTTTTGTAGTTGTTGGATTTGTTTGTTTTTCTTCTAAGAAATCAAATGTGAAAATTGTATTGAGTTCTGAACTGTTAATCATACACAAATCATTTACCTTTTATCTTGAGGTAAATCAAGGATGGTTACCAATTGGATGGTGCCCATGTTTGCAGCTTTAGGTTTCAGTACAGTTCCCCTGTTCACCCAGCTGTAAATGGTACCTGCCTCCTTAGGATCAGGGAAGGTAAACAGTGTGGGAGAGGAGATGGGCACCACCTTTAACATGCTAGGCCCCTAGAAAATGAGGTCTTGACACCTTGCTCCTTAGTACCATCATAGGAAATGGGACACCATTGCCTTTACCTTACCTTGAGATTAAAAAATACTCAAATTAATGCATTAAGTTGGCAGAAACCCTGTAACACTTTTTTGGGGGAAGGGGGGTCTCTGTCTTCATTTTACTCTTTAGCTATGAGTGAACAAGCTGAGAACAGATTACCTCAAATAATAAACGTTTGCTTTAATAAAGAATTCTCTGACATTAAAAAAAATAAATGTTGTTCCCTGAAGTAGGTAGAAATGGTCACATGAATAAAATCTCACCATTGGTAACCTCGGAGTTTTAGCTGAGGAACAAACAACAAAAAAAAAATGCTATATGGGTATTATGGAAGCTTAGTTTTCTGCCTTTTGGCTTTGCAGTTGTTTGAGGTTGGTTTGTTTTTGTTTTGTTTTTGTAAGTCTTACATCTTCCTGCGAAGAAAAGTTCTCCAAATGGGACTGGGACTGGGTTAATCTCGTATAAAAAAAAAAAAAAAGTCATAGTGGTCTACTTTATAATTAAATAGGTGTCTTTACCAAGTGAGCTTGAGGCATTTGTACTTGTCAGGAGTGATGAAGTTTAGGGGTATGGGAATTAGGCTGAACGTAGGTAGTATACAAAATTGGATAAAAAAAATTTTTTATAAGCTCTTTGCTTTAGGCTGTGATCGTTTTTTTTAAGTCCTTTATTCACACACACACACACACACACACACACACACACACACACACACACACACACACACACACACACACACACACACACACCAAACACTGACATCGAATAGACCAAAAACACACACACAACAAAAGAATACATCCCATCTGTCCAGCAAGACATTCATGCCCTTTTCTCAAGCAATTGGTATTTTTGATGCAAGTCTTGGGGGGAGGGGGGGTGGTGTTTTCTTTCTTATGGTTGCATGGGGGGGGGGGGGGGAGGGGGGGGGGGGCAGAGGTTTGGAACAGTGAGGGTTGTGACAGGCTTTTTCCATTACCCTCAGAACACCCTGTAGGGAGAGTTGTCAGGCTGCCAGCTGTCGTGTTCTTTGCCAGACAGGCTCGGGCTATTTATTGATTCACCTGTTAGGGCATGTCCGGAGCCGGAGCCCAAAAGAGGATGAACGCTGTGGCAACAGAGAGTATAAGAATCGAGAGAGGTTCTGTTTGTGTTTTTGTTTTTTTTTCTCGTACAGCTTCTGAATGCTCAATTTTAATAAGTAGCACTTACTGACCTAGAAAAACCTCAAACCTACTGACCTGGGTCGGTTGAGATTATATTGCTCCAGTTTGGACTTTTTGTTGAAAAAGAATTGATTATTGATTTTTTTTTTTTTTTAGTTTGTGAAAAGAGAACTCGGAAGAGATGAACAATTGCTACTTGTACTTTGTTGAATGAATGTAAGTGTTTGATTTACAGAGAGTGTAATTTATATCTTATAAAAAAAATAGCAAAAACAAAAAACCGCTTCATGTTTGATAGGCATGATTGCAGTTCTGGAAGAGAAGGGATTTAAGAGAGGGATGGTGGGGAGACAGGGAGAGAGCAGGAGTATCAATAACAACTTGAATATGTGTGCACACACATGAGCATGTATGTATGAAAATATTTTTGAAGTTTCCTCACACACACAGTGAACACACACACACAATGCACGCACACACACACACCACCACACACCACACACACACACACACACAACACACACACACACACACACACACACACACACACACACACACACACACACACACACACACACACACACACACACACCACACACACACTACTCTGGAACTTCCAGACACCTGTTTTCCATTAAGCCCTGGTGGAATTGTATCTAGAATAAATGAAAGATTTTTTTTCTGTGTTCTGTAGTGGGATATAGAATGGTTGTTATAGCCTTCTTTTCCCACCTCCCCTCCCCAAGTTAAAAAAATGAAAGGGAAAGTGATGTTGGCATGTTGTGTGTGTGTTTGTGGCGCGCACATAATGGCTGCATGTGTATCTATAATTAAAAAAAAAAAAAAAAAAAATTTCTGTGTTTTGTGTAATGGATTGAAGGTGGTTATAGCCTTCTCACTCCTCCCTTCCCAAGAAAAAAAAATTAAAGGGAAAGTGATGTTATGTTGGTGGTTTGTAAGTTGGTGTGTGTGTGGTGCATGCTTCTGAAAGGTGGAACAGGTATTAACTTGTATGCAAGATCTTCATCGTGTTTTGCATCATGTGATATTGGTTTATTGTGTCTATCAAAAGATGCCTTGTGTTGTGTGTTGTTGTGTGGTGTGTTGGTTGTTTGTGTGTGTGTGTGTGTGTGTGAACGCGTGGCACAATGTGTGTGTGCGTGCATGTGTGTGTGTGCATGTTTGTATACAACATACATATTTTTATAAAAAAAAAGTGAAGAGAGAAAAAGTTCAGGTGCCTCTGGTCAAAGGAGCTGTCAGGACACATCAAGTCTGTTACATCCTTTTCTGCAATGATTGATAGCCCTGCATTAAGTCTGCAAGCTCTCGGAAAAGGAAGAAAACAGCTGTGCATGCAGACAGCATTATGAATTATACAAGCTGTCTTCATGAAAAAAAAACTTTGTACAAAAGAACTTTCTTCATTTTCTCTTCTTCCTCCTCTTCGTCTTCGTCTTCTTCTTCGTCTTCTTCTTCTTCTCTTCTTCTTCTTCTTCTGCTTCTTCTTCGTTGTTGTTTACTTTTTTGTTCTTTCTCTTCTTTGCCTTCTTCTTCTGCTTGCTTCTCTTCAGCCTGCCTCTGATCTTCTTTTACTCTCTCCTCTACTCTCTCCTCATTATTTTTTATTTTTTTTGGTTCCTCTGATCTTTAGTGTCTTTTAGTGGTATTTGACCCCCCCCCCCCCCCCCCAATTTCTTAGCAGAGCCATGTTCTATGTTCAAAGTTTTTGTTATTTGAAAGCAAGTGTTTTGTTGGTTCTAAAACGTAAGTGAAGGATCATTGAGTGATTTATCTTGACTGTTTTTGAATAAGCATTGAAAATATTGGGGGGGATAGGTGGGGGGGGGGACTAATTTATACTCACGAAAAATAGCATTCTATTATGCTTTTCTGATTAACTATTTTGTAAAAATTTTGTTTGATCTTTAATCAAAATACAGTGAAATAAATAAAAGAGTATCTATTTTCTGATGTTAGGTAAACAAGTCAAATATGACTGCCCAATGTGGAAACCAGGAAAGAATATATAAAAGGGGGGAAAAGTCACTTGTTTCTAAAAATAACTGCCTGCTGTGTGTCTTGTTGTGCTTGCTCTGAAAATATCTGCTTTGCTATTATTGGGATCTGTGACCTTTTGCCATGGCTGGGACTTTGAAAGGTCAGAGAAAGGCTGCTGTCCTCGGAATGGAGCAATACTGGGAATGTGTGAGGTCAGATGTGTTTGATTATGGAAAGGATAATGCTGTATTTTGGTCTTTTTATTGAAACAGAGAGAGAGAGAGAGAGTGAGTGGGGGGGGGGGGGGGGGGGGGGGGGGGGAGGAAGAGAGAGCAAGAAATAAATTAAAAAACATAGGATCTGACAGTTGAGAGACAGACCAGACAGTCAGTTCCACACACACACACACACACACACACACACACACACACACACACACACACACACACACACACACACACACACACACAGAAACCTTAATGAGTTTTTCACAATAGAGCCATTTGATTGGTCCATGCAAAAAGGGGGTTGTCATTGAGAGGAGAGAGAGCCGACAGACAGAAGACAGATTTATTGTCAATATACAGGGTTATTGTAGATTTTTGTCAGACTGACAGATTTGTTTATCAGTGGTTTTGTTGCTAAAGATTTCACAGGTAGATAGAATTGTTTATTTGGTATAAGTGATTTAAGTAGGATCCCCATAGTTGGGATGTTGCTACCTTAATGGTGGGCAAAAAACAGTTGTTGTTTTTTGTTTGTTTTTGGCAAAAAACAGTTGCATATGCTGAAATTTCACCATTGGTCAATCTCGGATCTCTAGCCAAGGAACAAAAAACAAAATAATTTGAGTGTAGATTTTAAAAATTCATGATGTTGATTGACGTTTTCAACAAAAAATGTGTTCCGTACCCAGATTTATTGTTGTTTCCTGTCCCTGTTTGAGTTTTTTACATTTAATTTTCCATCCTTTTTTTGTTTGTTTGTTTGTATTGTTCCCTGCTCCAAGAAAATAACCCTTAAAAATATTTAAAAACAAAAAAAGTCCCAAACAACTTTTGCTACTAATGCTGTAGCAAACAGGTTATACAGGAAATCCAGTTGTCCTCCCTCACAATAGTCATTGGTGGGATATTATATTGATCGTGTGTGTCCATCCATCCATCCTTTGTGTGCTTATGCGCGTGCATGCACACCACCTTGTGTAAATAGGGCAGACTTCTCGTCTTGCATCCCATTTTGATGATTAGTCCTGGTAAGGTCATATATTTTTTATTGTGCTTGAATAGCATGGATAGAGATCAAAGGTTGGACCATGGCTTGTGATTGAAAAAAAAAAAGTTTGGTGGTAAGCAGGTAGGTTAGTGTCTGTAGTTATTCTTTCCTTGCAGTATTGTTTGCTGTAGAGTCTTCTGAGTCTGCATTGACCACGGAAACCAACAGAGAATTCTGAGAAGTAGGTTGGTTGGTTTTGGATTCAAGCTCAAGAATCCAAAATCACAGAGGGCCAGTGGTTTGTTTTTGAATCAAGCAAAAAATCAGAATGAGTATAAAATCTTTGGTTTGTTTTTGTAATCAAGCTCAAAACTTGGAACCATATATAATGCTTTTGTCTATTTTTGAATTGAGCTGAAAACTCATAATTGTATAGGATGTTATCTTTTATTTACATTGCCAGTGGTAATTTTTGGGGGAACACAGAAATCCCATTGACCAAGAGTTTACAAACTACTTTTTTTTTCTTTTGTTGGTGGTGGTGGTTTTGAGTGTAGGTGGGGAACGGGTGGGTGGGGGTCATGCACAGTCCATAAGTGCTATTAAATTAATTTTCCAAAGGAATACCAATACTCGGATGTCATGAAGATAGGTGAGAAATGAACGCAGTTGGATGCAACTGCAAGTAAAAGTATATGGATGAACTCCTACTGATTTTACACACACACACACAAAAGTGTATGCCTTTTGTTTGCTTTCAATTTTATGTTTGATGTTTTGCATTTTTGGTTTCAGTCTGTTCTGTTATTAGGAAGCAGATTTTGTAGTCAGTCTAAAATGAAAGAAGATAAAGACAGTTTTGTTAAGAAGTCGTATTCCATTTTCTTATTGGTAACAGTAGTATACTAATTGTGAAACATATTGTTCACTCGTCACCGTCCACATTAACCAGCCTTTTCTTTTCACCGGTCTTCTACTTTCCTTTGTGTGGTTGGTTTGTATGCTAGTCGTTAAGAGGTGGATACACCACACAGGATCAGCTTTCTTTACCCATAGATACTCTTTTGCCCAGTTCTTTTCCAGTTTTACCTGAAGCAAGTCTCTCCATCCGTACCAAAAAAAAGTACCTCAGTCCTGATATAATGATGTACGTACATGTAAGAACCTGAAGTAGTCGCAGTATGCCTTGCTTTTTTATCCCGCATTTTTTCCCCCCGACTGAGAAAAACAAAAGGCTGATTAGGTACCGTACAGAATCAGACGTGGAGAAACAAAAAACAGTCTCATTAGCTTAAAAGACGGTATAAAACTCGAGCTTTTTTTCTGACGTCATTCTGGAGGTATGGTGGGTGGGGAATACTACTGTTTCTTGTATAGGTAGTAGAGGAAACACACACAAAAAATCTTTTATTGCGATGCTGACGATGATGGCTTCTTAGGTTGAAATAGAATCGACCCTGACGGCAGGCAGGCAGGCAGGAAGGAGTAGGAGGAGGAGGAGGTGTGGAAAGGTGAGGAGGTGTAGAAAGGTGAGGAGGTGAGTAATGACGGCGGAACTAACGTCGCTGTATTCACTTTGCTGCCAGCCTGGCTAGTTTTCAGAGTTTTCCCGAGTGTGCAAATTGAAATAATGTACCGTGTATCCTTCTTGGCTTGGGGAAGAGAAGGGGGAAGGGGGGGGTGGGATCAATAATGCTGCCTGGGCTAAAAGAAGTGACTTGGTTACATGCAATATTTAGCCTGAGACTGTAAATACACAGAGACCTGCCTCAGGTATTGATCCAGAAATAGCGGAGAAAAGATGCTTGATGTCCTCCTGTGTGTTTTATTTTCTGTTCTCCTTCGTTCGTGTCTCTGTTACTGTCTCTTGTTTGTCTGTCTGTATGTCTGTCTCTGTCTGTCTGTCTGTGTTGTCTGTCTGTCTGTCTGTCTGTCTCTCTCTGTCTTGTCTCTCTCTCTCTCTGTCTCTCTCTCTCTCTCTGTCTCTGTCTCTGTCTCTGTCTCTCTCTCTCTCTCTCTCTCTCTCTCTCTCTCTCTCTCTCTCTCTCAGGTAAGTAGCAGTGCACACGTATGCATCATCAGATATTCTTGTGAGTCCGTCAGCTTTTTTAAGCTGAATTTTCTTTTTCTATTTTAATCTTCAGGAGGTTGATCTTTTTAACATTAACGTTTTTATTTCTAGTTTCAGTATCTGAACACATTCTTTATGTGCAGGGAACTGGCTTGGTTTCTTGTGTGAATTTAAGACTTTCTTGCATAACCAGAGTTTTGTTCTTATCTTGATTTTGTTTTTTGGTCTCTGTGTGTGTTGTGATGTGTGTGTGTGTGTGTGTGTGTGTGTGTGTGGTGTGTGTGTGTGTGTGTGGTGCAGTGTGCACGTGCATGTGTGGCTGTGCATGCTCATCGGAGGAAGTGCATGCTTTAAATTTGCAATTTTTCACAGATTATATGAATGTTGCACTCTCATACATCAATCATTGATTATGGCAGCTATAAAAAGCAAAGCAAGGACTTAAGAAAGCAATGATTAAACAAGGAAAGATAATTTTGCAATCTGTCAAATATTAATTAATATAGGTATTTTTTTTCTCTAAGGAAAAAATCCCAAGAAGACGCATTCATTTTATATATATATTTTTTTTTTTTTTTGGGGGGGGGGGGGGGTAGTCCTTGTTCAATTTTTAAAAAAATTACTTCCAAGTAAGCCAGAAAACAGGATCTTTGCATCCAAGAATCTCAGTCTCTGAATTCTATACAATTTTTTTTTTTAAGGCATCCAACAATTATTGCAAAAGCCTATAATCTTGATCTCAGCATACAAGTGTTAACTCCAGATTAGCCTTTTTTCATTTGTTATGAGGTCTGCAGATTGGATCTTTACACACAACTGTCACCTTCACAGTAATTTTATTTAAAAGAACTCTTTATCAAGGCTACAATCTGGATCTCGGCATGCAGTTGTCTCCACCTCTTGAATAAAAAGAAAAAGGTACTTACTTAACATGTAAACTAGATCTTTGTATG
>CM060322.1:43723740-43741240 GCA_030674155.1 Stramonita haemastoma | reverse complement strand
GACTCTCTCACTCTGGTGACTGAAGAAGTACAGGGTCAGCCCTCACCTAAAAACAATCTGATAAGCGTTATATTTATATATTTGGTCTGTGTATATAATATATATAGATCATAGATGACAGCAAACTGTCCTTCAGTCATTTTCCATTCCTGCTGAATTGGTATCAGCCTGTGTTCAGTCACCATCAAATTTGTCACAATATTGTTGGCTTGACAAGAGCCCATGGGGGGGGGGGGGGGTGGGGGGAGGTGGGTTGGGTGGAGGGTTGGGCAATTAGGTGGGTAGGGGCGGAGGAGGGAAGGGAAGGGAGGGCTGTGTAGGTGGTGTTGGTTGCCTGTGGCATGAGCCATTAGTGCTTGCAAGCCGGCTTTGGCTGTAGTAGTGTATGCTCAGTGTGTACACATAGTAAGTGTGTGAAACACGAATAGATCTAGGAGGTGAGAGAGTGGGACTGCCTGCCTGTTGTACTGGATGTGAGGTTAGGATTTTGGTGTTGTTGATTTGAGTGTGTGTGTGTGTGCGTGCATGCATGCATGCGCGCACGTGCGTGTGGAGAAGAGATAGATAATGTGTGTGTGTGTGTGTGTTTGTGTGTGTGTGACTGGGTGGGGGGAAGGAGAGAGAGAAACACAGAGAGAGAGAAACAGAAAGAGAGAGAGAAAGAGAGAGAGAGAGAGAGAGAGAGAGAGAGAGAGAGAGAGAGAGAGAGAGAGAGAGAATGAGTTTGTGTGAGAGAGAGAGATAGAGATTTCTAATACTGTAATAGCACAGTATATAAAATTCAGGCAAATGGAATTTTCATGGTTGATTTAGGCAGTTGTCTTTGTGTACATTATTGGTATAACTGTATATACAATAGAAGTTTTTACTCATTGCATGTATGTGTACAAAAGATTGTATCTTTAATTAATGCCCTTGCCCAGACTGAATATCACTTGTGGAAGACTGGATTCTTAGGAACCACCTTTGCTTTTTATTGACACTGTAGGAGAAATCAGGATTGTAAAGAATTGAAACTTTTGTAATAAAATTGGCCTTTTTTCCTGCTGAGATGATGTCAGTGAATCACTGGTCTAGAGTAGAGGTAATGTGCCTACTTAGGAAGCGAAAGTGAGGTTAGATGCCTATTTGTGCCTGAAAATTTCCCCCGTCCACTAGACAGTGATTGGTGGTCAGGATGCTAGTCTTTCAGATGATTAAAGTCCTGTGTGCAACATGCATTCATCACATGTTAAAAAAAAAAACCCATGTCAACAAGAAGTTGTCCCTCAGCCTGGTAAATTCTTAGAAAAAAACAATAAAAAGCCACTCACATAGGGAAAATACACGCCATACAACAGAATCTTTTTTTTTAAATGGGTGGCACTGTTCTTGAATTTCCAGGCACGACGAAAAATCTGCCGTGACCTAAAGAGGTATACTCATACAAAATGGATATATATTCCTAACTTGCAAATCCATTCTGCACTCAGGGGGACATGCATCTAGGTAAAATCAATAGGAGGATGCCAGCATTGCACAAAAGTCATTGTGAGCTCCTGGAGTGGCGGGCGGGCGGCCGGCCTTGTTCGGTGTGATTGTGAATGAAGGCTGATTCAGGAGAGGGATGGGTTCCAGACACTCCCTCAGTTCTGACCATTGATCGGGTTCAGTAGGGAGGTCGGACGGACGGAGCCAGCAGGCTTGCTGTGGCTTGTCTGACTGAGGGACGGTCTTCAACAGAATCGATCCCTCCCTGCGAGCCAACCACTATAGTAGATATTTACATCAGCACCAGGCTCATTCTGGGGATTGCCCTTTTTTTTTTTTTTTTTTTTGCTCCTGTAGTGTCTTTTTTTGGGTGCATTTTATTAGGGTTATTTTGTGTCTTGGCAATTGTGTTCTTTTTGGGTGGCGTTTTGTACCACCTTATATCTCGAATGATGAGAGGAGGCTAGGTTATGATAGTTGGTAGGTTTGGTAGGTAGGTTTTGGATGAGTTTTGTTCTTAACCTACATCAAAGTTTGCTTTTACTTTGATTTCATTGAAAGAGTAGTTGTGTCCTATATTAGTCCATGATCAGCAGTTTAGACTATGGATTGATTTTCTCATAATTTGGATGGATTTATTGAGCAAGAAGATTTGATGTCCCAGCACTGCCTAGCCTTATTTGTCTGTAAATAGTTAGGATACTGTAATGTGAACTGGGGTTGGTTTTTTAAAAAAAATTTAGGTGTTTTAGTTTTACAAATCTTATGAGGTGTAGTATTAAGTGCCGTGATATATAATTAAAGTATGATGCAATTGATTATTGTCATGACACATATTTGATGGGTTGACAGACATCCTTGTTTAAACAGTTTTGGTCATCAGAATACAACTGACATTAACATCAGTATCAGCTGATTATCTCATCTCAGTACAGCATTAACATGTGAGGGCTGCTTTGCTGTGTGAGTGATTAACTAGTTTCAGTGCATTTTGGATGGATCAGAACTGGGATACCTTGCATTGATCAAAATTGAAAATGACAGATTATCTTAAAGTTAATTGTGTGTTAAGGTCACAATGATAAGGGAACAATAAATAAAAGCATACTTTTTGCAAGGCTGGTTTTCTAAAGCCACAGAGGTAATTTTCACTGATTGTTGAGATTTCTCAAAATGCAGATAGGAAGTGAATGGTCATATTCTGCTCATTTTAAGATTTTTTTTTTTCCTTTTTAAAAAACCCATTTGCATTGAAAACACAGCTATAATTTCCTTCGTATTCAGCTTGAATAGGAACACTAAAACCAAAGAATGATTTTGACTTAAAAAGAAAAACCACACTGAAATTTTGTAACATCTGATTTGTTGGTTTTGAATGAATTCAATGATTTATTGATTATCAACAAGCAATTATCAATCATTATGGAGGCTTGTAGCAAAACCAGGTGTAGCTTATGAGCTTGTCAGATTTTCATCTCACTGAAGTATCACTTTTATAAATACTCTCAGTATATTTGATACTGGAAGCAACTTTCCATAGTTTAGAAGACTTGGCGAGATTTTGTGTGTTAAAACTCTTGACATGATAACTGCATGGACACCAGATGCGGAAAAGTATAGTGAAAATTTTTTTTAATGTAATTCATGTCAAATGTAATTCATTGATAACCCTCTTGCGTGTGATGAGGCCATTTTTTTACTAGAACAAAGTCAATCATAGTTTTTTTTTTTTTTTTTACTGAGCCTTCAAAGACAAAGCAACACAGTTGCTTGTATTTTTTTGTTTGGCGGGTGGGGGGGCATTTTGTTTGGTATTATCCTCAACTTTAGAAGACTTGAGTAAAGCTGAATACAGTCGAAAGAAAAATAGGAAGTATCAAAAAGCCTCAGCATTAAAACATAGCAACAACAAAAATGACAACAAAAGCCCGCAACATTAATAAACAATGGCAACAACAAAAATAACAACAAAAGTACAACAAAAAGCCCGCAACAGTAAACATACATTACAAAAACACAAAACCTACAAACACTCGCAGTCGAAACTTTTGTTTTATGCCCAGATCCAGCTGTTTGAAAACAGCATTGAAATATATTCAATTGGCGATAAGAGTGACAAGACTGAAGTGAAAGGCAATATTTTCTGGTTTTGAACTGGCAGCCATATACTTTTGTTTACCTCTAACAAATCATTAGCTGTCAGTATCTTGATATACTACAGAACAAGCATGAGTTCAGTCACTTTAGGTTTGCCTAGATGTTGAACAATAACCAGCTTTAATATCACCCACCAACATAAACTTGAAAAACAAAATTGACATGATATGTCATCAGTTCAGTAGTTTGGGGAGTATTGCAGTTCAGTCATTTATGTGTAACACATATGTTCTTGCCCATTGAACTCAGAAAGAGGTTGGGGGGAGAGTACCGGAGCGTAAAAACTGAGTTATCATCTTGGATTTTATGAGTGTGGTGTATAGTTTCTGTTTGGTTCGGTCTTTTCATGTTCAGGGCTTGATTGCCTTGACTGGTTTTATGTGAAATGCGAGCGCCCCAGCTTGTAAAGATGGATTTATTCATTGATCAGATTGCCCAACTCACTCGGTCTGTCTGTCTGCCTTTCTGTCTTTCTGTCTGTCTGTCTGTCTGCCTGCCAACCCCCCCCCCCCCCCCCTTATCTCTCTGGTCTTTGTCTCTCTTCTCTCTCTCTCTCTCCCTCCCTCTCTAGTATGTAATACTTACTCTGTAACCCTTGAAAAATAAAGATCAACATTCATTTCATTTATTCATTTCTCTTTCTTTCTCTCTCCCCCTCCTCCTCCTCCCTCCCTCCCTCCCTCTTCTCTCTGTCTCTCTCTCTCTCTCTCTCTCTCTCTCTCTCTCTCTCTCTCTCTCTCTCTCTCTCTCTCTCTCTCTCTCTCTCCACACACACTACTGGGGCACTAGTCTCCTCTTGCTTCCTCCCCCCCCCCCTTCACTTTTCTCTTTCACCTCATTCCTCCCACTCACATCTCAAGTTTCCCTTCATTTGCTGTTTGCTTCTGAATATGACAATGTGTGTGTGTGTGTGTGTGTGTGTGGTGTGTGTGTGTGTGTGTGTGTGTGTGTGTGTGTGTGTGTTGTGTGTGTGTGTGTATGTGTGTGTGTGTGATAGTTGCCAGCTTCTTTACAGATGCTTTCAAATGTGTGTGTGTGTGTGTGTGTGTGTTGTGTTGCCGTTGTGCCGTGGTTGGCGCGTGTGTGTGTGTGTTAGTCTGCCCAGCTTCCATTTCAACAGATATTTGAGAAAATTAATTAACGTCTTCCCCATCATGTTCTCTTTTTCCGCAGGGTATGTATCTGCCTTCTTCACTCCACTGCTTTTTACCTTTCTTCCCCCTCTCCCACCCCCACCTTCCTCCCCTCCCCAGCCACTCCATTCCATTTTCATCATATGATTGAACCCGTCTTTCACATCACATTCATGTCCTCGCATCACCCTCACTCCCTTTTTATATATTTAAAATTTTAGTGTTCATCGTATTGCAACCCCCCCCCCTCCCACCCCCATCCACATACACCTACGCATACCACACACACACACACACACACACACACACACACACACACACACACACACACACACACACGCTCACCACACACACACAACCACACACACACACACCACACACATACACACACATTTAAATCTCCACTCTATATACATAAAATCATGTAACACCACCACACTTTCCACTTTTTTTGTGGTGGTTGTAGTACTGGTCATAATATATATTGGCAACATACATATCATGCATTGGAAGCATGAAAAACAGAGTGGGTTGGCCCCGTTTTTTATATATATTTGACAACCAGGTGAACATAGTGCGTTGCGAGTGAGTGTTGTGTGTGGTGTGTGCATGGTGGTGGTGGTGGTGTGGTGGTGGTGATGGTAGTACTGTGTGTCGACACACATTGACTGAGTCATGGCTGGTTTATGAAGGCACACACATAACTGTTCTTACACAGCTGAGCACTGCCCCCCACCCTCCCACCCCAACCCCCTACCCCCTCCCTCCTCCATCCCTGCCACTCTCCCCCCCCCCTCCCCCCCTCTCAAAAACCAGATGACATCATGCATTTTTTCCACTGGTGGAACACCTGGGAGAGTCACAGATGGTGGGGAGGAGGCGGGGAGTTTGGGGTCCCAGTGGTTAGAGTGGGGACTCTATTGATTGAATTGTTAGGTTGGGGGGTTGGGAAAGGGGAGTGTCTTGTGTTGTAGGTGGAGTGTGTTTTGGTTCGAATGTTGGTTTCCCGTCGCAGTTGTTATCATGCGTTATGCTTGTGTATTTCTGGTGTGTTATTGCTGATGAAGGATTTGCAAAAACAATACTGCAAGGCACTGTCCAGGGAGGAAGAAAAAGAGGCAGACCGAGGAAGAGATGGGAAGACGAACATCAGCGAATGGACAGGCCTAGAACTCGAATAAACTTTTGAGAAAGCCAGAACAGAAAGAGGAATGGAGGAAACTGGTTGTTAGGTCTTTAGGGGTAGATAGATTGATAGATATTGCTGATAAAAAAAAGAAGATATTGCTGATAAAATCAGCTATCCTCTGAAGTCAGATTGTGGCTGCTTACATGGCACAAGATGTATGAAATGGTTAAACATATGATATGCAAACTTCTCATCCAGTGTGTACTACTACTTGCAGTCTTTTCTTTTTCTTTTTACTCCCAAATTATATGATGAGGTAGACATAGTCCATGTTCTGGGTGACTTTCAGGGTGATAAGCTGGGGAACGCCTGACAAACAGCAACAACAGAGAATCAGCTAGGCTTTATTACAATGCAGACAGCATGTAATTTTATATTTGTTGTCATCCTGTGGTTAGACTTAGAGCTGTACGTAATCAGTACCATTGCATTTGTTGGCATTGTTTTGCTTGATGTTATGATGAAAAAATGTGTTTTGTTGATATTAGAAACACAGAGTTTTGTGTCAGAAGGGTGTTCTCGCTTATGATGTAGATGGGGATGTTTTTGCCAGAACATGTAAAGGTATAAGAGTTAGGTTTTGTATACAGGTCTGCACATATCTGTGAATTTATGTTTATGCCAACTAATAATAATATCACTAAGGGTGAATAGACATAAATTAACATTTTCATCAAAATCAAACTATTGATATGTACTTTACAGTTTCATAAAAGCATACACACTCTCGCATAGTGACATGCACAGTTACACACACACACACACACACACACACACACACACACACACACACACACACACACACACACACACAACACATACATACGCACATGCTCTCTTTCTGTCTCTCTCTCTCTTCTCTCTCTCTCTCTCTCTCTCTCTCTGTCTCTCTCTTCTCTCTCTCTCTCTCTCCTCTCCTCTCTCTCCCTCCTCCCCCTCCCCCCTCCCTCCCTCCCCCCCTCCCCCCCCCCCCCCCCTCCCCCTCCTCCCTCCTCTTAGTTTTATGAAGTTGATGACACAAGCGGTGAAGATAATTCAGAGCTGAAGGCCAATGTAGGGTGAAAACTGCTATACATGTATACTATTCTGGTAATAGGTACAAGAGCCAGTGACCATCATTTGTTAACATTTCATACTGTAAAAGGTCCCCCCCCCCCTCTCTGTGTCTCACTCTGAAAAACTATTGCAATTGCTGTTGATTGTGGCAAGTTTGAGCTGTGCTGTGGTACACACCACTACTGCCCAATGTCATGATTAGGTTTGGTTAAAGGTATCAGTGTTACATGCCAGTCACTGTCACAGACCAAATTATGCATGTTCATGTGGCTCACTAGCTTTAAAACTGTAGAGTCTCTTCCAAAATTCCTTTAATCCTTTCAGATGAGCCAGTGATAACTTGCTTTAGATTCATCATCAGTTTTGTATATTCAAAGTTTTTTAGATTTCACTTAAATCGTTTGTGTTGCCCACGAAATATAGAAATTATAATTCATAAATTACGTCTAAATGCTTGGAAAACTAAATATTCAAAAGATGTTTTCTGTACTTGTTCTGCTATTTTATCAGTCCACCATATACTGTTTGATTGCCCTGTGCTCATTGCCTCGTATAAAAGCAAAGGGATAGATCTAAGGGAAAAATACGGAAATTTCCAAAGTGTTCTGTATGATTCCGAGTCGCATGTCCTAATATCAGTTGCAGCAAGTATTTGCCAGTCACCAGTAGGTCAGTTACTATAAATGAAATTGTATAAACTTATCATCATCCATTATTTTCTTTATCCTTTCACTTTTTCCCCTCATCCCCTTTTCAGTGCATTCTTAACGTGAATGTATTATTGTCTAAATCACCTTGTAGTGAATGGACATTAAACCAATGAGAAGAAGAAGAAGAATCATCAGTTTTGCTGTTCTTTGATGTGGTATCATTCCTAATATAATCGGGGGAGGGGATATCAAATTAAACCAACCCAAAACAGACACCCCCCCCCCCCCCCCCCCACCCCCCCCCCCACCCTCAACCAACCTCGTGAATCAGTTGCAAGAACACATCTTTCATGGTGGCTTTCGTCACCAAGATTCAGAAATGAAATGTGGTGCAGAGAATGGACACCTGGGATAATTGAGGGGACCAACTGAAGCGCTGAGGAAGATAGTGGATTTCATCCTCAGGATTGGACCTATAACATAAACATGGCCAGAAGATAAAAAAAAACCTTCCCCACCTTTTCTCCCAAAAGATATAATAATGATAAAGGAAGGTTATGCAGTTTTGGGTTTAATGTTTGTTTTTATGCGTAAGCCATTTACCTGAATGTGGACATGGATTCCAATGGCAAGTTAGTCATGAAGCAATTAACATCTCCTCCAAATCAAACTACTTGTTGCATTCACAATTATACTTCATTTTTTAAGAAAATATGTTGTAACTGTACAAAATTGTTCACTGCAATTAGTTGCTGTGTTACGCTTTAGTGACGGGCTGTTATGCAGTGTCTCTACATAGGAGAAAAATGACAACAACAAAAAATGAAGATAGATCCCTGTGGAAGTATACTGCAGTCAGGAAAATAATCATGATGAGCAGACTTGCATGAAGGTCTTCTGACAGCACTTAACCTTTTTAAAAAATTCTTTTATTTGGAGCATAATGGAATAATGGAATAAGCACTCGTGTGCTTTTTTACATCGAGTCATATGACAACAGGAGCCAAATTGAAGTCCTGGTTCTCACGCTAGTGAAACTCAGCTTAAGCTAAAGACTTAGGATTGGTTTTCTGATTACAGTGTCTGTTATCCGATTTCCCTCTCCCCCTCCCCTACACCCACCCCAAGTATATGAGTTTGAGGTTGTATGCAACAAGCCCAAATCCATATTGAAAAGATTATATATGTCTGCGCATTTTCATACGAGATGGGGAAGATCAGTTAGATTAAAAAAAATTTTTTTCCCCTTTTAAAGAAAATGGATACAAATTGTTTCTTAGATTCAAGCCAATCAAATCTGTCCAATTTTTAGAATTTGGTTTAGCTATTCAACTATTCATTTTTAAGTTCTGCATGTCCGTGTTTTCAATGAAAGAAAAAAAAAACTTTTTACAAATTAATTGGAGAGATTCCCTGTATGTTTCCCTTCCTAGAGAGGATTTAGGGATAGGAAATTTGGTCACTGTGTTTAATGATGGAGAGCAGAAAAGGTAAAGCCTCATTGATTTCTAGCTAGCCTGTAGCCCTGGCTGTTGTTGAAGCAGTGAAGCAGGTACGGCAGGCCAGGCCCAGCTCTGATCCATTGAAGGTAGCCAGCCACACAGAGCCCCAGACAGCAGGCAGTTAAGTGGGTGGCTTGTAGCAGGAGGATCACACACACACACACACACAGAGTCATAGTATTGATTTTCTTTCATTCCTCTCCTCTCTCTCTCTCTCAGTGTGTATGTGTTGCTGTTTGGCTCTTTCTAGCTCGATGAGTTGACCAGAGGGGCGTAGTAGTTCGTAGGATAGACAAACAACACTTGTGTCCAGGTCGCAATCAGGGAGAGAGTTCCTCAAGACTTTCATCTTTTTAGTTGTGAACTACTAGGCTTTTGCAGCAGTCACCCTCTCTCTCTGGCAGTTTGTGCTGTGGAATGTTAATGTGAGAGACTGTGAAGTTGCCAACTCTGGGGGACAGACAGAGACAGACAGAGAGCGACAGACAGAAAGAGAGAGAGAGAGAAGTATTGAACGATTAAGAGCCGTGGTGCCTGCCAGTGTGCTAGGCTAGGCGAGCTGAAAAGTCTGCAGGAGTGGTGGAGCTGAATTGAGGTGAAGAGTGTAGGATGCTGGGAAGGCAGTAAGGTTTGGGGCAGCCATATTGGAGCGTGCAGAGAGAGAGAGAGAGAGAGAGGGATAGGGAGGCCTGTCGGATCAGATCGGATCCCATCTGTTGCCGTGGACAGCTGTTGTTGCCGCTGCTGCTGCTGCCAGTGTCACGCCACAGCCCTTGGACTTGTGTCTGCTTCCCTCTCAGTCCGCTTTCCTTCTCAATAATTACATCCCTTGCTGTGGTGTTGCTTCTGCTCCACGGTAAGCCTTTTGTGCATACTCAGTAGTACTGTTGGTGTGTGTGTGTGTGTTGTGTGTGTGTGTGTGAGTGAGTATGCATGAGATATATTCAGATCTTGATTCAGTGAGACAGTTTCTGTTTTGATGTCCGATCTGTTAGGAATGCTGATTATGGTTTATGATGTGGATGGTGAAATTCCGTTGGTATTGTGAAATGTCGGTAGATGAGGGATCATGCGGATCATACACACAAAAATTGTTATATATTATCATTTATACTAGGTAGTGTCCATAGTATAATAATAGTTCGTCAGATAAGTTAAAAAGCTGATCTTTTGTTATTTCGTCTTTTAGGGGGAAAAATCAACTTTTATTATTATCTGATCCCTATAAAAGAGCTTATCAAAAGGTATAGAGATTTTTCCACCCCAAAGAATGAATATGAGAGTCATGTGAAATGTGTATATATTGGTCAGTTAACTTGGATATTTACCGACTTAGAGAAACTGATCTGTTGATGTTCTATATAATGTATCCTCCTTTGTTGACCATTGTTTATCTGGGGGATATATCAGACAAACAAATCAAAAAACCTAAGGCTCTTTAATGAGTAACACGTTTATGTGGATCAATTGATAGGACTCGTCTTCTCCTCTCCTATCTCTCTCTGAGGAATCAACAGTGCGCCACACTAGAACTTTCAGGGGTGGTGTGTCATGGTCGAGTTGAACCGGGCAGGGCCCATCCCTGAGTTCTAGATTGCACCCTGGGTATGTTGATGTCATCCATGCTCTGCTACCTCTACCAGCCATAGCCGGTCTTCTCTTCTCCAAAAGATGGATGGGTTCTGAACCTGTGGGCAAAGTGTTAGTAACACTCACATTTGTACATTGCGACCTCAGTTCATAGCCTCGTTTTGAAGGGAAATAGAATCAGAACAAAATTTTGATGTTCATTCCAAGGGGGAAAAATCCCTCGGACATGCAGACACCTCTTTGTGTTTATATCAGACCAGGACTTCTTTGCTCAAGCCAGTTGGGGATTCCACTCCTGCAGACTGTTTATTTTGCTTTATACCCAACTCCCTCTCTCCTGTTTTGAGAGTTCCTGCTAGATTCCCTTTTTCTTCATCCACTCTTCAGTCATGGATTATATAGTGTGTGTTACATATTTTGCTTTGTTCAGCTTGATTGATGTGTGTGCTGGGTCTTGTCTGTCATTGTGAGATACGGCTTGTCTGGTCATTTCTGTTTTGTTTCCATTCAAATTGAATTCGCCATTAGACTAAGATAGATTTGTTTCAATCAGGCATATGCCATCAGATTGTTAGCATGAACAAGAAAAATTACAACAAAACAAAAACAAACGACAACAAAAGGAACAGTCTCCACCCCAAAATCATCTGTGAGGAAATTTTTTCCCCCATCAGAATGTGATTCACAACATACACATCACAATGGTTCACTTTTGTCACAGTTCTGGACAATCACCCTGTTCAGCTTTAAAATGGACTAGCTGTTTTAGTGTGCTGAAGTACAAAGAACATTTAGATTGGAAAAAAAAGGCATGTTGTGCAAAAGCTGTACAGTCTCTGTGTGTATGTGTGTGTGTGTGTCTCTCTCTCTCTTCTCTCTCTCTCTCTCTCTCTCTCTCTCTCTCTCTCTCTCTCTGTATTACACACACACACACACACACACACACACACACACACACACACACACACACACACACACACACACACAGAGGCAAAAAATGCGTACAGATATAGACTGTGCACATGTTTGATGGTGATTCGTGAAGTGTTAACGAGTCATTGTTGACCAGGGGGTTCTTTTTTTAAAAATATTTTATATCACAGACCACAGATGTGGGTGGTGTGTGTCCTCTGTCAAAGTTTTCCAACTATGAATACATGGATTACTCAGCGGTCAGTCAGCCATAGTATAAATATGCAGGACATGACACGTGTTTGTTCACTGTCCACCCACTGTTGATCTTGTTTCAATAGAACATAATGACCACAGCGTAGTAAGGGTAATTGGAGGGTTGGACATAGCTGTTGGTCCATTGCTGTTGGATTACCTGTGAACAGATGGTCTTAGTACTTGTCCAATACATGACTTGAAGGACCATGTGCTGTGTGGGTGTTGTCATGAACAAGGGACATGGTTCCTGTCTGTATTTCCCCCCAAACCATTAGAGTCCTTTCATTAGTTACTTGGCTTCCAGTTTTATTGTCTTTCCATTTTTTGACTGATGCAAGATGATGCTGTTTCATAACACATCTTTGTCTGTCTGTCTGTCTGTCGTCTGTGTCTGTGTCTGTGTGTGTGTGTGTGTGTGTGTGTGTGTGTGTCTCTCTCTCTCTCTCTCTCTCTCTCTCTCTCTCTCTCTCTCTCTCTCTCTCTCTCTCTCTCTCTCTCTCTCTCTCTCTCTCTCTCTCTCTCTCCTCTCTCTCTCTTTATCTCTCTCTCTGTTGGTTTGTTAGTTTGTTCTGACCATATCATGGTATGTGTGCTACACCACTAATCTATTATATTCAAATATTGCTTAAAAAGATGGCAATAGAAAGGAAAAGAAACTACCCAGTTGTTTTTCCAGTTCAAGCGTTTGAAGCAACCAAGCCTTAGATGGCTGTTTACTGTGATTGATGTCCTTCATTCTGAAGTGTTTGCTTTTTTCAGACTTGCTATTTTGGACTTAGAAAGATTCTATCACTGTTGCTGTGGACAAACACATTATGAAATGGATAGAGGAGTACACACACAATCACACATATTACACTTTGACATAGTGACATATGCATTATGCATACAACACACACACACACACACACACACACACACACACACACACACACACACACACACACACACACACACACACACACACACAAAACAGAGCTTTAAATTTTAAAAAAATCTACAGTCATATCTGTATTGTTGATTCTTAAAGTGCAATTTGAATGAACAAGAACATAAGGGTTGCATCCACTCCAGGAACAAATAATGTTTATCATTATTTTTGTGGCACTGACCTGTGAATGGTAATACTCTATGCAGGTAAAAGTAATGAGGTGGATGTAATAATACATACATACAATGATACACACATACAATGATACACACATACAATGATACACACATACAATGATACACACATACAATGATACATACATACATGATACATACATGCATACATGCATTCATGCATATATACATACATACATACATACATACATACATACATACATACATACATACATACATACATACATACATACATACATAGGCGCAAAGATTCATTTATTCCTGAAACCATATTATGCGGACACCCTTGATGACTGTCACTGCACTATAGGTGTGTGTAAAGTGGACAAACCAGCAAAGTTGACATCAAACTTTCAGTGAATTAGCCGTGGATTCTTAATTAACAAGGGTTACCTGCATGATGACAGTGTTAGTCAGCTCATCACTTAGGGGGTTGAGCAGGAACAGTATGGGCTAAGCTGTGTGTTGTACAAACCATATCAATGTAATGTTATACAAACAATATGGATAATCATGTTATAAAATACAGACAATATTGATAATCATGCAATGTTATACAAATAATATCGATAATCATGTAATTTTATACAAACAATATGGGTAAAGGTGTAGAAGTGATTATACCATTTCTGGATGTTCATGTTGCAAAAGAAGGGGCCCTTTCTGGGGAAAATAGGCAGTAATGTCTATATTTGACCCTCCTCCCAGAAATGAGTCAGAGTACACCTGACCCACTTATCTGTTAGGATTGATTTTAGGCAGGTGGGGGTCAGGTTGTCACACTTTTCATATTTCAATTGATTGTCAAACGGTTCAGCTTTCTTCTACCTTACACTCAAGTATTAAGGCATAATCTTGTTTCATTTTGCATTAAAAAGATGTTAAAAAAACGTATAACCCTAATCCTGACCACTTATTACTATGGAAAATTGATTGATTTCTCATTTTGTCACTTTATGGAGTTCAGCATTTCAGTTTGTAATAAACTTTTCATAGAATTGTCAAATTTTCAATCCGTCTTAAAAAAAAACACACAAAAAAACAATTTTTCATTGCAGATTAATAATATGTTAATCAAAGACTGACCTCCAATGCAAAGTGACTCATTATGTGGTGGAGAGTCGTGTATGTGCAGAAAGTGAAAAAAAGAGAGAGAAAAAAGAAAAAAAGTTGCGTGTAGTGCAGACAGATGTGTGGAGTATGAATCATACACTGATGCAGGTCTGAATGTAGCATGTGTTTCACTGAATTCTGTTTATTGCTTTCCATCCTTTCTTTATTTGCTAATATATATATCTTTTGGTGTGAACTGTCATAAGTGTGTGCTGTGTGTCTCGTAGCTTATTGTTTCAGCTTCTTTACCCTATTCAGTTATTGTCTTTAAAAATATATCTGTAGAAGCAAATGTATGTAAAGTGGCCTTATAGAGAGATATTTTCAGGACAATGGTTTCTATGATGGAGAATTTTTGGGTCATGATGATCTGTCTCTCATTAGTTTCTTTTTTATGCAGTTGACATTTACACAGGCATGCTCGCATGCACTCACGCACGCACGCACGCACACACACACACACACACACACACACACACACACACACACACACACACACACACTCACCCACTCTCCTCTCCCTCACTTCCTCCCTCCCTTTACACCACCACACACATCACCTCACCCCCACACACACACACACACACACACACACACACACACACACACACACACACACACACACACACACACACACACACACACACACACACACACACACCACACCACACACACACACACACCACCACCCACACACACACACACACCACCCACACACTTGAGCTTGGAGGTTTTGAAATGCTGAAATCTTTTATCTTTTTTGAAAAGATTACTTGAATTGTTGTGGTTTTGGTTCAGTCTGAAAATATCCAAAAAGTCAGTGGAAATTCAGAAGTAGTTAAAAAACGAAAGGCTTTGTGAACTCATGACTACCGACAAAACTAATTGAAATGTTTGTCTTGTAGCATCACAGGCATTGAATGTGCTTTGGTTGTGTGTCTGCTAGACACCTTGGAATAGCATGTATAGTTTGCTTTCACTTTGCTGCAATGTCCAAATAAGGTATACTGTAGTTCTGAACAAACCACAGAAAGAGGGGAAGCCATAAACTGAAACTTTTCCTTGAGTATCTTGATTCTTTGTTGATGATTCTGATTGATAACTGAATCATATTGATCTTTTTGTAATAAATCATATCATCATCATCATCATCATTATCATCAGCAGCAGCAGCATCGCCATCTTAGTAATAAGTCTTCAGAGTCTTCAGACAGATTTTTCTCTGTAGAAGGTTGTTGAGATGTGCATGCATGTGTTTAACTAAACAAGGGGGCAGGGAAGCCCAGTGGTAAGAGTGATCTGACGGTAATTGAGGGTGCAGGTTCGAGTCTCTGCTAAGCTGTATTTTCTTGAGGTTTTTGTGCCTGGAGTTAGCTTTGGTACCAATGACTCCACTCCCCTAAAAATCCTTCAGGCAAGAAAATGAACAGAATTCCTGTGAAGAACTAAAAATGGAACAACTCGTTCATACATTACAACTACATGTAACAACCTCATCCACCTTGATGTAATAAGTGACATGAATGACAGTATGCACCCACACAGCATACACCCAGCAACATGGAGAGAGATGCGCTTTGCAAAGGATAACTTGCTCAGGACACACTAGCCTGTAAACCTCAGTGCTGTGCCCAAGTGTGGTATAAAAATATATATATATATATAATAATGACTCTTGAAGGAGTTGAGAGAGAAGTTAGAGGAAGATAGTTATACAAGTTGTCCTGGCAGTTTCTGTTCTTCTGTCTTTGCCATGTCAAGTCTTGCTGTAACTTAACCATGTGGTCAGCCTCCCCCACCCCCAGGCATTTTTTTAATACCTTCAAGATCAGATTAAGACACAGGGCTAAGGTGGGTAATTAGAATAATTCATGTCTGTAGGTTCATTGACTTGTCTCCCAAAATGTTAACTGAGTGGATTGATATGGAGCCATTGAGGCCTCAAGCTGTTGTGCTTATACAACACACAGCTGACATTGAGCAATGCTGCCTGAGGAAGAAAGAAGTGGGGGTGTATTAGTTACCATTCGAAGATAGATAGAGTGGAGGCGTAGTAAGGCAAACCTCCACTGTTATCTCCTGGCCTAAGCTGTTGTTCAGCCGACAACCAAATGTAGGGTGAGGTTTGCCTTGTCAGGATTGTGTATATATGTGTGTTGGTCATGTTTGAGGGCAAGTGTGTTATTTCATCCACTTCTTTATTTAGTTAGTTAGTTATTTATTTATTATTTATTTATTTATCTATTCTTTTATATTGAGGATAATGGAATAAGCACTCATTTGCTTTTCTACATTCAGTCCCTGTGTGTGTGTAGTTTTGTAAATCTTGTCATTTGTTCCCCCCGGCACACAATGGCCTTCTCTTACAAAAAGTGGAAGAACAGGATTTAACATGTGCGCAAAATGTTCTGTGTGCGTTTGCACACGGGGCATCAGTTTATAAATAGTCTCATCCAAAGGATGAGATTTTTTAAATAAATGAGCTGTACCTGTCTTTATTGACTCTTGTTATCAGTGAGACTTTGGCCTACCTGGCTGGAGTAACTAGTAAAATGGGTGGCTAACTGGTTTGTACAGATCTTCCACCTGTGTGTAAAGCTCTGTAGGCTAATATGTTTGTTCATTGTGGGTGGGAATGGGGTTGAAAAGGTTATCTGTAGTGTATGCTCAGCTTGTCTCTTTTTTTATTTTATATTTTTAAGGTCATCAGGTTTTGGGTGTTGTAGACAAGAGAGAAATCAGAGGAGGAGAGAATGCGAGTCTCTTGGGTATCAACAGAATTATCTTTGTGCTCATTCCATGTTTGATTAAAAAGACTGTGTGTGTGCATACTGCATACTTATGTGTAGTGAGCTTATTGATTAAGAGTATTGTGTGGGAGATCGAAATGAGATCATTTTTGGCATGGAGAAAGAAAGTTTACATACTTTGATAAGCAGCATAATTTTTGCATGGGAAAAGAAAGTTTATATACTTTGGTAAGCAGCATGCTTATAGTCATTCCAAGTGAAAGATATTGGTGAACATACAGTGTGGTTTGCTTGTGAAGTTAAAACGGTATTGATTAAAAAAAAAAAAGGGGGGGGGGGGCTGTTAGATGAATCAGAGTCTGTGTGCAGTTTTCATGAATCGTTATTCATTGCACATCCCCCGTTAACTTTAAATTCCCCATCAATCCAATCCCCAGCTTTATTTTATAGTTTATTTTGACTTTACTTTGGAAATGAATCTTAGTGTGTTACTCTCATAAATTTAGAGCTACATTCATCCATTTGCACGTGCACACACACACATGCATGTGCTCACGCACACACGCACGCATGCACACTCACACATGTACACACA
>CM060322.1:43691240-43718740 GCA_030674155.1 Stramonita haemastoma | reverse complement strand
GCGCGCGCGCATGGTGCATTCTATGTGTGCAAGTTTGGAGAAGTTAGATTATGGAAAGTGTGGGAAGATGCTTGGTGTGTGGATTGTACTCAGTGCTGCCTTGTTCGCCAAAGTTCATGATGATGATATCCAGCATTTGATGGACGCTATAACCATGTGGTTAAAACAGTTTGACTTCAATCCCTTGGGACCATGAAGTTGTGGGTTTGAATCTTGGCAGGGGTGTCTGGTGAAGTAAGGATGGGATTTTTATGATCATCCAGATCAGCTTCCAAGTGCAGACCTGCCAGTGCCTTGTCACTTTGTGAAATACACTCAAAGATAAAATATGCATGCTGAAGATCATGTTGTTTGATGTCAGTGTTGTGGGTTATGGAAACAGCATACGCAGCATGCATCTTGTTACGGGAAAAGAGCAGGTGCTCTGAAGTCGGAATGTGTCGGCTGAGCCGTGGGCAGACCTCCTGCAGAGTTAAAGACAGGAGAAACAGGCACTATACGCATCTGACCCAATAAGGAAAGGCGGAAAGAGCAGCAAAGATATTCATCAGTTAAAAAGATGACTACAGTTCCCAGTAATTCTTTTGAAGTCTTGATTATGCCTGTCACTTTTTTTCTTTGCTTCTGTCTCATGTCAATATGGTGATGCCTCCTGTCACTGTCACCTCTCAGAGTTTCTGTTTGCAAACAGGGGATTTTTTTTCTGCAGAAATGATGGTGGTGTACTTTAAAAACAATACATTTGTATTCATGAACACTTTTTTTTCCATCCTGGAGCCTCATAATGTATTAGCTTTGTGTCTCTCTTGCTCTAGCCCCTCTTCATCTGTATCTCTTTTGTACCTCTTTCTTCTTTCTTTCTTTTTGAATTTTTGGTTTTGTTTTGTTATGTCATTTGCTGCCTCCTCTTCTAGATGTATCTGTTTGTTTTCATGCCACTCGTTCCTAGTCTCCCCATACCCATACTCAGACTCATCATGTTGTTTTCTGAGGGTCAGAAGTCCTCAGGAAGCTTATTAATGTTAGCTGCATCACAGAGGGGCCCGCACTGCTGTTGAGTCACTTTGGTGGTGATCATTGGTGACTGTTCTTTGTTGGATATTCACTGATACCACCTGCGAATCCTTTACTATGCAGTACTGGCACAGTTGTGTGGTCAGACTGAGTGAAATACACACTTGGCCAATGACCATCACAGTTCCGACATCTGCCAAAAATCGCTTAGACCTTGAAAACTTTGACAAAAACTCCCACAGATATAGAAACGTGCAGGAAATCAAACTTGAGAGTCACTATGAGACCAAGCGGCAGAGACTGCTGAATCAGAGACAGCTTTCTGTTATTGCATGACAGTTGATGATTAGGATGATCATGCTGTAGGGTGCATCAGCTCTTCGAGATTGTTGGACAGTCAGGCCTTGCTCTATGTTCAACTAGTCCTGAGAGATATAGACCCCTGTGATACAGGTAGCACGCTCTCAAGATTCATCCATAAAGTGGATGATGCTCAGGTGTGTGGCTCCAATCTTCCCACTGAGCCCATAGCAAACTGTGGTGAAGAGGTGACCTGAGTTAGGAAACTGAAAGCAATCAAAACTAAAGCAAAACAATAACCCCCCTGTGACTGATGGAATTTTATCCCATTACCTTCCAGCCATGAACCTGTGGGCTAACCTCTGCGCCATGGTGGCTGGTTCTTTCCCTGTTCTTTGTGTTGGCAGTTTAGCTTAGAAAGGAAAGTACAAGAATTGTATCTGCTGGAAAATATGGGAAATTATGTTTTTCTTTCATAGAGTTTGCTTGTTGTTGTTGTGTTATTGTTTTGTTTTATTAAAACTGAACATGTATATATGATTAGAGCAATGTGATACCAACAGCTGGTTTGTTAAATCAAGTATTAGTTTGACTGGGGTGAAATGAAGAGGACATGTTAAAATTAGTCTTTAGAACTACTGTCCTCTGGCACTGGCATATCATAAAAAGTTCACAAGGTTAGAATCAAGGTTAGATGTGTGGGTTGATACAGTATAAGTACAATTTCTGAAGGAAACTTTGACATGGATTTTTCTCCCTGACAAGAAAATATAGTTGAAAATAGAAAGGAAAAAAAAACCCCTTTGACATATGAAAAAAAAACAAGAGTGTAAAGAAATCAAGCATAGTTATAGAAACACTTAAAGATTTCCAGAAACTTAAGATACAATGTGTGGAGAGTGTGATGGGAAAAAAAAATGTCTACAGCATTGGGTTCTATTTCAGCAACTACCTACAATTATAGAAAATCAATCCAGAAACCATTGCAATGTAGGGATGCCATATGAAGGTCGTAATTGCTTACGTACTACAAGAGACTGCACCCACCTGTAGCTAAAATCAAAGATCTGACATCATTCTTTCCCAGCTTTGTATAAATATTTGCCTGTAGCATTGAAGTTCTTCTTTTAGATCGTTTGTTGATGTCATTGAATTTGAAAACTTGTTTTGAGTGATGGAAAAAAAGTAACTAGTTCAAAGAAGAATCTATTTGGTGTAGGGCACGAAAGAAGAAGAAAGATTATTTAAAATGATAGAAAAAAAGTAGTATGAAGAATCTGAAGTACAAAAAAGAAATTATTTGGTGTATGACACAAAAGAAGAAGAAAGATTATTTTGAATGATAGGGGGGGAAAAAAGTGATGTGCAGTATGAAGCATCTGATACGAGATAGAGGAGGGGGAAGGAAAGAGACTTTGGCATAACTAGAAGTAAGCCTCCATACTATGTTATGTGTCAGCACAGGCAGCATGGACTAAAGGTGCATTTTAGTGTGTGAACAGTGTTTGTTTCTTCAGCTCTGGAAGCTCGATAGGGTTAAGCTTTGAACACACTGAAAAATGGAAATTTTTCACAAGGTGTGGCCTGTTAGGTTTGTATCTATATAATATAGCAGTTCTTTGTGTATTTTGTTAATGCATATTATATATGTTACAGTTGGTTTTGTTTATTGAAATCCTCCATGCTCCAAGAGGGGTCAAAGGCGAATTAAAACTAAATCGTGTGTGTGTGTGTGTGTGTGTGTGTGTGTGTGTGTGTGTGTGTGTGTGTGTGTGTGTGTGTAAGAAAAAGAGAGTGTGTGTGTCAGTCAGTCAGTCAGTCAGTCAGTCTGCATTTATATGTCACTTTGTCAATACTTCATGCGAACAATATGCAGCATTACTCCTTTGAAAATATGTAACGTTTTTAAAAGAGGGCTGGTGAGTTAATTTTGCAGGGGTACCTGAAATGCGCCGCCGCTGTGGCCTAGTGGTTAGGGCGTTGTACTCGTAATCGAAAGGTTGCGGGTTCGATCCCAGCTATTCCGCTATGGCGTTGTGCCCTTGGAAAAGGCACTTTACGGCTATTTTCTCACCCCACCCAGGTGTAAAAGGGGTACCAACCTTGTGTTGGGGGTTAACCCTGCGATAGACTGGCGTCCTATCCAGGGGGGAGTCTATGACTCTCAGTCGCTTAACGCCACAGAAACCGGGATAAGCACCGGCCTGATGAGCCTTATGGCTCGGGACAGACTTTAACCTGAAATGCAGTATGACAACAACAGCAGCTACACTGTACCTCCTGCTCAGTGGTGTGAACTCTCTGCCAGCGTGCTTTGTCATTTCAGCAGTATGCACTCACTCTGCGCTATGTGTTTGCATACATACGTGCATTGCAACACTCTGTGTTTGTGTGTGTGATATGTCCAGTCCCTGACCAGGCCTTGGGTGTGGGCAAGTGCCCTCACTCTGCGACAGTGTGTATGCATTGATACATGCATTGCAACACTGTTTTATTATTATTTTTTTTTATTTCATTCTTTTGTACCGAGGATAATGGGAAAGCATTCTTGTGCTTTTTTACATCCAGTCCCCGTGTGTATGCAGTTTTGTAAATGTCATCTGTTCCCACCGGCACACGATGGCCTACTCTTATGAAAGGCGGAACAGGATTTAACGTGTGCGCAAGATGTTCTGCATGCGTTCACACATGGGGCCTCGGTTTATAGTCTCATCCGAAGGACTTTGGGGGAGAGTGGAGTCAGCACTGATGTAAACTCCAGGAGAAAAATCTCCTCCTACGGGAATCAAACCTGGGTCGTCAAATTGCAAGCGCAATGTTCTGACCACTAGGCTATCCCGTCCCCCTCTGTGTGTGTGTGTGTGTGCTATGTCCAGTCCCTGACCAGGCCGTGTGTGTGTGTGTGCTATGTCCAGTCCCTGACCAGGCCTTGGTGTGGGCAGGTGCACTCAGATCAAGACGCATGCGTGGAGCAGTGCATGCGTGGTCTTGGTGGCCAACAAGTGTGACCTGGAAGATGCCCGAGTGGTGAAGCAGTCTAGGGGGCAGGACTTGGCCCAGGACCTAGGTAGCTCCCGTCTCTGCATTCAGCCCTTAAGGGCCTGGATGCGTTCCCTGTTCTTCTTTCTTTTGTGACCATAAACCAGGGCGCCCATATATTCCTCCACCCGTGTGTGTACTTGTATTGGGGACGGTTATATCTGGTGCTGGGTGTTGGTTGAGGTTGCAAAACTCCCTTTTCGCTGCAGATTTTGGAAATAGTGTGTGTATAACATTGTCTTGCTGGGATATAGTGTGTATTACTGCATGTTGGTTGCATTTGCTCTCTTGCCATGGGGAATGGTAGTTTTGTAAGAATTTTGAGAAGAACTCTTGGAAGATGATTTCTTCTTTTTTTTTTTTCAGAATAAGAGATACGCTTTTTCAAAAGCTTCCAAAAATATTTTATTTCGGAATGGAAGTATTTCAAAAAAGTGATTTTTATTCTGAGAAAAAGATTTGTCATGTCTTTAAAGATCTGATTCAGTCAGAAGAAAAGGCAGAGTTTTTATCATAGCAAAGTACTAAAAGTACACTGGAAAAAAATGGAAATACAAACAGAAAAAAAAATATTGAGAAGGATTGTAATTTCCTCACGTTCATAAACAAAACTACCACATGCATGGCAAGAGTTGCGTGCAGACGGTACGTGTCATTCGCTTTAGGCATTTTTCTCTGACGACGCTTGCTAGCTCCACAGAGGCATACATACCGACACGTCATTCTGTAATCATGCTTCCTCACATGTACTACTCTACTCTACTTCTCCTCCCAGGACTTTTTTTACAGGGTGGCAGGAATTTTTCTATCTTCCCCCCCCCTCCCCAACCCAGAGTGTATAATAAATTTTCTTCCCTTCCCTCCCCCCCTCGCAACAACTAAAATGTCCCCAGGCAGGGTGCTGTCTGTGACTGACGTTGTCTCTCTCTCTCTCACGGGTTGTTTGCCTTGTGTGGTGGTGATGGTTGCAGGTGCACACAGATCAAGACTTACTCGTGGGATAACGCCCAGGTGGTGTTAGTGGGCAACAAGTGTGATTTGGAGGACGAGCGGGTGGTGTCTGCCGACCGTGGCAAACAGTTGGCCGACCAGCTAGGTATCCTCCGCCAAAATGCATGCCTCCTCCTCCCCTCCCCTACCCCCCTACCCCTTACCCCCTTCACATGCACTCCCTTTAGTTACTAGGGTGTGTGTGTGTTACCTTGTGGGTTTAGCTTTACTGCCCTACATGGGTTTTTTTGGTGCCTTTTTTTATTATTATGTGGATATTGCTGTATAAGTCACTTTTTTGTGTGTTTTGATACTAACCACGGTGATTTATTTGTGTACCCCATGGTTCACGCTTTTGCCCAATGTATCCGTACACTTAAAGTATGTAATGCACGTAACACACAGTACAGCAGTGAGTCTGTTGGTTTATCTACCACAATGATTGTGGGATAGAGAAAATGTGTTAAAAAAAAAAAAGGTCCATACTCATAATTTTATTCACTCTTAGTGCTATCAGACAAACTGTAAATCAGAAAAAGAGGGAGGGGGGGGGGGTTTCAATATGCAGTCAATAACTTTTGTCTAGGGCAGTGATTTTGGGGGCTAATTTCTTTGCTGATTTCTAGCAGGTTATTTTCATTTAAATGCATTTCTGGTGAACAGATTTTCATTGAGTTATAGAACAGCAATTGAGTTATAGAGCAGCAGAGAACAGTTCAATGGGCAAACATTGATGATTTGTTAAAAGTTTCTTTAGTCAGTGATTTGGTGGTTTTATCAAAATTACAGATTAAAAAAAAAATTCACATGGTTAAAAAAAAAAGTAACCAAGGACATAAAATCACTTGAATATGTATTTGATATCTGTGCTACCTTGATTGCATTTGATAAAGAAGCAACAGTTGATGCTGTATGGGAGGGAGAGGGGGTTGTTATATTAAATTAAAATTTTTTATACCTCTATCAAGTCTGCTAAAAGTGAAGTGTATGGTAATAAACACAAATTACAACCATGACTCACAAAAACATGATGTAGAACCAACCTTGTTTAGCTACGATGTTTCACCAGCTTTATGTATTTAATTCTGTGTCAAAGTTAAAGTGTCGCTACAAGCTTACTCACATCATTACACTAACAAGCTCACTTTATCATTACTGCAACACATATCGCCAACTTTCACTTTGCTTCTCTAGATTTTGGTTATGCAAGAATGTTTATACCCTGTCAGTGCTGACCATTTCCCAGAAATATAACATTTCAGAATGAAGACACACTGAGCAAGAACAGTCCTTTCAAAACTGAAGAAGAGAAAAGAAATGTATACAGCAAAATAAAATTGCTTGGTTCTCTTGTCCAGTAAACAGTCGTAATCATTTTTTGGTTTTGTTTTGGTTAATTCCAAACATCCCCCCTGGGGATGCCGGGGGCCTGTCAGTATAAATAGCATCCCCACCTTCTGGAAATTCTGTGCTAGGAATTTCCTCTCTTCTATCCCTCTCTTTGTTTCTGCCTTGTTCCTTTTCTTCCTGTCACCTCCTTCTTGTCTGTTTCCTGCCTTCTTGGTCCATTGTCCTGCATTTTTTTCCAGAAAGACTTAAAAAATAACAATTCTCTCATCATTTATGTCAAAGTTGGATGCGCTGGCCTGACTTGTCAGGCGCTTAACGGCAGCGTGACACATTTTCGCTCATATAACAGACAACAGTAGTTGCTGTCTGAGTGTTCGACAAAGAAAAAGAAAATCCAAATAAAGAAGCACTTTGTAAAAAAAAAAAAAAAAAGAAGAAGAAGAAGAAGAAAAGGGGGGAGGGTGGAGGGAGACTGAAGGAAAGGAGACAGGATGAGAAATGAATAAAATGACAGGAGGAAGGAAAGTTGCTGAACCATATTGCTAGAAAGTGCAGATGTTGTTTATGAAGAGAAGAGCTGGAGGCAGCTTGAAGGGATATTTACCCTGTTTGGCACACTCATCAAGGTGTTAGTTTATTTTGTTGTCGTTGTTGTTGTTAAGTTTTTAGTTTATTTTGTTGTTTTTGAGTTTGTTTTAATTTTTGGGTCATAGTAGTCACGTAATTTCATTTTGTGGCATACTTGTAGTATGACAGAGGGATCATTTTCTTCTTGTTGTCCTTTTCTAGTTAGGTGTGATGATAGTTGTCGTTTGGGATTTTTATGGTTTTTTTTTTTTTTCATCTTTTGATATTTTGGTCCCTGCTCCTTCTCAATTGTTGGGTGTATTTGATTATTTGTTTGTTGGTTGGTTTTTTTAGATGAATGTTGTCGTATTGTTGACACTCCCCCTGTTCAGCCATGGTTTGTGATTTTGACATCAGCTTAGATTCTTTCAATAGGATAAAGGAAATATTTTATTTTATAAACTTGTTTTGTTTGTACTTAATGTGGCACAGTGTATTCTGTCAGTTTTTGCCTAACATAGTAGTGATATGACTCTCTGCAGCTCTGTATCAAAGGTGTGAATGGACACCAGCTCTGTTTATTAGTGGCAAAATTGCAGCGCAACACAAACTCAGCATTCTTGTTAACTTCAGTGCCTGAAGTATATACAGGACACAAGCTCTTGTTATTAGTTTCTGTTTCATAGTGTTGGTTTCTGTGGCATAGTTTTCATATGGCATAAACCATGTTGTAGGTGTATATGGCAATGTTTTTGCCCGACACAAACTCTTTAGTTATTGGTTTCCATGCCATAGTTGTGATATAGCACAAACACTGCTTTTTCTGGGCTGTAGTTATGATATGACACAAACACTGTTGTTTCTGTGCTATAGTTGTGATGTGGCACAAACACTGTTGTTTCTGTGCCATAGTTGTGATACAGCACAAACTCTTGTTTTTTTATGCCTCAGTTATGATACGCACAAACTTTATTTTTTAATGCCATAGTTGTAATATGGCACAAACACTGTTGTTTCTGTGTATAGTCGTGATATGGCACAAACTCTTTGTTTTTTATGCCACATTTGTGATACGGCACAAACTCTTGTTGATTTCTTTGCCATAGTTGTGACTGTGGTGTTGTTTGTTTCTGTGCCAGTTGTGACGTGAACAGCAGTTTCATTCCACAGTTGCGCTGTAACTCTCAAGTTAATCTCTTTTTTTAATGCCAAAGTTGCAACTTTAGCTTTATTCTGTGTTTTGCTATGTTTGTGAATCGATTTTTTTACCATCGTCTTTAACAGAAACGTTATTTGTTCTTCATTTATTCATTATTGACTTGTTTAAATGGGGGATAAAGGGAGAACTCTTATCACTCAAATGGACAACAGTTACAAAAATGTGTATCACTGAAAAATTGACTGTGTCTGTGGCATATACAAGGATGTTTTTTTGGGGGGGAGTTTCAGTAGAGTTGTAAATTGGGGACGGGATAGCACTGGCTTTCCCCTAGCCAATGTTAAGACAGTTCCCCCAGTTCACCCAGCTGTAAATGGGTACCTACCCTCTTCAGGGTCAGGGAAGGTAAAGCAGCTGGGCCCTAGAGAAGCTGAGGTCTGATGCCTATCCCCTATGACCACAAAGGTTATGGGACACATTTACCTTTTTGTTGTAAATGGTCTTACATTATGACAGAAAATCATTTTGTTGACAGTAGTGAATGACACATTTTCACCTCATGTGCAGGTCTGGAGTTTTTCGAGACCTCGGCCAAGGAGAACATCAACGTGAAGGCGGTGTTTGAGCGGCTGGTGGACATCATCTGCGACAAGATGTCGGAGTCCCTGGACTCTGACCCCACCCTGGTGTCCAACACCACCAAGGCCACACGGCTGACAGAGAACCCCAACATGCAGAACAACAACTGCGCCTGTTGACAGCTTTCCCTCCCTCGCCCACCACCACCCACCCCCCATACAGTACCATACAGTACCATACCATGCCCCTGTTCCAAGAAAAACACAGCCGCTGTGGTTGTTGGCTTAACATCATCCATTCACTACTGCTACGTATTTCTTGAATCAATCGATTGATTGCCCAGATGTACGTTCGTTCAGTCAAAGTTCTGGGGTTATTGCCTAACATCCATTCACTACTACGCACTTCTCAATCAATTGATTGCCCAGACGTTCGTTTGTTCAGTCAAAGTTCTGGGGTCGTTGCCTAACATCCATTCACTACTACGTATTTCTCAATCGATTGATTGCCCAGATGTACGTTCGTTCAGTCAAAGTTCTGGGAGTTATGACCTAACATCCATTCACTACTACTACTACGTATTTCTCAATCGATTGATTGCCCAGACGTTCATTCATTCAGCCAAAGTTCTTGGGGTTATGGCCTAACATCCATTCACTACTACGTATTTCTTAATCAATCGATTGATTGCCCAGACATTCGTTCAGTCAAAGTTCTGGGGGTCATTGCCTAACATCCATTCACTACTACGTACTTCTTGAATCGATTGATTACCCAGACGTTCGTTCATTCAGCCAAAGTTCTAGGGGTTATTAACTAACATCCATTCACTACTACGCATTTCTGAATCGATTGATTGCCCAGACATTTGTTCGTTCGTTCATTCAGTCAGCCAAAGTTCTGGGGGTTATTTTGTAACGTCTGCCACCCTACTCTCTGGCAGTGTTCTGTTCCCTTCTGTTTCTCTCTCCCACCCCCTTGTGTAGTTTGCACTGGGTGGGTACAGACGGGGTGGGGGGAGGAGAGAAGAGGGAACCAGACTCATTTTATCATCAGACATCTTAGCTGACTGCTGAATTCGTTCTTCTTCTTCTGTCAGGTCATAAACTGTTCATTGAATTAAGGAGACATTGCTCCAATGTCGTACATCTTGGGAAAAAAAAAAGAAATCTTGGAATAACGTTTTTGGGGGGTTATGTAACAACTGCCATACAGGAAGAAGAAGAAGAAGGGGGTGAGTAAACTACGCATTAACCACAGTTTAAGCATTAGAGGAAATTGAAGAAAAAAAATTAGTGTTTGGCTGACAAAAAGTGGCTGTAAGGGATATTCTGTAACCTCTGATGTAAAAAAAGTGTGGAGGAGCATTCATGCTAAGCCTGGCTAGTTGCTGAATGGAAGTAGTGCGTTTGTATGCTGACATTATCTTTACCTCACCGTGACAGTCACTGGCTCTGTCAGCACAAACAGATGTGTGTAGAATTGTGGACAAACTTTTCAAAACGGGGATGTATTGCTGTCGCAGGTTTTGATAAGTCTGCAGTAAACTTTCTTAGTTTTTTTTTTATGCACATATCTAATCACTACAACATCATATGGTGAAATGTTTTCCGTGTGATGCAATTCTGATGAAGGGAATGGGGACTGGATATGAGACAAGAGTTAAATGTAAAGACTCGATGGTTACATTTCCACAGAAGTATTTGTCATTTTCATCTCTGAAGGGCTTTCGCCTTTTTTCATCTGAAGAATGTTAGTGTTCGCCTTGACCATCTGAAGAGCTTCTTGCTGTATCCTGTTGATAGCAAAGGGCGATGTCTGAGGGCAGTTGAGTTAGTGAGTCCAGCAAAAGCAATCCATTGACAGCAACATGCCAGGCTTAGTGTGGATGTAGTTTGAGGTGTTGTTATTATGATGTATAGTAAGCTGCTGGGGGTTCATTCATGTTGACAGATAACTGGCTTATCAGCTCGGATGTGTGGTAATCTGCCTGTGAAGGAATTGACCTTTCGTATGTACATTTCTTTATTATATCCGTCAGAAGTTAATCGTGTTTAAAGAAATTGCTGTTTTGGTTGGTTTTTTCTTATTGTTTTCAGACAGCTCGTTTCTTAGAGAAATCAAGTTTTCTTGTCATTGCCAAGGATAAAAGAGACACTGATACTTTATGACAAATTACGCAAGAGTGTGATAATTTTAAATCTTGCTCAGTGGCTTCTAGTCATTCTCCTTCAGTTCATTCCATGTTTGTTTTGGATTTTTCTTTTTCATTCTTAAATTAAGACCCTTATTTTTTAAAGTAAGGTGTGTGAATCTTTTCTTTTTTCTTTTCTCCTGTTTATTATTGAGCTTGTAACCATTCCAGTAATTTTGTGAAGCGTTTCTTCAATTCACGTCGTGCAAAGTTGTTGACCATTCCATGGACTGTTGTTGTCCAAGCCATCATCATCATCATGTCATGAAGTCCGATTTCCGAAAGATCTTCTTCACTAGAGGTGCATTGACAAAAAGGGCTAGATTGAGGTGGAAGTCACTGGTAGTCGTTTCTCTGTTAGCCGTGTGTGTACAGGTGTGTGTTAGACGTGTGTAGCTGTACTGTCTGTCTGTTGTTTGGACTATTTATGCCTGTTGGTGAAAGGCGCTCACAGGCCTCGGTCCTGACTGTTAACGATGAGTGAAGTTGTGATCTGTTGAATGCACTTTTTCTTTTCCGCGATTCTGTTTGCCTCCACCCCCCCCTCCTTCCCCTCAATGGTAGGGATTGCGTTGAGTGGAGAGGTTTGTCCACATGTTTTGTTTGTCACAACAGTCTGTGATGGCCGGGGAGTTAGATCTAGGACTTCTTAACCAGTGTTGTTCATTCTAAGGATATTTCACTCGTATGACAGTCAGTCCTTGCTGTCTTGAGTGTTCAGTGAGGAAGAATTCAAAAAGATATTTACTATGAGGACAGTGACATGGTAAGCAGTGAAGAAGAAGCTTTGGTAGGTTGAGCGTAGTGGAAACGTTGACATTTTTAGCTTTGAAAAGTAGTGGATAAGGTGTGGGGTTGGAGGACACAAGAGAGAGAGTTGGCAGCTCACTGACGCTAGCTGTAAGGTTCTGTCTGTTGATGAATGTTAATCAAGTCACAGGCTGAAGAGAGAAAACGGTTCTTTGTGGTAAATTTCTCGCTGGTTCAGTTTACATTGATTGAGACTGACTATTTAGTTCTCGGTTTGATCGCACTGCATTGTTTTCTTCATTTTTAAAGCCATTGGATCTCAATTTTTTCTCCCATTAGTCTCGCTCCCTATTTCTCTCCGTCTCTTTCACTCTGAAGCTTGTTTCCAAACTTTTGTTGTCTCTGCCTCAAGTTGTGGTGTATGAGGAGATGGGTCTCGTCAGCCATGTTTTCAGCTGTGGAAGAGCTGTGCGAGAGAAGCATCAAGCTGTGATTCTGATACCTGTTGCGTTTAATTAACAGCTGTTCTGCCTGCATACATACATACATACATACCCCTTCCCTGCCTTCTTGAGAGCTAACAGCTTTGTTTTTACCTCTCTCCCCCCTCCCTGTTTTTCAGATCTGGGTTTCAGGGTTTTCTAACTGTGTTCACTTTTGTTGATCTGTTATACCTCTCTTTGGTTTTTTTCAATGTTTCTCAGTTAAGTTTTTATAACAAAGTGTATAATATTTACGTATATTTGTGTGTGCAGTGTATATGTTAGCAGCAGTTCAGAACTGTGTTTCCAGTGCTGCTAACCTCTGTGTGCAATAAATCTCCTTTTTTTTCCCTTGCTGGTTTTTTTTTTCTTTCTTTTTCTGTTCATCCTGTGTTCCAATCATTTTCATGTCTCACACATATATTCGGAAAAATCGCATATATTTGAATTTGTTGTCTGTTGAGTGACGATGATGTTGATGATGATGATGCAGCTTGATAATTGAACTTTCAGCTGAGCTGTTCATGACTTAAAGAGCATTTTTATTATTGGGGGGGGGGGGTTACTGAAAGTATTGTCAGTGCAATATCGGTTATTTCATGTACATTTGACGCTTAGATGTCTCAAGTGCGGCCATGACATTGCGCATAGTATCAAGACATAATGTCCAGATTTTTGAGTGGGAGGAAGGGCAGTGTCCTCATTGTTCCATTTGTAGTTGATAGGGGCTTTTGCAGAGCGGGCACATAGACAGCAGGATTTTTTCTAGGTCTGATTTACCTATCATTGCATGAATTTGGGGCATTGCTGTACGAGTGGAAATTTGTCAGAAACGAACTTGCCCGCTTTTCTTTATTAAACTTTGCAGCTATCTTGTGCGGTCAGTTTGCTTTTGTTTCAGGTGAAAGGGAATCATGAAGATCTTTTTTTTTGTAATTATATTCTTCTTCTACGCATTTAACAACAACAAAAAATCATCCTTAGACTAGTGTTTTGAAGATGTATGTATATATATATATATATAGAATGTCTGCGGGTTCTAGCATGTGATACTACCCTCTTTATGTACGTTTTTTTTTCTTCCTTCGTTATTGTCAGATTTCAGTTGTCTGAAAATATGTCAGATGGAAAGTTGCCATGTCATCTCAAAGTTGAATTATAGACTTTTCTTCTCTAGTAATGAAACAAATTTGATTAGGCTGTTTTAATTACAGTTAATTGGAGAGCGAAGAATCATGTCAAAGAATGCAATGGAAAATTGTTGTTGGTTTAGGGTGAACATTGTAAAATAATGTGGACTGTATGAAAAAGAAAAAGGCTTTTTTAAACCTAGGAATGTATACAGAGGGGCAGTCATTGTTTATTTGTTTAATTTTTCACATTATTTTTGTGTGTGTGTGAGTCTGTATGTGTGTGTGATGAGGCAATGACCATGTCTGATTTTTTTGGATGGAAGTGACATCTTCCATCTTTTCAATGTGGCATGAAACTGATTTATTATGCACCTCTACTCTCCTGTCTTGCTTTTTGCCATTAAGCGAATCATTAGCTTTTGTTTCAACAGTTTGAATAGAAAGATGAACTTTCTTTCCTTTTCAACAGTGTGCATCTCTTTGCTTTACCAAGGCCTTTGACGATCAGTATACTTGAGTTTGGATTCCTGTCTTGCCACTTTTTAGGATGAGTATTGATTGAAACATGGAAGTGATGGGGACCCAGTTCACACAGCACTGTATCAAACTCATTCATCCTCCTGTCCTACCTACCTACCTACCTACCCACCCTCCTTGCCTGTTATACAAAGTTCTTTGTGTAGCAGCAACAAGACATGAAGACAAAGCAACCGCTTTCTTGTAAAATACAACTAGACTTTAGCTCTCGGTGTGACCTGTAAGTAGATCTAACTATACACGCCGTAGTAGGTGTGTTTAATTAACAATTTGTGTTTGTTGCAAGAGAGAGAGTTGGAAGTGTGTTTCATCTCACAGATGAACGTTGTAGCGGGTGGAATGTGTGTCTTTTTTTTTTTTTTTTTTTTTGGTTGTTGGTTGAGTTCTTTTTGAGACGAGCACTTGTACAGATGTAAGGCTTAGGCACAAGAACGTAGCGCAGTTTCTGATCAAGAGTGCAAGTGTTGTGATGTATGGTGTCTGTGACTGTTTTACTCTTTAAAAAAACTGGAACACCAAAAGCAACTTTCTCCTTTCTCTCTCTCAATCTCTCTGTCTCTTTCTCTATATCTGTAAAAAAAAAAAAAAGACACAAGGAGTCGATAGAACGACAACAACAGCTGCATGTTGTAAGCTCTGTGACTCGCGTATAGGAACTGGTTGACACTGTGATTCAGTTCAGGCGATTCCCCTTGGTGGTGTCGAGCAGAGAGAGAGAGGAAGGAGGTAGAGGGTTGTGTAGGAAGGAGCCAGCAGCAGCAGCTGTGTGTGTGTGTGTTTTCTGCCTACTGTGAGTGTGTGGTGGTAGAACCACTACCGGTCTTGGAGTAAATTAGCTGGAGTAGCTGTCAGTAGCCACCCACATATATTGTCCAGTATTTCACTGTCCTTGTAGATGACCCGACATTAAACTAATAAACACATTGAAGGTGATTGGAGGTGTTTGTGTTGTTTTGTTTGTGGTTGTGTGAGGTTTTGGGGGAGAGAATGTTGAGAATTCCCTTGTGGGGATGTTGGGGTGGGTGTTTGTATGAATGAATACCCATCCCCTATCTTCTGGAAATTCTTTGATAAGAATTTCCTCTTTTTTGTCCCGTCTTTGTTTCTGCCTTGCTCCTTTTTTTTCCTGTCAATTCTGTGGTATGAAATTCCTTTTTTCTATCCCTGCCTTTGTTTCTGCCTTGTTCCTTTTCTTTCTGTCATCTCCTTTTGTCTCATTTTCTGTCTTTTTTAGTCCATTTTCCTGCCTTTTTTTTCCAGAAAGATTTTAAAGATAACAATTCTCTCCCATGCAGAAGTCGGGGTTCACTGGGCCTGACTTGTCAACCGCTTAATGTCAGCACAACGCATCTTTCATTCATATAACAGACAACAGTAGTTGCTGTCTGAATGTTTGAGGAAGAAGGAGAATGTTTTAAAATTTTTTTTTAAAGTTATGGACTGATGTGCAAGCACATTTTAAATAGCACAAGCTTCCATGACCCACAAGTGCATCTTGGCATTGCTGCTGAGCTAACCACCACACCACTACACTATGAAAAAGTAAGTTGGTGACATCATTCAATTCAAATACATCATCATTTTGGACGAGGAGTTGGACTCCATCCCAAATATTAGTATAGGTCACAGCCCCAGACACAACTCACACAAGTGTATGAAGGGCTAAGCCTAAGGTCATTTAGAACTTTTTCCCAGCAGCCATCATAGATATTCCTAAGGCAAAGGACATCTCGGGAAATCCCTTTGACGGTTTGAGACCCTCAGTCTCCCATCTTTGGGAATGGAATAGCCTGGTGGTTAGAGTGATGTGCTCGTGATCTACTGACCCAGGTTCAAATCTCGTTCAAGAGGATTTTTCCTCGGGATTTTAACATCAGTGCAGACTCCATCCACTCTCCCCAAAAGCTCTTCAGATGAGACAATAAACTGAGGTCCCTTGTGCTAATGCACGCAGAATATCCTGCGCACATGTTAAAACCTGCCATTCTGATTCAGAAGAGTAGGCCATTGTGTGCCGGTGGGATCGGATGACAAAACTGACAAAACTTGCATACACACGAGGACTGGATGTATAAAAGCACACAAGTGCTTATTCCATTATCCTCAAAATAAAGAATAGAATAGAAGAATCCTGCTCCCTACTTCACTCTCCAATAAGGGCAGGTGGTAAAACAGGAGATATGCTCCCTGTTTTCAGACTTGTAAGGGAAACAAACATTGCCTTACTTACCCTCTACTTACTGGGAGCTCATCAGGCTTAGTGCCCATCACTTACTTGACAGAGAGTTAGGTAGGTGGGCTTGTTCCCCACTACACCAAGTCAGGTGCCTCCAGGCTACTGCTGCCACTAGCTCCTGGCATTATCCATGAATGCACCCCCCCCCCCTTTCTTTTTTTTTACAGTGAAGAAACGGACAATCCCTCCCTAGTCCTTAGTTTGGCTTCTTGGCTGTGGCATGTGTTAACGTCATCAATTTGGCCCTTTAGTGAGGAGTCCCAATCAACCTTAATCTCGTAGGGCAGGGGACCTTTGGGTGGCGTGGTGAACCTCATTTTGATGGATGGGTGGGATAGGGGCTATGTATTGCTAAGTATGGAAAATTCAAACATAGGAATTAACACACCTACAGGCCTATCTACACCCCAGCTTGGTCACAGCGGCAACCCTGGGAACAGTCTGTATCCACCCCACCCCACCCCCTTCCTTTTTTCATAGTGGAGGAAACAGCCAGACAATCCCTAGTCCTTATTTTAGCTGTGGACTCCTTGGCCATAGCATGTTTTGATGCCACTAACTTGGCCTTCAGTGAGTCCCAACCAACCTTAATCTGGTGAAGGGTGGGGGGGGGGGGAAGTGAGGGTGAGGGGGGCCCTTTGGGTGGCTTGGTGTACCTCATTTTGATGGGGTGGGTGGGGGGCTGTGAATGGAAATTCAAACATGGGAATTTTACCCCTACAGGTCTTTTTACTCCCCAGGCCCAGCTTGGTTAGAACGGCACCCCTGGGAACAGAATGTATGTCCCCATCCTGTCAGAGAAAGCTAATGGTTTGATAGGGGGACAGGATAGCCTAGTGGTCAGAATATTGCGCTCGCAATTTGATGACCCAGGTTCAATTCCCGTTCGAGGTGATTTTTCTCCTGGAGTTAACATCGGTGCTGACTCCACTCTCCCCCAAAGTCCTTCCGATGAGACTATAAACCAAAGTCCCGTGTGTGAATGCATGCAGAACATCTTGCACACACGTTAAATCCTGTTCCGCTTTTTGTAAGAGTAGGCCATCATGTGCTGGTGGGAACAGATGACATTTACAAAACTGCATACACATGGGGACTGGATGTAAAAAAGCACAAGAGCGCTTATCCCATTATCCTGAAATAAAAGAATAAAATAAAATAAAAAAATAAAAAAACAGGAATAAGGATTTGGCCTTCAGGTTTCATAGAAAACTGAAAGTAAAGAGGACCAGCCATGGGATGAAGTGGTTGGAAGGAAGAGGAAAGGGGGAACAGTGAACTTCTCAATCATAGCTGTCAGTTTCCCTGGGGGCACTTTCAGCTGCTCTCAGTTGCTATCTGTTGAATGCGGGCGTGGGTTCGTATCCCACTTCTGACACCATCTTGAATGCGCTTCCATTCAAGATCAAAGTCTGGTACTCCAGAATGAATATGAGCTAGTAGTTTAATTAAGCAGCTTCATCTCCAAGCGCATGCAGAAGTCATGTGATCACACTTTCTTGTGACGTCATAGGTTGAACACACTTATTCTACACTATCCATTCCTTTCCAGCTCAGCTGGGGTCAGCTGGTGCTAATTATAGCAAGAACTGACTACTCTTGGACTAAGTAAATGGAAGGGGTGCGCTAAATTTAGCACTCTGGACTGAGTGATGTTGGATTTGTGTGCTGTGCAATACCAATGGATGGGATGGTGTGTGTGGAGGGGGAAGGGGGGGGAGGAGCTGTCATTGACATACCATGTCCAACCCAGAAAGACCCTCCATCCCACCTTGCCCCACATCCTATTTATAGGGGACAGGATAGCCTAGTGGTCAGAACATTGTGCTCGCAATTTGATGACCCGGGTTCGATTCCCGGTCAAGGGGATTTTTCCCCTGGAGTTAACATCAGTGCCGACTCCACTCTCCCCCCCCCAAATCTTTCAAATGAGACTATAAACCGAGGCTCCGTGTGCAAACGCACACAGAACATCTTGCGCAGTCGTTAAATCCTGTTCCACTTTTCGTAAGAGTAGGCCATCATGTGCCGGTGAGAACAGATGACAAGATTGACAAAACTGCATACACATGGGGACTGGGTGTAAAAAAACACATGAGTGCTTATTCCATTATCCTCGATATAAAAGAAAATACATTTAAAAAATTATTTTTTAAATAGTCCTTTGAACTGGTGACAATACATTTTAAAAATTATTTTTTAAATAGTCCTTTGAACTGGTGACTCCATTTTATCTGCTTCCACAAGAAGAGGATTTGATTTAATTTGATTTGATTTGATTTATTTTTTTATATCAAGGATAATGGAATAAGCACTCTTGTGCTTTTTTACGTCCAGTCCCCATGTGTATGCAGTTTTGTAAATGTCATCTGTTCCCACCGGCACACGATGGCCTACTCTTACGAAAAGCGGAACAGGATTTAACGTGTGCGCAAGAGGATGCTGTCACTAGTGGATTATGGGAAAGTCAGTCACATGGCGTGGTGATGCTACTGACTTTTTTTTTCATAGCATGGTTAGCTGGGCAGTCAATCCTAGATGCACTTGTGAAAAACATGGTAAGTTGTTTATTATGGGAAGTGTTTTTGGGAAAAAAATGTCTTGTTTTCTCATTCAAATAAATATGGAGTTTGTTTTATGCCTGATCACACACACACACACACACACACACACACCACACACACACACAGTAGAACATCTTGCGCACATGTTAAAACCCATTCCACTTTTCAAAAGAGTAGGCCATTGGGTGCCGGTGGGAACAGATGACAAAATTGACAAAACTGCATACACATGGGGACTGGATGTAAAAAAGCTCCTGACTGCTTATTTCATTATCCTCAAAATAAAAACAAAATAAATTTTTAAAATATCACTCATACACACACACACACACACACACACACACACACACACACAACACACACACACATATGAAGTAAGAAATTTTTTTAAAACGCACATCTTGATGTAAAAACATTTTTAATACGAAAATTCAAAATCATCCATTATACAAGAAAGTTAGTAAAAAAAAGTTTTCCCCATTTTGAATTGCATATTTGATTGAACATGTATAATCACATCCATATATAACAAAGAAAATACATCGAAGAAAAATAAGAGTATTGTCACATAGCTTTATTCAGCTGTCATATAGTCAAGTCCCCTCTCCACTCTTGATTCCCTCTATGACAATACATTTTTTTTCTTCACTTTATAGCCTGGTTCAGATTTTGTTTAGCAACTATCAGGCATACCTACCCTCAAGTTTCACTCTGAAATACAAAGCCATTGAAAATCAGAGACACTGGCCTCTTTCCTTAGTCACTCATGCAGTCACACAAAAATGCTTCTTTTCTGTGGATCATCTTCCATCATCACAAGTTTTCCTCTTCAAATTCCATCTTTTTAGTTCATGGGGAAAAAAACCCCACTGTGGTGCACATGCACTAAGCCCCATGACTGCGAAATAAAAGATCTGTGTTCATTTACTATCAGTACTGCATGTGTGAACAGTCAGTGGAGGCAGATACAAAGTGCTACACTTAAGCTCCAGATGAAATTTGATACCAAAGATATTAACTTTCTGGGATGTACTTTGAAAAATCATATTCATAGGATACTGAAAACAACACTTTTCCAGAACACTGTAATCTCTGCAGGATGGTAAGCAAGCCTGAATTGACGATTACACTTGATGCAGGAACTGAACTAGTGCTGAAACATTTAACTGATCAATATAGGTAATGGTGTCCCATAACCTATGTGGACATAGGGGAGCAAGGCATCAGAAACCTCAGCTTCTCTAGAGGCCAGTATATTAAGGGCGGCGCCCATCTCCTCTCCCTCGCTGCTTTACCTTCCCTTACCCTAAAGAGGGCAGGTACCCATTTACAGCTGGTGAACTGGGGGACTGTACTGAAGCCAAGGTGCGCAAACAGTCACCCATCAATTGGTAACCACGCTCAATGTTGCTTAACCTTGGCTGGGGAAAAGTGAGTGCTCTGACCACTGAGCTATCCTGTCCCCTTTTTGATCTATATACTCGAGGCAAAAACTACATCAATGCTGAAACACTCAGCAGCTAACCAGTGTACTTCACTTAGGTAAGAGTTCAAGACGTTATTACACACTGTGACTGAAAGTTGCATTCATTGTCATGAGGGGGAAGGTGACCAGCCAGCCGGTCAGCAGAAACAGGGGTCATTTGGTTTTCAATATTAACCATTATATATGTCAAATATTCAATATATTTTAGAAAAAGAATCATATAATGAGCAAAATATGTGGTGTCCAAATGTTTGGAAAGATTACAAACTTGGAAGAAGAGTGACACATATAATTCATATTTGATCTCATCTACTCTTCCTTTTTTCGCACTTCTGATCTGTTTTCTTATTTAGAAAAAAACAATGGATTATAGCATTGACTTTTCAAAAGGTGTTTTGCTTTTGTTATGTTAAGTGACAAACACAGAGTGCTGAAAAATTATATGTAGCCCTTTTTTGACTTGGTTTCCACAATAAGCAGTCAGATGTGATTTCTAATTAAGCGCTCATGTATATGATTGTGTGAAGCACTCTGTAAAAAATATTCGATACATACACCAAAAAATCCTTAATAGCTATAACAGACTGATTTTTTTTTAAATGAACAAAACATTGATAACCAGATTGTAAATCAAATCACAGCATGTAATTGCCACAGTTCAAAATATTTCAAGAGGAATCAAAAAGATTGATCAACAAAACCAGTTCATACAAAAATACAAAAGTTGTTTGTCGTTTAAAAAAAATTGTCAGGTTGTAAAAGGGATTTTACAACAATATCTGCTCATATAAAAACTGTTAGGGCTATGCACATCGATTAAACCCGATATAACTGTACATGTCAAAATGTCAATGTCTGTCAGAAAAAAAAACATGAAATAGAATTGTTAAACAAGTCAAAACAACAGATGTGACATCAAAAGAAAATGGACGGAATGTTACACATGCAGCTTATGAAATCCCAGTTTCACAGCCTCTAGCCAAGGAGACCAGCTCCATGGTTGTGAATAATTTATCGGAGGGATATGAATATGACACAACAATAAGGGATCCAGTTAAAAGTAAGTCAAATCTTAGCAAGATGCCAAATCTTCATTTTCTGCACAAAGCTATGCTCTGACCCAGCTGTACTATATCATATATTTATTTTTTAAAACAGATCTACTGAACAAGAAGAAAGTCAAATGGATGCATTTATCAAAAACTCAGCTTTTGTTTCTTCTTTGTTGGTGGATCAAAGAAAGACAGGTGGGTCCGTTCCAAAAGTGACCACATGCATTAAAAAAAAAAAAAAAGAAATCTTGTTGGTGAGGGTGTCTGCATTCACTCTTGAAAAATGACGGCCCCCCTCCCCTCCCCCCCCCCCTCCCCAAAGCCAATTCCAAGCCAAAAAAACCCAAGCAAAACCCCCCCAGTACTGCAGATTTTTTGAATGAGTACAGCAGAATTTTTTTTAGTGATATCTGCAATTTTGATAGATTCAGTAGTTTTCTCGAAGCAGTGCTATTGCAAATTTAGAGTGCTCAGACCTGTCACTGGTTATCACTGATTTGGGTTTTTTTGCAAGATATAGCGCTATATAAATTCCATTTTATTATTATTATATATTATTATTATTATTATTATTATTATTATTATTATATAGTGAAAGCCCTTCCTGACTTGACAGTCAAAATTTTTTTTCCCCACATAAATACATTAATCAGTTTAGCACATCAACAACATATCACAGTTAGTTAACACTTCGTATTACAACACACTAACAATCAGAATAAACGGTCAAACAAAATACATCATTTTTTTTTTTGCGTTTTTAAGGCAGAATTTTTCTGTATTAATTTCATAAATTGTCAGGGCAAGTTAATGTCTGTTTCCATTACTTACACATCATCTTTCAATGATCCCAAAATGCCTCACTTCTTCCTGTTTGCCTGTTTACCACGGATGGGTTTTCCCCTTTGCCTGTGCTTTTTTTGGAGGCTGGTTGAGCCTTCTCTGATTGGCCAGAAGCGATGTCATCTTGGATGCAGCAGTCCTCTCTGCATCCTGTGACTTTGCGGATGATTCTGACGACTCTGACGTGCTGGTATCAGTGGAAGACCGGACTTTGTGGACGTGGTAGAAACATCTGTGTCCTGACGGTCAAGCATACCATCAGGTTGGGTCTCTGGAGAAAAAAAAAAGAAGATACAGAGAATCACTTGTGTACTGGTTATCACAGGCAAATATAAATTTTCTGACACACACACACACACATGCACGCACACACACACACAGATATATAATATATAATATATAATATATATATATATATAATATATATATATATTATTTTTTTTTTTTTTTTTTTTTTTTTTTTATTTTTTTTTTTTTTTAAATGTCCTGAGCTCCCTATGAAATTTGACGGTAAACTTAATATCAGTATGAAAAGAAACTTCCTCACAGAAATTTTTTTTTTTTCAAATCTGACAAGTATGCAGGGAAATGAATAGCTCCAGCCAAGGAATAAGATAAAAAAAAAGATGGTTATAGTCGCAGATGATCTAGTGGATTACCCCCAAAGTACACTCAGAAAACCTCTTGTTCTGCAGCCTAAAATTCACCAAGAGGAAGAGAAGGCCAATGTTACTTCATTTCCTAACATCTAAAAACTAAATAAGGTGGATCGGTGGTCTAGAGGTAACATGCCTGTCTAGAAAGCAAAAAGTCCAGGTCGAAGTGTGCGGTGGTTCGAATATCATTTGGCCTAAAACTTTTCCCCCATCTATTAGACCATCTGGGTACTAGTCTTTCGGATGAGATGATAAACTGAGGTCCCACGTGTTACACATTATTATTTAGCACACGTAAAAGACCCCACGGCAACAAGAGAGTTGTCCCTGACAAAATTCTTAGAAAAAAGCCACTCTGATAGAAAAAACAAATGCAGTTGCAGAAAGGAAAAAAAAAAATAAAAAAGGTGGCGCTGCTCTTGTGATGACGCACTCTCTCTCCCCAGGGAGAGAGAGAGCAGCCTGAATTTCACACAGAGGAATCTGCTGTGACATAAAAACGGTATAAATAAAAAATAAAACTTTCATTTTCTTTTCTTTTTTCTCAGCAAAAAAAACCAAACCATTATTGAGGGAAAAGTAGTGGAAGGAAAAACAAGTGCAGGTCACAAACAACTTCTCAATCCTTTTGAAAATGACTTATCAAAGATTCAATAATAATAATTAAAAAAAAAAAAAAAATCCCCCCCCCAAAATTTTCTAGGGAATAATAATGTCTTTCAATGGCACCATTTTAGGCTTTTTTTTTAATAGTAAGAACCATGCCTCATGCGATAATCATTTTTCACCTTTCCCCTGCTGCCCCTCCTCTGCCTGTGAAGGCAGATCCGTACTGGACTCCTCGGCCCTGTAGTCTGTCAGGGTCACAGTGCCCTCCCCTTCCCTGCGCTTGTCTGCCCCTGCTGATGGCTCCAAGTCTACCAGGATGTCTGGCGGGGCTTCAGAGGTGTCGTGAATCTCCGCTGTCGTCAGGGTCTGGTTGCCATGGTAACCGTCTCCGTTTTTCTCGTTGTTGTCGTCGTCGTCGTCGGTACGAAAGCGGGTTGTCTGTTCCTGCTGGGTTCCTCGACCCCCGTGTTCAGATGACTGTAAATTGTTGGAGAGTGTTTGTGTTTGATGTGAATGCTTTTTTTTTTCTAAAAACGTGACAGTATTGATGAAAATTTTAACTACTCGATGCACATTGCATAAAGTAAAAAAAAGGTAAAGGTGTCTCATAACCTATGTGGTTGTAGGAGAGTGAGGCGTCAAAGAGCTCAGCTTCTCTAGGGGCCAGCATATTGAGGGCGGCGCCCATCTCCTCTTCCTCACTGCTTTACCTTCTCTGACCCTAAAAAGGGCAGGTACCCATTTACAGCTGGGTGAAATGAGTACATAATGGGTATGTATATATATATATATTATATATAAATATATATATATAATATAATATATAAATATATATATATAATATATAATATATATATATATATAATCAACCTTACACACACTTGCCTCTGTTAAAATAAAACTGAACAGGAAAAGTAGATGAAAATAGTGATACAAGTTAATCACCCTAAATGACACACATTTCAGAATGTGGATGAAAAGAGTGATACAAGTTAATCACCCTAAATGACACACATTTCAGAATGTGGATGAAAAGATTGATACAAGTTAATCAGCCTAAATGACACACAAATTTCAGAATGAATCTGTGGCCTAAATAAATAGAAGCAGATGAGAATCCAGGAATAGGAGGGCACTACCTGAGTTCCTTTAAAAAAAATATTCATTTTTTTTATTTTATTTTATCTGATTATTTTTTTAATTATCGTTTTTGTGTACCTGAGCTCCTCTTCCTTGATGGCCAGGGTAGGGGGTGCCCTCTTCAGGAACGATGACAAACTCTCTTCCTCCTCCATCTGCACACAGGTCAAGGTCACAATCATGAAATAGGACACAAAAATATACTATATCATAAAGAGAAGTAAATGTACAAAAACAAATCTGAATAAGTAATGCACACATGGGAAACTTGTCTACCCATGCATGTGATCATATGTACACACACACACTCGTAAATACACAACTTACACACACACACACACACACACACACACACACACACACACACACACAACACACACACACACTCTCTCTCTCTCTCTCTCTCTCTCTCTCTCTCTCTCTCTCTCTCTCTCTGGAGACGGATAGCCTAGTGGTCAGAACATTGCGCTGGCAATTTGACGACCCAGGTTCGAGTCCGGTCGAGGAGATTTTTCTCCTGGAATTAACATCAGTGCTGACTCCACTCTCCCCAAAAGTCCTTTGGATGAGACTTTAAACTGCGGCCCCGTGGGTGAAAGCACGCAGAACATCTTGTGCACACGTTAAATCCTGTTCCGCTTTTCGTAAGAGTAGGCCATCATGTGCTGGTGGGAACAGATGACATTACAAAACTGCATACACACGGGGACTGGATGTAAAAAAGCACATGAGTGCTTCTTCCATTATCCTCGATATAAAAGAATAAATAAATAAATAATAAATCTCTCTCACTCTGAGTCTCTCTCTCTCTCTCTCTCTCCCTCCCCCCCTCCCTCTCTCCCTCCATCACCCCCTCCCTCCCTCCATCCCTCCCCTCCCCCCTCCCTCTCTCTCTCTGTCTCACCACCAAAAACCCCATTCACACTACCATGCACACACACATGCCAACACCTGTACTCACGTCTTCCAGGTCGTAGAGACCTTTGCCCAGGTCCAGTGTGCCTGTCATGTTCAGGGCTAAAAAAATCTCTCTCTCTCTCTCTCTCTCTCTCTCTCTCTCTCTCTCTCTCTCTCTCTCTCTCTCTCTCTCACTGTGTCTCACCACCAAAAACCCCATTCACACTACCATGCACACATCAACACCTGTACTCACATCCTCCAGGTCGTAGAGACCTCTGCCCAGGTCCAGTGTGCCCGTCATGTACAGGGCCTCTGTCTCCGGGCCCTGAATGGTAGGGGGGTACAGGTCCTCCCGGTACTCTCGTTCCTCTGAAAATTCAACAACCGTATGTTGCCACTGTTATAGCTTGCTGTGTGGAACCTAGTTCAAGTCTGTCCCGAGCCTAAGGCTCATCAGGCTGGTGCTTATCCTGGTTTCTGTGGCGTTAAGTGACTGAGAGTCATAGACTCCCCCCTGGATAGGACGCCAGTCTATCGCAGGGATAACCCCCAACACAAGGTTGGTACCCTTTTTACACCTGGGTGGGTTGAGAAAATAGCCGTAAAGTGCCTTTAGCAAGGGCACAACGCCATAGCCGAAAGCTGGGATCGAACCCGCAACCTTTAGATTACGAGTCCAACGCCCTAACCACTAGACTACAGCGGCAGCATACATACAGGGACTGGATGTAAAAAAGCACACGAGTGCTTATCCCATTATCCTCAAAATAAAAGAATGAATAATAAAAAATAAAAAATAAATTAAAAAAACGTGTATAAGATACTGTTGCTTCTTATAGTAGTAAGTATATAAGTCATTGCTTTGTTTTGTTTGTACTAAATTTAGATAAATTAGACATCATGTTGTTCTTTACAATGAAGAATTTTTTTTTTTCAGTATATAAGGTATTGCTACTGCCGTTTCTAACTGTACCAAGCATCCAAGATATTGGTGCTGTTCTTCATAACTGCCCTAAGGATATAAGACATTGTCAATGTTGTGTTCTTCTTCTTCTTCTCATTGGTTTAATGTCCGTTCACTACAAGGTGATTTAGACAATGGTACATTCACGTTAAGAATGCACTGAAAAGGGGATGAGGGGAAAAAGTGAAAGGATAAAGAAAATAATGGATGATGATAAGTTTATACAATTTCATTTATAGTAACTGACCTACTGGTGACTGGCAAATACTTGCTGCAACTGATATTAGGACATGCGACTCGGAATCATACAGAACACTTTGGAAATTTCCGTATTTTTCCCTTAGATCTATCCCTTTGCTTTTATACGAGGCAATGAGCACAGGGCAATCAAACAGTATATGGTGGACTGATAAAATAGCAGAACAAGTACAGAAAACATCTTTTGAATATTTAGTTTTCCAAGCATTTAGACGTAATTTATGAATTATAATTTCTATATTTCGTGGCAACACAAACGATTTAAGTGAAATCTAAAAAAACTTTGAATATACAGAGTTTGCAAGAATTGAAATAATTTCAAATGAAGATAAACGCAGACCTATACTATTAATCATTATGTCACTTGTACATTCTGAAGCACCGCGTTTTGCCAGAGAATCTGCCAATTCATTCCAGTAAAGACTGCAATGTGATGGCACCCAGCAAAATGTTATCCCATGTTATCAATGTTGTGTTTTAACTGTATAAATACATAGGACAAAACACACACCTAACAGGAGCCAAGCAGGCTATACACAAAACAGTACTGAGTAGAACTCCTCTCAGCTGCTATCCAAACCATCCTAGCTGGTGCTAATTGTAGCAGAAACTGGGCGCGTTTGGACTTGGGTGAAAGGAAGGGACTAAACTTTAGCACTGGGTTCTGGATCCTTGACTGAGTTATGCTGGATTTGCAC
>CM060322.1:43641240-43686240 GCA_030674155.1 Stramonita haemastoma | reverse complement strand
ATAAAAATACTTTTTGCAGTTTGCTTGATATGCACAACATGAATACAAGAGAAGGAAAAGAAGCATACATGCATCAATCAAATTTTCAATGCTAACCTTTCTCAGCTCCAACTTTCTAGCTCCCCCTATCTTCCTCGTCCTTCTCACATCCTTATAGAATGATCTTTTATCTCATTCAAAAAATATCCTCGTTTATTCAATATGGAAAACATCATTATTTTATTTGATATGGAAAATATTATATCATTTGACAACCCCCCCCCCCCCCCCCCACACACACACACACACAACACCAAACAACCCACAAACCCTAACTCACCTCCGTGGGGTCATACTGAGTAAGAACAGTGCCGAACAAGGCGTCTCCGGCCAGACAGAAGTAACCCATCACCATGGCCACGTTGAAGACGGCCAGCCGGAACGGCCGCACGGCCAGGGCCAAGAGGGCCACGGCCAGCAGCAGGACCATCATGGAGATGGCCTGGGCACTGATGCTCTGGAAGGTGGCCGCGTAGAGGACGAGGAGGATGAGTTTGACGAAGTGGAGGAGGGGGCGATAGTAGATGGCGCGAAGCCGGAAGGAGGAGAAAAGATGGAAGGCGTGCACTGTCCACACCACGTCCAGTCCTGACATGTACTCCACCTGAAGTGAACAATTTTTTTTTTTTTATCCCACTTTATGTCACAGCAGATTTCTCTGCGTGAAATTCGGGCTGCTCTCTCTCCCTGGGGAGAGCGTGTCGCCACAAGTGCAGTGCCTACCCATTTTTTTTTTTCCCCCCCTCAGGGATGGTGTTTAAACATGACACCTGTGTGCATGCTGGTGGTTTTTAAAAAAATAATTTTGTCATCCGCTCCTACCGGCACACGATGGCCTGCTCTTCCAAAAGGCGGAATGGGACTTGAACGTGTGCGCAAGATGTTCTGCGTGCGTTCGCACATGGGGCCTCAGTTTATAGTCTCATCCGAATGACTTTGACATTCAGTCCGCAGAGGGGAAATGGATGACAACGTTTACAAACTGCATGCACATGGGGCAAAGGTAAAAAGGTAAAGGTGTCTCTAGCCAAGGAATGGGAAAAACAAACAAAAAAAACAGAAAAACAAACAACCTAAGAAAAACCAAATAAACAAGAAAAACTAAACAACCAAGAAAAAACAAAAAAAACCAAAAAACAAAATCAAACAAACAACAACAAAAAAACAACCAAGAAAAACCCCAAAACAGCCAACCCCACCTCCTTCAGCTTGAGGAAGTCTTCGTGATGCTGGTCGGTGGAGGCCATGGCCTCGTGGCGGATGCGCCATATGAGCCATGCTGGGAAGACCACCATCAGCAGCAGCACGGCCACCAGCACAGGGACGATGTAGGCCCAGTGCAGCCCTGACCAGCAGTCGACGCTGTTCTCCACACTCATCTCACCTGTGGAGGTGCAGTGAAACACCTGTGGGACACAGTAGGGGAAAAAGATGTTAACCCTTACAGTACTGAATATCTAGACTGAACAGCCACCAGCGAGCCTGCACCAGACATGGACAGTGCCCTTAATCTTCGTTCGCAAATGCCAAGCCAAGCCATGATGACTGAATATCTGCTGACAATTACTTCCCCTATCCTCAATTTCTGCCCCAGCGCTCTCCCCTTCAGTCCTGTCAGCCGGTTTTCCTGTGATAGCGGTACCAGAGGAGGGTTTGTTTAAAGTGATCCGTCGTGAGCTAAATGGCATTAACGGACTCTGAAAATAGTTTTGATACGGCAAACACTGCTTCTCCTTTCCCCACAAGAATGTTTATAAAGCCTAGAGTGTGTGTATGTGAAATTTACCTAGGTACCCGTTTCTGTACTCTTCTGCACCTCAGAAACCCAGAGAAAATTTGGTTGCGCTGGTTTTCCCTCCTAACAGGACTGAAGGGTAGCAGAAAGCTGAGCTGGAAAACAGGCTTACATACTGGGAGAGTTCAAATCAAGGAGTGGGCTGTCCAGGAGGAAGAAAAAGAGACAGACCAAGGAAGAGATGGGAGGACAACATCAGCAAATGGACAGGCCTAGAACTGAACATGATTTTGAGAAAGGCAGAACAGAGAGAGGAATGGAGGTAACTGGTTGTCAAGTCTTCAGGGGTGCCCCCATGGTCACCAGACTAAGAAATAGAAAAAAGATAGAGGGCTTTGATTTGCTTGCTTTACAAGATTCAATACTCTGTTAATTCCATGCATTTAGTATTATTATTATTAACTGACATGAACATTTGTTTCCCACACTTGTCTTGAGATGAAAGAATTTTTTTGTGTTGTGCTGCATTGTGTTTGTTTGTGTTTGTGCTGTGTTGTGCTATGTTGTGTGGTGTTGTTTTTATATTGGATTGTGGTAGATACTGTCTTGAGATGAATGAAAGTTTTTGTGTTGTGTTATATTGTGACATGCTGCCTTGTATAGTATACATTGTTTTGTATTGGCCTCTATACATCCTCATCTCTCCCCTCGCCCACCCTAACAAGTATCCCTTATGAATTCATTCTCTCTCTCTCTCTCTCTCTCTCTCTCTCTCTCTCTCTCTCTCTCTCTCTCTCTCTCTCTCTGTCTGTCTGTCTGTCTGTCTCTGTCTGTCTGTCTGTCTGTCTGTCTGTCTCTTTCTGTCTGTCTGTCTGTCTGTCTGTCTGTCTGTCTGTCTGTCTGTCTGTCTGTCTGTCTGTCTGTCTGTCTCTCTCTCTCTCTCTCTCTCTCTCTCTTCTTCTTCTTCTTCTTTAGAACTCTCTCACTCTATCTGTCTCTCTCTGTCTGTGTCTTTCTGGCTGTCTTCTGTCTGTCTTCTGTCTGTCTGTCTGTCTGTCTGTCTGTTCTCTCTCTCTCTCTCTCTCTCTCTCTCTCTCTCCTCTCTCTCATCTCTCTCTCTCACACCTCCCTCCCTCTCTCTCTCCTCCCTCCCTCTCCCACCCCCTATCCCTCCCCCCTCCCCCCCTCCCTCCCCCTCTCCCACTCCCCACCCCCCTCCCTCCACCCCCCTCCCACTCTCCACCCCTCCCTCTCTCCACCCCCCTCCCTCTATTTCACCTACCTTAAAAGCTGACACGCCGAATGGCAAGGCGGTGATCTGCAGGATGATGATCATGGCGCGTTGGAGTCTGGCCACATGCACCAGCAGGTATGCGGGTTTGCGGACGTGCAGGACGATCCTGATCCCCGCCCAGAGGGACATGAGCAGAGCAAAGAACCCCGCCCACCCTGTCAGTATATAGTGGAACTTGGTGCCCACTGTGCTGCTGGGAGTGTCGTAGGAACGAGCTCCGATGAAAGCGCCTGAGTCCACCTTGTGATGAGAGGGGTAGGTAGAGGTGATGTTTTGACCAGTTTGTTAAATATGGATATGTGTGTGTGCATGCAGATACATGCATGCGTGCATGCACACACACACACACTGCAAACACACACATATATACAGAGCCACACACAGACACACATACACACTCACACTACAAACACAGACACACACAGACACTCACAAACACCACACACACACACAGACTCACACACACACTCACACACACTACACAGACTCACACACTACACACACACACACACACAGACACACACACACACACACACACACACACACTCACACACACACACACAACACACACACACAAACAGTGATTTATTTTACTATGATCTTTCAAATGGAACATTTGACACTTATCAAAAGTATCATGTCCCATCACTGTTTGTTGCTGTTTCGATCTTATTAAGTACAGTTATCAAAAAATACCTACACTTACTGAAGACTACAACAAAAGAGTACCATCTCCCACCCACCTTACCTTCATTCAATCATTCACTAAATAAGTAAATGCGTGTGCGTGCACACACACACACACACACACACACACACACACACACACACACACACACACACACACACATACACACACACACACACAGGATGTAAACTGTATCTGTGGAGATAAGATAACAAATAGTCATTTTCTTCTTTATATCTAAAAACCACTTTTACCTGTTGTGCCTAATCTATCACTGGATCAGTTGTTGTCTGAACCATCGCGATTGTTGGACATTGTGTTAGCTCTAATAAGAAGTCTGATAATTCAGTATTTATAGTTTGTTAAAGTTAGTTTTATACTTTAACTTTGTTATCTGGCATTGTTTCAGCTACTGTTCAATTTTTCTTGTTCACGTTTTTTTTTTTTTTGTGGTCTAAAATCACTTAATGTGAATAGATCATGTTAAACTGAAGAACACACACACACACACACACACACACACACACACACACACACACACACACACACACACACACACACACATACACACACACTTAAACACTTTTTAACAACAGACACACCATATACATAAATATACCAAACACCCAAACTTTCATACCAACACACGCTGCCTGTATAGTGTACCTTAACATACTCCCAGACATCGGCGTTGAAAACGAAGATGAAGTTGGTGGCCTTGATCCATGACTGGGGCCAGATCCACTTCAGGGACATGGCCTGGAGGACTGCCAGGATCTGGATGAACTCCAAACACAGCAGCAAGGCGTCCGTGGCCACAAGAGAAGTGTTGCGCTTGGTCGAGTGGCGGTTGTACACCTTCTGCTCACCGACCTCGGACACTTTGCTGTCCTTGGTGTGTTTCTTCTTTCCATCCTTGGGAGAAAGGATGAAGGGTTCCACTTCTTTCAGGTACAGCTGTGGCATGGTGCAAATCTTGTCTGCTTGCCTTCGCGCTTTTTTCACCAGGTGCGAAGGATTCACACACACAGGACGAGCCTGCACAGTGTGAAAGTAATGGAAGTAATTTGTGAAAAAAAAAACACCAAAAAACTGCAGATCACAGAATGAGAAATGATGAGAATGAAGGAACAGGACAAGAGGAAAGATACAGGGTATCTACATGTACTAGAATAATGTTGTTAAGAACATGTATGCACATCCTTAATTATAAAAGCGTGTACACATACTTAGGGGAAAGAAAAGAGAGGGGCAGAGAGGGGCACAGAGAAAAGAGAGAGAGAGAGAGAGAGAGAGAGAGAGAGAGAGAGAGAGAGACAGACAGACAGACAGACAGACACACACACACACACACACACACACACACACACACACACACACACACACAGACTGACTGACAGACAGACAGAGACAGACAGAGAGACAGACTGAGAGACAGACTGAGAGACAGAGACAGACTGAGAGACAGACTGAGAGACAGAGACAGAAAGTGAGGCAGAGACTGAAAACAGCGAGAACGTACATGTATGTGTGTGTGTGTGTGTGTGTGTATATATATATATATATATATATATATATATATATATATAATAAAAAATATGTGCATGTGTTTCACTATTTGTGTCCGAGTGTGTGCTTGTGTCTCAACATGTTTATGAAAGTACCAAAAGTCGTGTCTACGCAAATGTGTTTGACTGCATACATGTGTTACATGATCATGACATGTATCTGAGTTACAAACTCAGTCCTCTTGTGGCCACTGAGTCTTGTTACTACACTAGACAATACTCCAGTACCCGAAAACACATGGGTTACGATTATCAAACAACATTTTCCTCTTCTCAACTTCTTACGAAATTCCCAACACGGACGGATAGAGTTAGCGGATTTTTTATTGTCTTTATCAGTCACCCCCTGAGAGTTCCCAAGAGAATTTCAACGTTTTCAGACTGCTTCGTTATTTATCGTTCGTCAGTCAGAGAGAAAGTGCGTTTGTTTCTGTGAAAGAATGGTTGTCAGTTTGAATCAGGTAAAACTGAAGTGCTGTTAAAAAATCGAATGAATGGATGTTCATCAAAGACTATACAAGTAATTTACTTGGATTGTACTCACTTCAAGATTTAATGGTCTGGCTGGCCGCCATATTGTTTACCTCAGCCGGATTTCCCAACAACGGAAGTGACATTCTATTTAACCTTTGACCTTTGTCAAACCTTATCCAAGAACCGTAATACCTAAGCGTGCGTGCGTGTGCCTCTTATATTTATTTATTTTATTTTATTCTTTTATATCGAGGATAGTGGGATAAGCACTCTTGTGCTTTTTTACATCCAGTCCCCGTGTGTATGCAGTTTTGTAAATGTCATCTGTTCCCACCGGCACACGATGGCCTACTCTTACGAAAAGCGGAACAGGATTTAACGTGTGGCAAGATGTTCTGCGTGCGTTCGCACACGGGGCCTGGTTTAAAGTTTCATCCGAAGGACTTTTGGGGAGATTGAGTCAGCACTGATGTTAACTCCAGGGGGAAAATCCCTCGAACGGGAATCGAACTCGGGTCGTCAATTTGCCAGGGCAATGTTCTGACCACTAGGCTATCCCGCCCCCCTGTGTGTGTGTGTGTGTGTGTGTGTGTGTGTGTGTGTGGTGCGTGGTGGTGCGCGGCGCGCGGCGGCGTCGTGGTGTGTGTGTGTGAAGATGGTTTATGTTCCTTTTGAAAGAAAATTAGATCAAACTTGTTAGAAAAATCGCATAGGCCTACCTGAAAGACATTGTTATCAGGACAAAATGTGTTTTGAAGAAAGTGACGTCTTGGATATTAACCTATGGCATTGCAGCACTGGACTTTCAGATTAGGGGGAAAAAAGTCCTGAAATAATCTGCGATATTGGCTATGCTCTTATGATGAACTGATAAAAATAAAAAAAAAAACCTCTGACTGCCAAAATCTATGCAATGATTACCTTTTACTGAAAAATCATGTAATTGATGAAATTTAACATGTTATGTCTGAGTGTGTTATGTTAGTTAAGTCTGTCCGAGCCTAAGGCTCATCAGGGCCGGGTGATTATCCCGGTTTGCTGTGGCGTTTAAGCGAACTGAGTAGTCATAGACTCCCCCTGGATAGGATGCCAGTCTATCGCAGGGTTACCCCAAACAAGGTTGGTACCCTTTTACATGGTGGGGTGAGAAAATAGCGTAAGTGCCTTTCAGATCTATGGAAAAAGTCTGAAATAATTGCGTATATTGGCTTGCTTCTTATGATGAGCTGATCAAAAAAACAACTTTGCATGCCAAAAATCTATGCAATGATTACCTTTACTGAAAAATCACTGTACATCTGATGAAAATTTACACTGGATGTCTGAAGTGTGTTATGTAGTGGTAGTAAATTCAGCTAATGTCTATTGCTGAGTTATCACTGTTGCGACACAAATCAGTCCTCTTGTGGCCGCTGAGTCCTGTTACTATACTGGACAATACTCCAGTACATGGCAGCAACACATGCTGTGCTGACAAATGTCCTTGATCATGGTCCAGATTTCCTCTGAAGTCGGAGTATGGCTGCCTATATGGCGAGGTACTTGAAAATAGTCATACATGCAAACTTCTCATTCAGTGTGCAATTTTCAATCTCACAGGGATTCCCAGGTGGGATTAGTGAGTCAGAGTGCACATTCTGGGTGACCCCCAGAGTGTAGTGGGGAACAACAACAACATGGTCCAGAGGTAAGCGCCTGTCCAGAAAGCGACAAGTCTGGGTCGAAGTGTGCGTGGTTTGAATCCAATTTTGGGCCCAAAACTTTCCTTCCCATCCATTAGACCATGAGTGGCGGTCTGGGTGGTAGCCTTTCAGATGAGATCATAAACCGAGGTCCCGTGTGTTGCACATCATTATTTAGCGCACGTAAAAGAAACCCACGGTAAGAGAACTGTCCCTGGCAAAATTCGTAGAAAAAAAGTCACTCTGATAGGGAAACAAACAGTTGCACACAGGAAAAGAAAAAAAAAAAGGGTGGCGCTGCTCTTGTGGTGACGTGCTCTCCCATGGGGAGGACAGCCCAAGTTTCACGCAGAAAATCTGCTGTGACTTAGTGGTTAAAAGTACACGTGTATCGCCTAGGTGGTACTGGCAAATTTGTCATTGATCTATAAGTATACGTCATTGCAAAGTTGACAGCAAGCATCGTGTCAAACTTAGCGCTAAAGTAGAATTATTTGCATGCGTAATTTTTGTTTTTGGATCTTGATTTAAGTTCAGTTATGACAGACACTATAACAGAGTGGTTAAGATTGTTTGACTTCAATCCCATGAATTCCTAAATTATAGGTTCGAATCTCGGTGTGTCTGGTGAATTAAGGAAGGGGATTTTTACGATCTCCCAGGTCAACTTCAAGTGCAGATCTGCCATTGCCTTAATTCCTTTTGTGTATACACACATGCAGAAATTCCGTAATTGGATGTCAGCATTTGGCAGGTTACAGAAACATGAACATATATATCCAGCATAATCCTCGAGGTTGGAATGCAGCTGCCTTGTTTTCTATCATTTTACTTTTGAGCATGCGAGGCTATTACTGCATGAAGAGAAGCAGCAAGATAAATGGAGTGATAAGTGTGTGCATGCAAGTACTGTGTGTTTATATATACATGTATGAAATGTGGGTGCGAGCGGGTGGGTATGTGGGATATAGGAGTCACACAGGAAAAGGTGGATAACTGATGGAAAGAATGTGGAGTTTTTTTGTTTGTTCATTTTAATGTCATTTATTTTCCTCTCTTTATAGATCAGATTAAAAATTACTTCACTTACATCAATAACTGATGAAGCTTTAGGCCTGGGCAAAACGTTTGTACAACAGAATCATTCAGTACAGTTTGAAGATGGATGTACATATTGAAAAAGACATATGCCATTTTCAATGATACACAAGGCTTCTGATAAAGATAGCAAACAGGAAAAATTAAATGCATTTCACCCAGGCATCCATTCAAGGGGATTTTTCCCCTGGAGTTTACATCAGTACTGACTCCACTTCCTAAAAAGTCGTTTGGATGAGACTATAAAGGTAAACTGAGGTCCCATGTGCAAACACATGCCAAACATCTTCCTTAAGTGTTAAAAACCATTTGTCATTTGGAAGAATGGGCCATTTTATGCTAGTAGGAATGGAAAACAACATTTTTTTAGAAGGGAAAATGAACATGTACATGGGTGTCATGTTTTCAGGCATCCTCGCTGAAGTTGGAATCCAGCTACCTTAATGCAAAATGGTGGGCAAAAACGGTTGCACATGCAAAATCTCACCATTGGTAAATCTTGGGAACTTTCCCCCAGAAATGACACGTCCGCTAGCCAGAATGTCTGATGATGGCTGTGTGTGTGTGTGTGTGCTGTGCGCGCACATTTGTATATATTTTTTTATTATTTATTATTCTTTTATATTGAGGATAATGTGTGTGTGTGTGTGTGTGTGTGGACGCGCGCATGTATGGTGTGTGTGAGCGCACATTTGTGTTTATTTTATTTTTTTCTTATTTATTATTCTTTTATATCGAGGATAATGTGTGTGTGTGTGTGTGTGTGTGTGTGTGTGTTGTGTGTGTGTGTGTGCGCGCGTGCATGCGCATACATGCATGTATGTGTGTGCCACTGAAGTTGTAAACACAGGTGATGCTATTTAAGAATGCACAGAAATCCAAAACTCTCTCTACACAGGCATCATCCAAAAAACCACACACCAGCAGAAAGATTACTGAAAGAAACTTTATTGTCAGAATTATTTTTTTGCAGATGGCTGAAAAAAGCTAGACAAAATGTCAATTCCATATACAGCTCAAGCTTAGCAAAAGCAAACAGTAGGAGCCGACGGTATATCTTGTCTGTGAAGCAAGTCCAGAAAACTGCAGCAACACTATAAGATAGAGCTTTGACAATGGCGTGTCTGTCCCATTCACTGTTGGCAATCGTTACACTTTTTTTCTTCTTTCTAAAAGTTATTGTTAACCATCTCTATCCGCGAGATACAGGATAACACGAAGCAGCCCTGCTCTTTTGCTACACACATCCTGTCATGGTTTGAGTTTCGAAAAATGTAATGAGAGCTGATGTATGTATACACAAAAAAACTAAGATGCGGGATTTTATGAGTGCTGAAAGGATTTGTGGTCCACATGCTTTTGCACAAGCGATACAAGGAACATGTTCAAGAGACGAAACTTAAACACCTGGGGAGTTTCCCCCTCGCCCGATACACTGCTCACAGAGAAAACGAAACAACGAAAATTGCTGCCATTTTGGACAGGAGGAGCCCAACATAACAAAGCCCTTCTATATCCACTAGCAAGGGTCAAAACTGTTTACGGCAGTCACTTGGTAGAAAGGCTTTATATTTGTGTGAAAAACGGGGTAGGTGCTAACTGCGGCTGGGGGTCTAATTCTGCATCACTGCTGATACTATTACTGCCCGATTCCATCTCCATGAAAAAAAAATTTTTGGAAATTTTTTTTACTTTGATGGACAATATTCCTGTCTATAAGTCTTAAAGACTTTTAGAATATAACAAAATCTGAAGCAAACATCATTCAAAATTAATTCTGACCGAAATTTTGCCACATTTTATCAACTGTATTTCTAAAAAAAAATTTTGTCTCCCAACTTTAGCAATACCATAAGGATTAATTAAAAGAGAGACAGAAAAATTCTGCAGTTGAGAAAGGAAGTGGCAGCAGCAAAGAGCAAGAAGACATGAGAGAGAGACATTAGAGGAGGAAAGGATTAAAAACCAGTGAACAGGCTGCTGGACAACTGAAAAAAACTGTGCCCAAACAATTCTGACCCTTGCACTAACAGGGACATGGGAGGGTTCGAGGCACAAGACAAAAGACGTAAGTAATGAATCATGTCAACATCGTATCATGCAGCACCTTGCTAACGCTAACAACAATCATCTAGACACAAACAAGAGAACATAATAACAAATGATTTACTCTGAGCAATGAATACACACATCAATGGTAATAAAAAAAAACAACTTGAACTGTTAGTTACATTCTGTTTAATTAAAAACAAGAATATTGCTATTCCTACTTTTTATATATTAAAAAAAATCTGCAATGTAAAGAAGGCAATGAAATGATAATGAAAACTAAGAAATTAACGAATCAAAGTCTGATACCTGTATCTCTAATCTGGCCCATCTACAAACAGACAAAGCTTCCAAATTTTCCCATTTCATACGTTTGATGACGACATCTTAAGCATTCATAGATTTTTCTCTCTTTTTATTTCCACTTTTGAAATTGTCAGTTTATTTCAAATCAAGTTTTCAGTCACTTATGCATCAGCATACTACAGAAAACGAACTGAAAGGCATATAAGAAGCACAACTTTTTCACAGCCATACCTACAGATGTTAAAAAATATATCAGTGACACTTGTTCCAAACATTCAAATTGTTACTGTATGGTAGATTGCAGCAAGCCAGAATATAACTCTTTGTGTAGTAAATAAAAGTGTTCTTAGCTCTAAAGTAAAAAAAATGAAACAGAATTGTTAAAACAATTTCAGAACATTTTTTTAATTTTTTATTTTTTAAAAATCCCAACAATGTCAAAAGCACCAAACTCGCATACACATTCCTACAGAGGAACACAACACTACAGCCACATCACCATAATAATAAAAAAAAGTATCAACACTACTATCCATTTTCAGATGTTAAAATATCTGTGCAAAATAGCGGATAAATAAAACTCTGTAATTTTCATACATCTTTATTGAATGGATTATATTATTTATCAACAGTTATAGTAATAAATTTGATCATGCAGAAGAAAAAAAAAAAGCCATTTTGTACATGTATATGAGCTAAACCAGCTGACGACTCTAAACCATGCAGTAGAGTAAGGGTACATACATGAACACCGCTAGGAAATGTAGGGACTAAGCTAAAGTGGATCACCTAACTAGAGATGAATGGCAACACACAGGGAAGTAGTTCTTTCAACAACTATTTACAACAACCACCATGAACTGTTCTAAGCCGCCCGCCCATACAGCAATCGGGGGAAAAACCACCACACAGAATGTCCGGGCTCAATGCTGGCATGTCACGTCACGTCACCTTACGGCAAAGAACATACAGGCTTGATGTCTAAGGAAGCAGATAGGATCAGTTAAAAAGGAGGGACAGGGCACACACGGGGATTAATTCTAGAGCAGTCAGTCGCACAGCAGAAGAGTCGGAGAGTAAACAAGCCAACACTGCCCATCAACTTCTTCTTCACCTCAGCAGCCATTCCTTCCATTTTCCTTTGCTCCAAACGTGTAACAATCTCTGAATGCAAACTTTTAAAAATGTTCAAAAAAAATCATAAAAAGTCCAAATGTATTCTCGGTTTTAAAATGCATTTTTTTTTAATGACATCATCCTACTACCCCTCTCTCTCTTCTCCATCGGAATGTTACGACATATTTTTTTATTTTATTAAGAACATAACAAATTTGGGCAGTGATGGTTAAGCTGATCAACAAACAGGATTGACCGAGTGAAATAAATAAAGCTGAAAATAGATTCTGGAATGCCATCAATTTCAACAATCTTTTTTTTTTTTTTGGAGGGGCGGGGAGGTATGGGAGAGAGGAGTATAAAACTTGCGGACACACTGTGGCTTTATTTAACACACACTGCCCTGCCAGTTGCAAACAACTGACAATGGCAGTGAACATTTTGCTGCCCTGAAAAACCTTGCCAAAATCGTGACAGAGTTGAACTAGCGATTCTATAAACAGACAAGATCGTAGCATGATTGTCTACCTCCACTCTGAAAAGTTCTATTCAGCACGCATTGTTATTCGCTCAAGCTAATGATGTAGAAACAGACAGCACCATTGTCTGCTGTTAAGTTCTGTGTCTAAGTACTGTATCTCCTAGCCGCTGCATCCACACGATTTGAAACTGCTTATGTAGTCTGTGACAAATGTGGCTACGTACATGTATATAAATGTATATAAAAAAAAGATGATACAATGCAGCACAAACTAGAGTACCAGTATTTCTGTGGAGCAATATTTTTGAGATAAGGGAAAATCAAGTTTATCTTAAAAAAATAAAAGGAGAAAAAAGAACCAAACCTATCACACTGACCATAGATATCAACATGGCAGTGAAGCCTGTGTGGAGGTTTTTTTTACTCTATGTGTGCATCTGTGTGCATGCATGTGGTACATGTGTGTTTGTTTTAAAGACGACATACACTGTTTCAAGCGTCTACAAAAAAATGGGCAAAGTTAGCATGTAACAGGCAATACAAGGTTTTTGTCGAATATACCCAAACTCAACATTTCACTACCCTGACTGGGACAAAATGGGAAGAAGACAGAACCAGTCTCAAGGCAGCAAAGACCTGAAGTGACAGGCAAGAACCGGGAAAACAAATGTCCATGAACCTTCAGGAGTTCATGTTCTGCACTGAACTTAAAAGTTCTTTGTGTTTTGTTAAAATGTTTGATCCCACCATACAATATCTTTCACACTGGAATGCCATCATTATTTTTTTTTGTAAACAGTAATTAATCTGTTTCACAACAGCTATAAAAGAAATTATGTATTCAATTAGATTTTATGCAATGTCCAACATTTACGCCATCATAGGACTTGTTGCATGGTTGAAAAAAACAACCAAAAACTGAACACAACAGAATCAAACAAAAAGCCTTAAAACTGTGTGCCCAGATTTGGTTTTCATGGCATAGCTACTCAAACATAGTTGTTCCAGATTTTTAAGGGTTTTGTTCCGTTTCTGTAAATTCTGAATGAATTCTTTGACTGTGATACTTACGTCAATGTATGACCATGCTGAATTATAACCAAGATTCAGCATTTCATATTTCAAATATGACAACAAAAAAAACGCATCTAAAAAACTTTTTGCTCTCTCCAAGACTAAAATGTGCAACTTACTGTTTAGCAGTAACGCACATATTCCTCATGTAACAGCAATCGGCATATCATCATCCAAACCTTGCTTAAACCATCACTGCCCAAATCCATGTACAATCAGAATCATCATTGAATACTATCAACACACTTCAATACATGTACAACAATCAACTCTTAAACAACTTTTTTTAAAAAGTGGTCAAAACTTTTTTTTTTCACCATTGGTAAAATATTTTGAGTGTAAAAATTATTTGTTCTCTTTCAGATTATCACACATACTCCACAAACATTCAGACTCAAAATTTAGCAATGGTTTTTGAACACAGCTATGAAGCACAATGAAATTTTTTTTTCATTTGAAATGATTACACCAACAAATTTTTCCACATGTGTACACAGGTATATCATCATTTTCTAAAAACACTTGCTGTAAACAGACAGACAGATGCACATACGCGCATGGTAAATGCAGCTTCTAGCTTCTCACAAGTCATGCATACACTTAGGTCCTACAACAAGTCCCCCATAACAGTGAAGAATGTCACGAATTATTATTAGGTGAATTAATTAAACAGTATAAAACATACACAGGAATTAAACTTGCTACATCCAATTACATGTCAAAAGCTTGCGTAATTTACCAGTATCTCATAACTTGTCACAACTGAACATTTTTTTCTCATAAACAAGGGATAAGGTCCGATCAAAAATCTGTAAAAATATAGACACATTCAGAACAGCTAGCAACACAAAGGTAATGAATGGCGAAACTCAACAACAGCACAGTCCTGTGCTGAAGATAGGAGAAATACCTCGATAACATAACATGAACCGTTTTCAGACCTTGCACTTATCGCATGAGCTATCAACAACGAGATACCGATGTAATGCCGATACAATGAGCAGAAGTGAAGATCACCACCAAGGTAAAAAAACATGTTGCAGATGAAGAGAATGGAGACTTGGAGAGAGAGAGAGAGAGGGTGAGAGCGCCACTGCAGATGAAACCACTGTTCTCTCTCTCTCTACTGTAACAAGGACAATCATTTCCATGTTAATTAAGTTCAGAATATTCGCATTATAGCAGCACACACAAAAAAATAAATGTATAACAGATAAATAATAAAATAATAATAATACATTGAATTTATATACCATTAAAGTTAAAGTCTGTCCGAGCCTAAGGCTCATCAGGCTGGTGCTTAACCCGGTTTCTGTGGCGTTAAGCGACTGAGAGTCATAGACTCCCCCCTGGATAGGACGCCCGTCTATCGCAGGGTTAACCCCCAACACAAGGTTGGGTACCCCTTTTACACCTGGGTGGGGTGAGAAAATAGCCGTAAAGTGCCTTTTCCAAGGGCACAACACCATAGCCGAAAGCTGGGATCGAACCGCAACCTTTAGATTACGAGTCCAACGCCCTAACCACTAGACTACAGCGGCGGCTAATATACCATATTTTGCAAAAAAGCAAATCAAAGCGCTCAGCTGAGAGACAAAGAGACAAGTACACTTCTAGCCTATAGCATATAACCAGTTACCAACAGCTCTGACAAAAACCACCATTACCAGAATAAATAACCGTTTACAGTCACAAGTTTGAAAATCAGTAAAAAGTTACAGTCCAAATCATTTATATAAGAACTTTGATCCTGAACAGTCTGTCAAACTGTATAAACCATAGAGGCTAATCATAGTTCTTGGACCTTTTTGCACATGAAGACAGTCTGACAAATTTTTGGCCTGAGCCAGAAAGCTGATTCAGATTACACAGCTGTCAGTTTCCCCCACTTTCAGCTCCTCTCAGCTGCTAATTAATCCATCCCATCCCAGCCCAGTTGGGCCAGCTGGTGCTAATCACAGCACAAACTGACCACACTTGGACCAGGTAAAAGGAAAGCGCACATTAAATATAGCACTCTTAACTGAGGTATGTTGGATTTGTGCCCTGTGGTGACAAACTCACATCTGCCACACCTTGTTTTACCCATCTGCTCACACAAAAACTTGTTACATCAATGAAACGATCTTCCATGAACACAGGACACGGTTTGACACTGACCTTATTTGCCCTTGACGTCTTCGATTTGCTGAACACACTCGATTCTCTCCACAGACATGTCAGGGTTGAATTCGGTCACTGAACGGATTGCATCCGCAAGGGCCTGAAACAACACAGAACAAAGGTTTAAAACCACTTTTCTCCATTGAAGGGTACAGCTTGCGGCTTAATCCTTTGTGGAATGGCATGGAAAGATCAGGTCAACACATACGATGTAAAAGAATCTGCTATCCATACCTGGTTAATAAAAAACCTTTCCCGAGCTAGACTACCAAGGAACCCCCCCCCCCCCCCCACCCCCAAATGTACATAAAACTGACATGCCACACAAACAGCACTCAGATGCATGCACATGCAGTGCTGCATGCCTAAGTTGCACTGTGAAAAGGATCTGGCCTGACCCCATCACCCCAAAGGCCAAGAAGCTCTATGGAGACTGGGAGGACCTGCTCAGTATTGTTGACTGCATCACACAAGACTGAGCTGCCCATCTGACCAATGCAACAGAAAATTTCTAAGCCATATCTGCTACACAATATTGTTAAAATTTTATAAGAAATCTGAAACTTTCATGGGTGATAATGCTTACTGTGTTTTTACGCTTATGTTCAGCGGTGATGATGTGTATACATGGAAAAGGAAAATGGGGGTTAGATGTCTGCAGTTGTTTTGTTTTTTTAACCAGAGGAGCCTTTCTTTTGTTCTGAAAATTAAGAGATAAAACAACACTGACAGATAAAAACATGATCATCTTGTACAGGTTTACTGTCTAGAAAATACACAAACAGAAAAGAAATGGTTGAAGTTTTAAAGATTCTTTCTCACTCTGTCTCTTCCATGCATGTACATTGTGTATGTGTCACTGATTTCATGGTGTGTGTGCCTGCGTGTCTGTGTGTGTGAGGGATGGTGGTGGTGGTGGTGGAGGCTGGACTTTGTGATGGAGAAAGTAAATTTCACTTATCTGTTAGTTTGTTTCTCCTCACCCCCCTCACAAACAAACACACACAAATACACACCACACACACTCACGAACACACACACACACACACAACACACACACAAACAAAACACCCCCACAAACACAAAAACACCCACCCCCACCCACCCCCTACAAAAACACACACAAACAAAACAGGATAATATCTCAGCTACTCACAGCATCGTAGTCGAATTCTTCATCATCTGCAGAAGATAGCACCTTCTTGTGTTGCACGCGAGTTTCAGTGATGCCATCCCTGTCATTCTTGTACTGAACAGACAGACAGAAAAAAAACAAGACACTGTATCCCACTGTCTCCATTCCTAACAGCCACAACCAAGAAACCCATCATGGTGCAGTCTGCTGTTATTTCTAAAGAAAACAAAACCAACCCCACCCCCACCCCCAAAAAAAGCAAAAAAACCCCCTGCCCCAAAACAAAAAACATTATCATAATGCATCTTCTAAAATTCACTTTCACAAAGCTGCCACTAAAATTGTCACTTATTTCAGAGAGAGGGAGAGAGAGAGAGAGGGAGAGAGGGAGAGAGAGAGAGAGAGAGAGAGAGAGAGAGAGAGAGAGAGAGAGAGAGACAGACAGACAGACAGACAGACACAGAAAGAGACAGAGACAGAGAAAGAAAGAGAGAAAACAGACATATTCAATCTCATACTGTTTATAACCCTACTGTACATATGCGCATGACTATGCGTAAGAAGTACAACAACAAGACAACAGCCCGCACATCTACTATCCCATTCACACACACACACACACACACACACACCCGTGTGCTAACTCCACTCTCCCCAAAAGTCTTTCGGATGAGACTATAAACCGAGGCCCCGCACGCAGAACATCTTGCACACACGTTAAATCCTGTTCCGCTTTTCGTAAGAGTAGGCCATCGTGTGCGTGGGAACAGATGACATTTCCAAAACTGCATACACACGGGGACTGGATGTAAAAAAGCACAAGAGTGCTTATTCCATTATTCTCGATATAAAGAATCAATCAATCAATCAAACACCACACACACACACAAACCGCAAAGAACTAAACTAATCCGCTTGTTGCACTCACGACGTCGGTCCTGTTGAAGGAGTCATCAAAGGAGTTGACCTTGGGGGGGATGGGGGGGGGCACTTTGCCAGGCCTGCCCACAGTGCTGGTGGCGTCGGGGGAGAAGAAAGGCATGGTGTGGTCGATGCCGTACAGCCCAGACTTCAGCGAGTCCTTCGTCTCCTGCAAACAAAGTAAAGGTAAGGTAAAGGTGTCCCATAACCTGTGTGGTCGTAGGGCAGCCAGGCATCAGAGACCTCAGCTTCTCTAGGGGCCAGCACGTTGAGGACGGCGCCTATCTCCTTTCCCTCACTGCTTTACTGTCCCTGATCCTAACGAGGGCAGGTACCCATTTACAGCTGGGTGGACTGGGGGAACTGTGCTGAAGCCAAGGTGCGCAAACGGTCACCCATCCAATTGGCAACCACGCTTGACGCTGCTTAACTTTGGCTGGGGGAAAGCGAGCGCTCTGACCACTGAGCTACCCCGTTCCCCCCCCCCCCCCCAAAAAAAAAACAAACATGAATAATGATGTGTAATTTTTAGTTGTGTGTGTGGATGGGTGACTGTTTGCGCGCCTTAGCTTCAGTATGGTCCTCTCAGTCCACTAAGCTGTAAATGGGTACCTGCTATCTTCAGGGTCAGGGAAGGAAAAGCAGCGAGGGAGAGGAGACAGGCGCCGCCCTGAATATACTGGTCCTCTAGAGAAGCTGAGGTCTCTGACGCCTCACTCCCTTACGACCACATAAGTTATCGGGCACCTTTACTTAAATTTTTTTTTTACCTTTTACCTACTTTTACTTTGTTTAAAAAAAACAACAACACTGAAATATTTCATCTGTTAGGGGTAGGTGGTCAAAGCGTTGAGCTCATGGTCTGATGGTGTGGGTTCGAACCACCAATGGGATTTGTATTCAAGGGGATTTCTCTCCTGGAGTTAACATCTGTACCAACTCCATTTCCCCCAAAGGTCTTTCAGATGAGACTTAAAACTGAGATCCCTGAAAACATGCCTGCAGAACATCTTGCACACATGTTAAAACCTGTTCTGCCTTTTGGAACAGTAGGCCATGGCATGCAAGCAGGTACACACGACAAAATTTTTATAAACTCACGCTTACTATTTTCGTGTTTAGACATTCTCTCTGAAGTCAAAATGCAGCTACTTTAATTAATGGTGGGTGAAACGGTTGCGTACGCAAAATCTTACCACTGGTGAACCTTAGAACTCTAGCTGAGGAACAGCAACAATGAAAAAATGTGCAGACAACTTCAATAAAAAAAAAAAAAGGAGCAAAAATTAAAATAAAAAACCCTGTGCAGATTGACCAACATCTTTTCCTAGGGTATTTAAAAAATGAATTAACAACTGAACAGCACCAGAACAATAAACAAAAAAACTCACACGATACTTACAAATTAATCAACAACAACAACTGAACAACACCACAACAATAAACAAACAACCCCCCCCCCCCCAAAACCTCACACCCACGATTCACACAAACTCCTGACCTTTTGGGGAGGTACGATGGGTTCAAAGGTCAACTTGTTGTCAATCCAGGTTTCCTGCCCGACCACACCAGACATATCTCCGCCGTCCATCAGCAGGCCAGCGCCCAGGTGAGGATAGGCCGACCCCTGCAACAGGTCAAACCCACATTGCTGTAATTATATAGTCGTCACTTCCCACTTGGCCACCAGCACACTATACTATACCAATGATCGTATGTGTTGTCTGAGAAAGATATTAATTTTGGGGGTGTTAAGAATGTTATTTAGTCTTTTAAGCATTATGAAGATAAAGTGTACATTCGTGAATAATTTCCATCGATGTATAAACTGAAACACTTATTTAACAAAATTAATTCTGGTTGTCCTTTTTTTTTAAAAAACAACAAACATGTCTCACCTGTGGTGTAATACACTATGTAATCAAAAGTATTTATTTAGTAAAAGACCAATCAAACATACCTACCCTTTCCCCTCTCCCCCCCCAAAAAAAAGAAGAAGAAAAAATCAACTCAAAAGATAATTTCTTATATTCAATAACTAACATTTCAACCCCCCCCCCCCTTTTCCCAACTCTAACATTTCACAAATATTGGAGTGAACTGTTTAGTCTGCTAAAATCAAAGTAGACTTTCTAAACTTAGCATTTAACATCACTCTTCACCTTATTTTTTCTTCTCTTTTAATATATGACAGTCTTCGATGCACAGTATCAACATTCATGTACAAACAATTCCTGAAATACTCTAAGTTATTTTTAAACCTACAAAGAACAGTAAATCACTAAAATAATGAAAGGGACAAAAAGCTCACTTCAGTCACACCCAAACTATATTTGTTTAAAAATGAGCATAAGTACATTTTTTTTTCTTTGATTAAACCCCCCCCCCCAACCCCAAATAGATTAAACATCCATCTGTCACTAAAACCCATGTTAAACAAAAGTGAACTTTAATGATTCTTAACAACAACAGATAAACTAATCTCTATATTTCTGGCATTTTTTTCCCCTTCAAATTTCAAATTTTTTCTTACTTTCTGAAAATAATTCCATATTCAACAGTCCAAGTAGTTATAACTACCACTCAAACCATTACAACAGATAATCAATTTTCTTTCTTCTTTTTCAAATCTGATCCATTACAAGTGGCTAAAAAGAAAACAGAGACAGAGAAAAAACATCATCACACTCAAGATCTAACGTGAAAATAAGCTTGTTGAAGAAACACTGGGAAAGGAAGAAACAGCAAAAGTACTGATCTCTATTCTACAAGAACTGAAACGGTACAGACTGGGAAAGACAGTACAATAGGAAAGATAGTAGAATAGGAAAGTGACATTTCACACCAAGTGATCTACAATCTCTAACAGAAGCTAAGACACACACACACACAGCAATCTGGTACATAAAGTCATCATCATAGTACACTTCATGTCATCACTTTAAAAAATGAAGGAGGGGTAGGGATGGGTGGGTGTTCCTTTATAATAATATTTGTTTCCTTTTGGTCTTTTAAAACATGATGAACCCAAAAACAAAAGCTTGGGAGAAGAAAGAATCCTGTCCTGTTATAATTATGTCTAATATAAACAAAATAAAACAAGCAGACAGCAACAAACAGTGATTGCGAATTTTTAAAGTGAATGGGATCAGTACACAACATGGTGACATGCAACACTGTCAATCTGTCACATGAGTCTTGATATCACTAAATGTGAACAGACTACATACAACAACAAACAACATTCTGTCACGGTCAGTCACCATCAGCATCTGCAGAGGAACATACATACATACACAGGTTATAGAACACACAGCACACTGCCTGGGGTCTGTCTGCCCTCTCCTGACCAAGGTGACTAGTCTATGTAGCAATCATCACTGAAGGTTATCCACAATATTCAATGTAACACAATATTCAGTCAACAACCAAGCAAAAAAGACAAGATTAAAACAACAATGACACCAAAAAATCAAATGTAAATGTGTATATGTAGCCTTTCAGTTGTTAACATTATACAGCACACTGGTTTTTATTTTTTAATATCATTAAAAAAAAAGAAAAGATTTTATCATTAAAAAGTTAAGCTGGGATCAGGATTAAATAACTTGAAGCAACGAGGGAAGAACAGTAACAACTGCTGAATGGTGTGAAACATGGTTTTCTGAGGTTCCCGCTTTTTGAACAAGATAACCAGACTAAAATTATGAAGGAGACAATCTTTCAAAAACAACCTTCATGTTACACTAAGAAAGCCTTTCAGAGGCAAACCTCAAAGTATCTCTTTTATGGTCTCACGTTCAAGTAATAAGATTACTTTTATGTTATCAATATAATAAACACACATACATATATCAGGTGATGTCTGTATCTTAGCTGATGATAAGAAATCACAGCGCTTCAGTATATTTCATAACACAACTGGTACATCTGGTTTCTGGTGATATATACAAAAATGATTGTGTATATCATATAAAGCTGTAACTTACATCATTCAAACAAACTATACCACAGATACCACTGAACAACATACTTCAAAGAACTTTTCAGAGAAATCTAGTAAGATGTCACTTCAGCGGACTTCACAACTAACCCCCAGCAAGTTTGAGTGAAATCTTCAAAGAAATATAATTTTAAAAATTTGGGACATGCTTATCTTCCTTGTACTATTGTTTTGTATTGTACTGTATTGCACTATATTACATTGTATACTACTTTCATTCACAACAGAGTTTCTCTTACGCAGAATTGGAAACGTATGACTTCCTTATTCCGTTCACATTGTTAAGTGCATCGTCACAAGCTTTGGAGTTTGAAAACTGTAACAACAACGAAACCACAACAAAAAAACAAAATGAGGCAGGGCCCAAGGAAGTTGAGTTTATCCAACTAGGTGAACAAGTCAGACACGGTTATTAATTCCAGTCAAGGGAATTTCACTTCATCAGTAAAAAATTGCAATTTTAGGGACTTCACGAAACATACAAACTGATACAACACAAATGCACTTTCCACACACAAAAAAGCAAATCTGCAGTTATCAATAAAAAACAAAAAAAAACCACTTGTGGTCCACTCATGCACTCAAGACAACCAAAAACAAGCTGCAGTAACACAGTGAGTGGTGTTAGAGGCCACACTGAAACCATTCAGCCCATACCGCAGCCTGTTCATTCTGAGCTTCACCAGCCGCTTCTTTGCCCGACGCTTCAATATTCCCTCCTTCTGACGAGGCCGAAGCCCTACGAGCATCCTAGACATCAAGCATGATATGTCAGTTTGAGACCTTTCTCTTCAGAACACACATTAAAAATCAATTGTCAGTTGAGATATTAAAATCAATATGTCAGTTGAGACCTTTCCTCTTAAGAACACATACTAAACATCAACCAAATATTATGTCAGTTGTTATCTTTCTCTTATGAACACATCCTAAACATCAAGCAGGTTATGTCAGTTGTTATCTTTCTCTTATGAACACATCCTAAACATCAAGCAGGTTATGTCAGTTGTTATCTTTCTTTATGAACACATACTAAACATCAAGCAAGTTATGTCAGTTGAGACCTTTCCTCTGAAGAACACATCCTAAAATCAATATGTTAGTAGAGACCTTTTCTCTTAAGAACACATACTAAAATCAATATGTTAGTAGAGACCTTTTCTCTTAAGAACACATACTAAATCAATATGTTAGTAGAGACCTTTTCTCTTAAGAACACATACTAAAATCAATAGTTAGTAGAGACCTTTTCTCTTAAGAACACATACTAAATCAATATGTTAGTAGAGACCTTTTCTCTTAAGAACACATACTAAACATCAAGCACAGTATGTCAGTTGAGATCTTTCCTTCTTAAGAACACATACTAAACATCAAGCAATATGTCAGTTGTTATCTTTCTCTTATGAACACATCCTAAACATCAAGCATGATATGTCAGTTAAGACCTTTTCTAATTAACACATACTAAATCAATATGTTAGATGAGACGTTCCTCTTAAGAACACATCTGAACATCAAGCATGATATGTCAGTTGAGATCTTTCCTCTTATGAACACATATTAAAAATCAATATGTTAGTTGAGACATTTCCTTCAAGAGCACATACTAAACATCAACTTAAGTATCAAGCATGATATGTCAGTTGACACCTTTTCTCTTTAGAACACATACTAAACATCAAGCATGATATGTCAGTTGAGACCTTTCCTCTTAAGAACACATAATAAAAATCAAGCATGATATGTCAGTTGAGACTTTCCTCTTAAGAACACATACTAAACATCAACCAAATATGTCAGTTGTTATCTTTCTCTTATGAACCATACTAATCAAGCATGATATGTCAGTTGAGACCTTTTTCTAATTAACACATACTAAAAATCAATATGTTAGATGAGACCGTTCCTCTTAAGAACACATCCTAAACATCAAGCATGATATGTCAGTTGAGACGTTCCTTTTAAGAACACATCCTAAACATCAAGCATGATATGTCAGTTGAGACCTTTCCTCTTAAGAACACATCCTAAACATCAAGCATGATATGTCAGTTGAGACCTTTCCTTTAGAACACATCCTAAACATCAAGCATGATATGTCAGTTGACACCTTTCTCTTATGAACACATACTAACATCAGCATGATATGTTACTTGAGACCTTTCTCCTGTGAACACATCCTAAACATCAGCATGGTATGTCAGTTGACACCTTTCTCTAAGAACACATCCTAAACATCAAGCATGATATGTCAGTTGATTTGTTGATATCTTTCTCTTAGGGATCACATCCTAAACATATTGACACCTTTCCAATGAACACATCTCTTGAACAAACGGCTTGGTCAGAGATCACACCAACACAGAAAGAACCCTATGATACATTTACAAACTGCCACCCACATGTTTAAACCAATTAAAGGTCTGAAACAGATATTTTATGGTCTTCCATTTTGTGCGAGAGGCAGAGGAAGATGGGAGATAAGATACAGAAGAGAGAGAGAGAGGGAGGAGAGAGATGAGAGGAGAGAGAGAGGAGAGAGAGGGAGAGAGAGAGAGGAGGAGAGAGGAGAGGAGAGAGAGAGAGGAGAGAGACAGACAGACAGAGACAGACAGACAGATAGAGACAGTGAGAGATAGCTACAAAACAGTCAATGTTCTGATACTCATGAGCACTACACAACAGGACAACAACAAAAAAAGTACACACATAAAAGACAAGAATACACCACAGAGTCACACCTATGGTGACAACAGCACCCAGTGATAAAGACAATAATTTGACATATGAGTCCACACTGCTTTTTCAGTTCATGCGTAACAAAGTTTCAAAGTAAATCACAAAGTTTTTTTGCTCATTCAAAGAGCTGTGGATGAAGTGGCAGGATCCTGTATTGCACATTTATCTCCTGCCTTACATGATACCAATGCAGTCTGAAAGACATGATCTGGATGCCAATCAACAATTATCAGGTGATGCATGCTTCTGAGCAGCAGCTACCAGGCAATGTTTGAGATATGTGGTGATGGGGATAGCTTAAAAAAAAAAAAAAGGCGAGATACTTCCCGAAAATTAATGACCTTATACTGGGATTGACAGATGTAGAATGTGCAGGCCAACATTTTTTCTCTCTCTTAGGAAATTTGGGGACAGGATAACTCATAGCTCAGTGGTCAGAGCACTCGCTTTCCCCAGCCAATGTTAAGCAGCATGGAGTGTGATAACCAGTTGGATGGGTGACCATATGCACGCCTTGGCTTCACCAAAGTCCCCCAGTCCACCCAGTTGTAAGTGGGTTCCTGCCCTCTTTAGGGTCAGGGAGGGTAAAGCGAGGGAGAGGAGATGGGCGCCGCCCTCATTATGCTGGCCCCTAGAGAAGCTGGGATCTCTGAAACCTCGCTCCCCTACGACCACTTAGGTTACGGGACACCTTTACCTTTACTGAGATTGACAGATGTAGACTGTGCAGGCAAAAACTTTTTTTTCTCTTAGGAAATGGAAGAAAATTAAAAAAAACAAACAAACAAGAAACCTGTCATATGTTACAAATCTATTTCAACATATGAAAATGAACACAACAAAACACATGATTCTAAAAAGCCACTAAACACAAATTCTATGATCATATAAACATACATATGGTTGCGTGCACACACACACCACTGAAAGCATGAGATGCATTATGACTGTGTGGAAAAACAAATGTGAAGGAAAATGAGACAATAGCTTTTCTTGCACATCTAAATGACAGGGATTCTATGTTAATAATCACAACAAGTATATGTATCTTAGTTCTTTCACCGAAACTAGGGACAACAACAACAGCAACAACAATTATGAGCCATTTTGGCAAAGTGGTAGTGCAGTAGACAGGCAGCTGGAAGAACAAGGTTCAATCCCCAATTGACACATACTATTGTGGATTCCATTTGGGCTCCAGTTGGCTCTTGTGCAAACATGATATGAAGGTTGTATGGGAAGAATGAAGCTGTACAGTTGACTTTCCACTATCTCACTGACAAAGATTGCAGCCCAGATTATAAGGAAAACACTCCAGGAATTTGAAATCTTTAGAGCCTGGTTAAAGCTTTGACAATCTAAAAAGGAAATATAGCATGTAGTCTTGCAACAAAGCCGCCGCTGTGGCCTAGTGGTTAGGGCGTTGTACTCGTAATCTAAAGGTTGCGGGTTCGATCCCAGCTATTCCGCTATGGCGTTGTGCCTTTGGAAAAGGCACTTTACGGCTATTTTCTCACCCCACCCAGGTGTAAAAAGGGTACCAACCTTGTGTTGGGGGTTAACCCTGCGATAGACTGGCGTCCTATCCAGGGGGGAGTCTATGACTCTCAGTCGCTTAACGCCACAGAAACCGGGATAAGCACCGGCCTGATGAGCCTTATGGCTCGGGACAGACTTTAACTTTAACTAACTTGCAACAATGTTCCAAAATCAAAGTGGAATTTGTTGTTTTGCTACTAGAGCCTCTACAATAATGATTCCAGAAATACAAAACTGTTGCAAATGTTTGAGATATGTTGTGTCCTGGATTCCACGTGACTCACGATCTTACGGCCTCCTATTTCTGTGGGGAATATACATCACAGAACTCGCAAGTTTCATGGGATAGACTGGTGCTGAAAGGATGTAGTAGCCTAAAGATATCCACTTTAAAGACTTAGTCAGCAATTTCCTCTTTCAGCTTCAGCCAAGAAAACTCTCCTCTCTAATTTCACTGACTTACTTGTGGAGACAGTGGCTTGCAGATGTTAGATCACAATATGCACTACTGAACACATCCAAGTAACTAAATACTGCTGCACATCTTCTTTTGAGTGGCCGTATGGCTGACTTAAACTGGCAGTTTTGCGGAGACTGGTGGATCAAGAGAGGGTGACAGGATGGACATTGATATGGAGAAGTGTGAGTGATGTGAGAAAAGCAACAATGATACATTACAGACAAAACAAAAAAACAGTGGTAACATTAATGATGTTCACAAAGAACTGACACAACCAAAAGCCATTAAACTCAGACAGACAGTAAACACTGAAACAGAAACGTTCTGTTCCCCAGTGACGTATTACAACGGAAGCACATACCACTGACTACATCATTTCTAAGGATGTCAGAGAAACAGTCATGTGTGCTGTAGATGACAAAAGCACAAGACAAACTAAAGCAGTCAAGTATGTTTGCTTTATCTTCAATGTAATGAAACCCACTCTCAAGCAGGGTCTTTTCAAAGATGACAGATTCAATGGCACCAATTTTCCAAGAATGTTTTGGTTTATACCACACTATCTCTCTCTCTCTCTTTCTCTCTCTCTCACACACACACACACACACACACACACACACACACACACACACACACACACACACACACACACACACACACACACACACAAAAGAGAAGAAAATTCTTTGCCAGCAAGTATTTCTTGCAAAGTATTTTTCTCCCATGTCTGGAAACCCTTCTTGTCATAAAAAAGACTTAGGCCGACTGAGGTACTGCTTGGCTGTGACAGACTGCTCTTGTTTATCTACAAATATTACTAATGAATTAAACACAGACTTTGCTCCTCACAAACACATGACACACAAAGCTGGTGACACTTCACATTGCCTATCAGATCACACACATAAAAAAAGAAACCAAGAAAAGAAAAAAAAATCCACAAATATCACCTGAAACCAGAATCTCACATTTACTCATTAGTCTTTCACTTGACACGTGTACACGATATAAAACCAAAAATGTGAAATGTGCAAACACATATTGAGTCTTATCAACTGAACACTGCTCATAATGATGATCTGTGTTATATGAACAGGCTGTAAACTTTGTGTTGTCAATCTAATTCTTTATGTTAACTTTAAAGCTGATTGAACCTAAGTTTAAACATTAACTCCAAAAATAAAATATACGTTCTTAGAAAACTACATCTATCCTAGCAGAAAACAGAAATGAACAAGCCTGTTTACAACACATCTTGCCATTGACACTTTAAAAATCCTAAAATGAAGAAAAGAAAGATGACAAGTGAAAATGGTATTGACAACTCAATACTATAACAACAGCCTCAAAATCAGATGAATTTTGTTTTCCTCTAACTTAAATCTACCAAGCTGTACAAATCCATTCAGGAGAAATGCAAACGACATCTCTTTTCTTCTGCCTAAGATCCTTATGAACGTCATACACAGAGCTGTATTGTAGGTGAAAACTTAACGCCACATTACATTATCCAAACAGTGCACATTGTGACACATAACACACTTCAAAGCAAAGGAAACCACCAGATACCAACTTTTATATCAGTCCTTACAAAACGCATATACACTTAAAAAAAAACCAACCAAGGACAAAAACAAAGACCAAAGAAAAACCCATACTTTGTAAACGGAAGCATGTGTGTGAACGCACAAGAAGCCACCTGACACGAAAACAGACGACAGTCTAGTGCCTACACAAGAGCTTTAATTAAACCAAAGTGGACAACATGCCACGGTGCCATCCTCCAACCTTCTTGCTTGGCGACTGGCCGGGACAAAGACTAGCGATCAGAGAAGCTCGCTTGCTCTTGTCTTTGCGATGCTGCAAGGGCAGTGACATGTAATAAGGTTCATTACTGGCATCAACAAACACACACACGCATACACTTTTCTTCCTTCCCCTACAATACTACTTTTCTTTGATTTGTCACTCTGCTGTGTTATGTGTGTGTGTGTGTGTGTGTGTGTGTGTGTGTGTGTGTGTGTGTGTGTGTGTGTGTGTGTGTGTGTAATTATATATATATATATATATATATATATATATATATCATACATACATTATATATCAATTGCTCCCAGATAAAGGGATGATTTTTTTACCCCAGAAACCAACAAAACTGAAAGTATGAAAGAGAATTACCAGTGAGGACATTGCTACAAACTGAACCTGGCATATCTAACAAGAGATCAGTGAGGGAAAATGACCAAGAAAACAATGTTGGATATTTTTTCCCAAAGATCACCGAGTTGTATGCTTTGGATTTCAGCAAAGATCTGGAAGGTAATGTGTCGACAATTTTTTAAAAATCTTTGACGTCAACATATGTAAATCTTACTTCATCTGGAGAAAAGCTGTTGGATAACTTTTATAAACAGCATGCGCAGTCTGATTTGAGAGCGGATGTATAACCAAATAAAAACATGAATAATAACCAGTAGATCTTAGCACAGTAGACAAAGCATAACAGATATGAGACACCTCTCCCAATCTAAAAACAAAAGAAAAAAAAAAATCCACCACTCACGCAACAGCAGAATGAGATTAATAACTGGACATGATGAAAAAGATGGCGTTTATAGAAATAAAATGTTATAATATATACATATAATCCAATCTACCACACAAGAACTAGAACAATACATAAGTACACAAAAAGTACTGCAAAGATAAAAGATGATATACACGTACATAGGCTTCATATAAGAGTAGATATGTACGCTGGCATAGATATATATAAAGATGAAGATCGTATACAGGCTCCACACAGAGATATAGACAGGCCTAAGATAGGACATATACAGAATGAACACAGCAGCGGCACACGGAAAACTCTGGATACAGAAAAGATAAGGAGGAGCACGTGAGCAGAGAAAAAAAAGATGGGCAATGCCTCAAAGTTAGCGTCCATCCGTTTTGTTCTGGCACCATCAGGATCATCAGGATAATCGTCTGAATCTCCACTGTATCCTGATCAACAACCAAACACCCACAGATACATTTACACACATTTTCCCTCCAGTACAATCCGACGATACCACATTTCTCTTGATAAAACTAGAACAATACAGAACAATACTCCTGTGAGCTCAGATAAAGAATGAAATGTAAACATGGAATCTCGTCTGTACTTCTGATCAAAACCAAAGATCCACAGCAATTACACACATTTTCTCTCCCAATACGATCTGATGATACCACATTTCTCTTAATAAAGAATGAAATATAAAACATGGAATCTCGTCTGTACTCTGATCAACAACCAAACACCCACAGACAGTTACACAAACTACCTCCCCAGCACGATCGATGATACCACATAACTCTAATAAAGAATGAAATATAAAACATGGAATCTCGTCTGTACTTCTGATCAACAACCAAACATTCACAGATACAGTTACACACATTTTCCTCCCAGTACAATCCGACGATACCACATTCTCTTGATAAACTAGAACAATACAGAACAATACTGCTGTGAGCGCTGATAAAGAATGAAATGTAAAACATGGAATCTCGTCTGTACTTCTGATCAACAGCCAAACATCCACAGACATTTACACACATTTTCCCTCCAGTACGATCAGACGATACTACATTTCTCTTAACCCTTTCGCTGCTATCATATTTTGCTCAGGCTGAACGAAACAGAGAGAGCGTTGAATCATGGCGAACAGCGATCGTCAACTGAGCATTGCTGGCGACTGTTTCTGTGATGAACGCTGTTCGTCAACAGTGCAGCAAAGAGAAACATATATAAAACATGCAAGTGCACAAATGAGCAGCAGGAGCTTGACAAATTTTGCAGCGCACGTCAGCCAAAGACATCTGCAACACATGCTCTCTCAGGAGTTTAAAAGCTTTTGTCGCATGCACTGTTTCAGTTTTCTTCAAAGCTCAACTCTTTTAGAGCCAAACATGCCTTGCTTACATATCTCTACAAAAATTTATTGTTTTAATTTCAAGACAATTCTACAAACACAGAATGTAAATTCTGTCATGAGGCACATGTCTGAGCAGCTTGTCTCTAAATTTTGCCTTTTTATTGGAACATGTTTTGGATAGTGTAAATACTGCTGTGAGCACTCGCTTTCCCCCAGCCAATTTTAAGCAGCTTGGAGCGTGGTTATCAATTGGATGGGTGACTGTTTGCGCGCCTTGGCTTCAGTACAGTTCACCCAGCTGTAAATGGGTACTTGCCCTCTTTAGGGTCAGGGAAGGTAAAGCAGTGAGGGAGAGGAGATGGGCGCCACCCTCAATATGCTGGCCCCTAGAAAGCTGAGGTCTCTGACGCCTCGCTCCCCTACGACCACATAGGTTGTGGGACACCTTAACCTTTTTAAATACTTCTGCAAACAAACCTTGGTAAGCATTTGTCTCTGACATGCCTCCAGAGCCAATGGTGTAAGAACAAAGAAATTATATAACATGCATTGCAAATAAAACAAAGCGTGATAACAGACTCCGTTCACTTTCAAGACATGCTCAAGTTTAACTAAAACATAGGCTGCTGCAAGAAAAGCCAAAGATGTACTACCTCGTAAACACTACAGATTCAAAGAAGACCTGTGACTCAAGGTATACAACTACAAACTTTCTTCATTCAAAAACTTAGTAAAAGAAGACCCAACAAAACCTAACAGAAAAATTAAAAGAATCGGTGGAAGCCGAACGTATCAAGCAAAAATCTCTCCATTCTGACGGAAAATGACAGGACTTTGACAGTGGATAGATCTCTGCTCTGTGACATGACAGTAGCTACGCTGACATGACAGTAGCTACGCTGACATGACAGTTAGCTACGCTACAGCAGTAAGGAGGGAAGAAAGAAGAGGCAGAGGAAGTCAACGCTCAGTAGACTTTGGGGAAAATAATGCAGACGATAAAAAAACAACAAAAAACAAATGGTGAACCTGATGTGCTGTATAGCCGAGGATGGTAATCAGCACTGTCCTCCTCCGAATTCTGGACTTGGAATCTTTGGGCTTCTTGAACATGCCGAAGAAACCTCCTTCTTGTCGCTCTTGCCATGTTTGTCACCATCCCTGTCCTTGCCATGTTTGTCACCATCCCTGTCCTTGCCATGTTTGTCTGCATCTCTGTCCTTGCCATGTCTTTCTGAATCCTTGTCCCTTCTGTGTTTGTCACCATCCCGGTCCTTGCCATGTTTGTCTTTGTCCTTGCCATGTTTGTCTTTGCTCTTTTTGTCTTTGCCAGCAATTTTGCCAGCTTTTCCCTTCTTTTTGTCTTTCTCACTTCTGCCATGTTTGTCAATGTCTCTTTCTTCTGAATCTGTGCCTGTTTCCTCGCTACTGCTCTGGGAGTCAGTTTCATCCTCTCCTCTTTCTTTCATGTATTTGTCTGCATCCTTGCCATGTTTGTCTGCATCCTTGCCATGTTTACCAGCATCCCTGTCCTTGCCATGTTTGTTTGCATCCTTGCCTTTACCATGTGTGTCTGCATCCTTGTCCTTTTTGTCCTTGCCATGTTTTTCCACATCCTTGTCCTTGCCATGTTTATCTGCATCCCTGTCCTTGCCATGTTTATCTGCATCCCTGTCCTTTTTATCTTTGCTCTTTTTGTCTTTGCCAGCAATTTTACCACCTTTTCCCTTCTTTTTGTCTTTCTCACTTCTGCCATGTTTGTCAATGTCTCTTTCTTCTTCTGTCTCTGTCTCTTCACTACTGCTCTGTGAGTCAGTTTCATTCTCTCCTCTTCCTTTCCTGTATTTGTCTGCATCCTTGCCATGTTTGCCTGCATCCTTGCCCTCTTTGCCCATGCCATATTTGTCTGCATCCCTGTCCTCTTTGCCCATGCCATATTTGTCTGCATCCTTGCCCTCTTTGCCCATGCCATATTTGTCTGCATCCCTGTCCTCTTTGCCCGTGCCATATTTGTCTGCATCCCTGTCCTTGCCATGTTTGTCTGCATCCCTATCCTTGCCATGTTTGTCTGCATCCCTGTCCTCTTTGCCCGTGCCATATTTGTCTACATCCCTATCCTTGCCATGTCTGCCTGCATCCCTGTCCTTGCCATGTTTGTCACCATCCCTGTCCTTGCCATGTTTGTTTGCATCCTTGTCCTTTCTGTGTTTGTCTGCATCCAAGTCCTTCCCATCCTTGCCGTATCTATCAGCCTTTTTGTCTTTATCCTTTTTATCTTTATCCTTTTTATCTTTGTCCTTTTTATCTTTGCTCTTTTTGTCTTTGCCAGCTTTTCCCTTCTTTTTGTCTTTCTCACTTCTGCCATGTTTGTCAATGTCTCTTTCTTCTGTATCTGTATCTGTCTCCTCGCTACTGCTCTGTGAGTCAGTTTTATCCTCTCCTCTTTCTTTCCTGTATTTTTCTGCATCCCTGTCCTTTTTGTCCTTGCCATGTTTGTCTGCATCCCTGTCCTTGCCATGTTTGTCTGCATCCTTGCCATGTTTGTCTGCATCCTTGTCCTTGCCATGTTTGTCTGCATCCCTGTCCTTGCCATGTTTGTCTGCATCCCTGTCCTTGCCATGTTTGTCTGCATCCCTGTCCTTGCCATGTTTACCAGCATCCTTGTCCTTGCCGTGTTTGTCTGCATCCTGTCCTTGTCATGTTTCCGCATCCTTGTCCTTGCCATGTTTGTCTTTGTCCTTGCCATGTTTGTCTGCATCCGTCCTTGCCATGTTTGTACTGCATCCTGTCCTTGCCATGTTTGTCTGCTCCTTGTCCTTGCCATGTTTGTCTGCATACCTATCCTTGCCATGTTTGTCGCATCCTTGCCATGTTTACCAGCATCCTTGTCCTTGCCGTGTTTGTCTTTGTCCTTGCCATGTTTGTCTTCTTTGCCCACCTTTTCCCTTCTTTTTGTCTTTCTCACTCCTGCCATGTTTGTCAATGTCTCCTCTGCCTTCTTCTGTGTCTGTCTCTGTCTCCTCACTACTGCTCTGTGTGTCAGTTCACTTTTCTTCCTTTTCCTCTTTCCTTTCCTGTATTTGTCTGCATCCCTGCCATGTTTGTCTGCATCCCTGCCATGTTTGTCTGCATCCCTGCCATGTTTGTCACCATCCCTGCCATGTTTGTCACCATCCCTGTCCTTGCCATGTTTGACTGCATCCCTGTCCTTGCCATGTTTGTCTCCATCCCTATCCTTTTTGCCCTTGCCATGTTTGTCAGCATCCCTGTCTTTGCCATGTTTGTCACCATCCCTGTCCCTGCCTTTGTCACCATCCCTATCCCTGCCATGTTTGTACGCATCCCTGTCCTTGCCATGATTTTCTGCATCCTTGTCAAGTTTGTCACCATCCCTGTCCCTGCCATGTTTGTCTGCATCCCTGCCCTTGCCATATTTGTTGGCATCCAGGCCCTTGCCATCCTTATCAGCCTTTTTGTCTTTATTCTTTTTGTCTTTGCCAGGAGTTTTGAAACATAAGCCCACGCTTTTGTTTTTCTTACTTTTGCCACGTTTGTCGAGGTTTCTTTCGTCTTCTGAATCGGTCTCAGTTTCCTCGCAACTGCTCTGTGTGTCAGTTTCCTCCTCTCCTCTTTCTTTGTGTATTCATCGGCATCTTTGTCATTGTCTTTACCGTATTTGTCAACATCTTTATCTTTCCCCTGCTTCTTCTTTTTGTCCCCCTTGCCAAATCTAACGCCACTTTTGTCCTTGCCACGTTTTTCTGCCTCCTTGTCTTTCTCTTTCTGGTCCTTTTTCTTATTCTTGCCGCGTTTGTCGGCATCTCTTTCCTGGTCTTTTCCACGTTTCTCCTTGGAGTCTCTTTTGCCTTTCTTGTCCACGTTAGCATCTTTGCGGTTCTCTCTGTCGGGACTGTCATCAGATCTTCCAGTTACCAGCTGTGCTTCGGTTGCAGGCTCTCTAAGAGTCCTGTCTCCCCCAGAATCCAAGCCCCTGTAGTCCTGTCCTTTCCATGTACCCTGCTTGCCGTCAAGGCTTCTGCCGGACACGGGTCTGTTCCAGTCCTCTCTTCTCTCATCCCCCCAATGTTCTCGGTCTCCGTCTCTCTCAGAACCAGACCGGTCCCTCCCTTCTCTGTCTCTCTCTTTGTTTTTGCCGGTTTTGGACAGGTTCTTGTCTGAAGCGGCAGTGTTCTGATTTCCGCCTTTTCCTGAAGGTTGTCCATCCCTGTCTCCTCCTCTCTTGGCGTCCTGTGCCGAGCGCTGATCTTTTCCGCCAGTACGCTGATCATCTTTTCCACGATTGCCATCGCTCCAGCCATGTTTGCCGCTGCTGCCATGTCTGCCAGGACCCTGGCCATCTCTCCTCCCTGCGTTGTCTTGTGTCGTTCTTCCAGACTGCTGACCCCCTCTGCCGGAGTTTCTGTGCTTGCTGTCTGATCCGTCTGGGCTGGAGCGCCAACGGTTCTTAAATCTCGTCTACAAACGTGAAACCAATCAAGTGTGAGGTGACAGTGTCATCATCATCAAACCAACAGTTTTGAAACGCGTTTACAACATGAATCAAATGTCACAGCATTTTTTTCAAGAATCTTTTCTAACCTGTCCTCACCAATCTTGTATCAAAAGTTAGGTTCTAACATGCAATACCTGACATGAATGAAAAAATATAGTTTATAATAATGTTAGTATAAATCTGAAGGAGAATGTATTAGTAGGGCTTTTAAAATTGTCTGTGCCAAAACAAAAAGTATGCAATAACTAAATGCAGCATCCACCACTGTTATTACTGAATGAAAAGAACAAACTCAACCAACAAAGGACAATATATGAAACCAGATACCTAACACTTCACAATTCCAGGGCCTTTCAATGATATGTATAAAAAAATAAAGGCTGGAGTAGTACCAAACCCAAAATGCTAAACTTGACTTTCCTAAGTTTACTTGACTTTACCAAGTTTCATACCTATAATCAAACAGCAATACCATGTACCATGCTCAACAATCTCCTCCACATGGCATCATCAACAATAGCAAAAAAACCCAAACACTGGCAGAAAAAAAAAGAAAATAAAACGTTTTCAAAAACACATCCATCTGATACGGTAAATATAAAAAAAGAAACTTTGCCAAAAAAAAAAAAAAAATCAACCAGCTGATATGGCAAAGACCAAACTGTGCCAACCAAAAATCAACCAGTCGATATGCCAAACACAAAGAAACTGAAACTGTGCCAAATAAAAAATCAACCTGTTGATAACGGCAAAAAAACAAAACGGTGCCAACCAAAGCTGAATACAACATCAGGAGAGAGAAATCTACTCACATCATGATCTCCATGACTGCCGGGCGCTCTGGTTTGCACCTTCTCGGTGTTCTCTTTGCCTGCCTGAAAATCCCAACTAATGGACTTAACCCCTTGAGTCTCTAACCACCTTCAGAAGTGGCCCGGGTGCTAGTCTTTTCTGACCGGGATAATGACCCTGGATTCTTAACATGGAATGTTTTAGTGCGCCAGTAAAAAAAAAAAAAAAAAGCCCAACAAAACTCCCTAAACAAACAACTAAGATCAAACGTTTTTTTCCAGGAAATTTCTGTGGAAAAAAAAATCTGTTCCTGAGGACAGTAAGAGGGAGAAGAGGAGAGGGTCTGTACTATGGCATCACTGTCTCCACAGCTGTCAGTTTCCTCCATTCTCAGCTCCTCTCAGCTGCTGTCCATTCCATTCCAACCCAGCTGGGGCCAGCTGGTGCTTATTATAGCAGGAACTGACCACGCTTGAACTTGGTAAAAGGAAGGGGGGTGCGCTAAATTTAGCACTCTTGACTGAGTGATGTTGAATTTGTGCAGTCTCTCTCTCTCTCCTTCTCTCTCTCCTCCCACCTTTTTTTTTCTCTCTCTCTCTCTCTCCTTTCCCCCTTTCCCTCCTGAGAGAGAGTATCCTGGATATAACGAAGAAAACTTGGCTGCAATGATATACAACAACCTGCTGGCTGCACGCCATTCCAACTCTCATTCATAACAACAATAAACAATGTACATAGGTGTCAGTACTATATACACAATATAAAATGGAAAAAACACAGGACAAGATGTGTATTTCACACAATATACAAAATATATACAGAAACTGACCAAAACACAAGACAGAATGTGTATAACTCACATGATACATATTAAGATGTCACTTAAAAAGAATAGAAATGCAAGCAGTCCTTTTTATGAAAATAGTGGTCCCAAAACTTTATTCTTCAAAAGAAACAATACATGCAACTTTTTATTATTTTTTTATATCTAGGAAATGGGTTACTGAGACACCAACCAGACGTTGTAGTTTGTTTGTACCTGTTAGGTTATAATTATGTGTACTAAAAATAAAGAAAGAGAAAAAAAAAAGAAGAAAACATCATTATTATTTTGTACCGCTTTGTAATAAAGTGTTATTATTTTGTTTACTGATTTGTAATAAAGCGGTTAGCTTTCTTTTCTCAGTTAGTTTCCATTTCTTTGTTACATGCAACCGGCCTTATTTTTCCATTATCTTCATTAAAAAAAAAAAAAAGAAAGAAAAAAAAAAAGAGGTTAGTATTCTTTTCTCAGTTAGTTTCTTTGTTACATGCAACTGTCCATATTTTCCCCACTATCTTTATAAAAAAAAAAAAGTGGTTAGTATTCTTTTATTAGTTTCTTGTTACTGCATTCTATTCCACTATTTATTAAAAAGAAGTGTTAGCATTTTCTCATTTTTTTGTTACATGCAACTGTCCTTCTTTTTCCATTATCTTTATTTAAAAAAAAAATTGGTTAGTATTCTTTTCTTGGTTACATGCTACCGTCATTTTGCATCAATTTTTTTAAAAGTGGTTAGTATTCTTTTCTCCGTTAGCTTCCTTTTCTCTATCGCATGCTACTTTTCCTCTTCCAAAAACAAAAACCAAACACAAAAAAACCCCACTGCACTACTTACGATTCCATCTTTTCCGTCCTCGGCAGAAGGGTCTTTGCCTTTGCCTTTTTTGGCTGCCTTCTCCGCTTTCTTCCTGTCCTCTTCCTCCTTCTTTCGTCGCTTTTCTTCCTCCTTCTCTCGCTTCTTGCGTTCCTTCTCGTCCTCTTTGCTTTCTTCTGCAGCTCTGCTGGTGTCAGGCCCATGGTGCCTTCAGCGCCCTCTCTTTTCAGAGTGGAGTCCTGAGGACATACACATGCATGTATTGTTTGTTTGTTTGTTTTTTGTTTGTCTGTTGTGTTCACGATGACCTCCAAAACAGCAGAGGAGGCAGCTGCTGTTTTGGAAACTGGGCAGAAATTTGATTATAAAGGAGTGGCTTGCCCACAGCACACCCCCACTCTCTCGCCTAGAGGGCATAAGGACAGTCAGCGTTGGAGATGTTCTCCAAAGGTCAACTAGTCCCCAGGGCTGCAGCACACAAGGACTGTGAAAGTCAAGCCTCCTAGTCAGAGTCATAGTCGATCACTGAAGACTAAGCTGTAAAGGGAATTCCATGGGGGAAAGCTACTGATCATACAACCTCTCACTTTGTTGTTGCCCCCAGCATCAATGGTTTAATCAAGGACTGTGATAAAGCCCAGGCATTGAAGGCATGTATACACACACAGAAACATAGACACACATTAATTATCAACACCTTACACATGGTATATTCTTTAAAGCTTGCTCCCTTTGCTTTGCCGCTTTTCTAACGGCTCTCAAACTTCAGAAATTCACTGAGTTCAAACTGGGAACAACAAATCTTAACAATAAGCCTGAAAGACAATAATGCTAAGCCTCCATTAGACAAAAGACAAAAAAAAAATAACCCCATTACTCTGACAGTAGATAATAAACTTATGTAGACCTTGAGATTTAAAAATCGGTCAAAATGGATGCCTAGTCCCCCCCTTAATGAAATCGATAATATCAATCTCTTCATGTCGCAACATTTATACCCTCCCCTCCTAGAGTTCAAAACAAAAAAAGAGCGTACTCAGCCTTTAGGTATTCTTTACGTCTTGAGAAAACTAGCAACCCCATGAATCTGTGGTCTTTACGTCTTCTGGTTTGAGAAAACTAACTCCATGAAATTGTGGTCCTTAGGTCTATCTGGTTGAGAAATCTATTAACTCCATGAATCTGTTAGTCTTACGTCTCTGTTGGAAACTATCACCCCATGAATTGGAGGGTGACTGTACGTTCTCGGTTATGAGAACAACTTATCAACCCATGAATTTGTTGTCTTACGTCTTCCCTTTGGTTTGAGAAAACTAAACCCATGAATTTGTGTCTTCTTAGTCTTCTCCTGGTTTGAGAAAACTATCAACCCCATAAATCTGTGGTTCTTACATCTTCTCCTGGTTTGAGAAAACTATCACACAGCACGCAAATCCAACATCACTGGGTCAAGAGTGCTAAATTTAGTTCACCCTTCATTTTACCTAGTCCAAGTGTGGTCAGCTCCTGCGATGATTAGCACCAGCTGGCCCCAGCTGGGCTGGGAAGGGGAGGAATGGATAGTATCTGAGAGTAGCTGAAAGTGGGGTTAACTGACAGCTGTGATCAATCCCTGTGAATTTGTTGTCTTACGTCTTCTCCTGGTTTGAGAAAACTATCAAACCCGTGAATTTGTGGTGCTATCAACCCCATGAATTTGTGGTCTTACGTCTTCTGGTTTGAGAAAACTATCAACTCCATGAATCTGTTGTCTTACGTCTTCTGGTTGGAGAAAACTATCAACACCATGAATCTGTGGTCTTACGTCTTCTTATTTATTTTATTAATTTTATAAAATTTTATTTAATTCTTTTATTTCAAGGATAATCGGATAAGCACTCTTGTGCTTTTTTACATCCAGTCCCTGTGTGCATGCAGTTTTGTAAATGTCATGTGTTCCCACCGGCACATGATGGCCTACTCTTACGAAAAGCGGAACAGGATTCACACACGGGCCTCCGTTTTTAGTCTCATCCGAAGGACTTTGGGGAGAGTGGAGTCAGCACTGATGTTAACTTAATGAAACCTATAACAGCAATTTCTTCATATCACAACGTTTATACCCTTTTCTTCTAAAATTCAAAACAAACAAAGAACCAACTCAGCATTAGGTACTCTTTACATCTCGAGGAAAATATCAATCCCCATGAATCTGTGGTCTTACTTACGTCTTCTCCTGGTTGGAGAAAACTATCAACCCCATGAATCTGTTGTCTTACGTCTTCTGGTTTGAGAAAACTATCAACCCCATGAATCTGTTGTCTTACGTCTTCTGGTTTGAGAAAACTATCAACCCCATGAATCTGTTGTCTTACGTCTTCTCCTGGTTGGAGAAAACTATCAACCCCATGAATTTGTGGTCTTACGTCTTCTCCTGGTTGGAGAAAACTATCAACCCCTGTGAATCTGTGGTCTTACTTACGTCTTCTCCTGGTTGGAGAAAACTATCAACCCCATGAATCTGTTGTCTTACGTCTTCTGGTTGGAGAAAACTATCAACTCCATGAATCTGTTGTCTTACGTCTTCTGGTTGGAGAAAACTATCAACCCCATGAATCTGTTGTCTTACGTCTTCTGGTTGGAGAAAACTATCAACTCCATGAATTTGTGGTCTTACGTCTTCTCCTGGTTGGAGAAAACTATCAACCCCTGTGACTCTGTGGTCTGACTTACGTCTTCTCCTGGTTTGCGGTCCAGTCTGTCTCTGCCGTCCATGGACTTGTTGGCTCCAGGTTCCAGGCCTCCTCCATCCTCACTGCCCAGAGGTCTCATGTCTTCTCTGCTTCTCTGTCACACACACACACACACACACATATACTCACTCACATGCTTCACACTATCTGTATGTAGGGGTTGGTCAATGTGAAATACTCTGTAAAGAATCTCACGCATTCTGTATGATGGAGCAATCAATCTCACACATTCTGTTTGGAGAGATCAATCTCACGCATTCTGTATGAAGAAAAAAATCGATCATGATGTATACTCTCCACACATTCAGAAAACAAAAAAAACAAAGAACAAAAAATATTATACCACCTGAAAATGTCTACAAAATAGCTTTTGAAACACAAGAAACGATTTCTTTAAAATACAACTCAGAGAAATGTTTTGAATAATTCTACACACACAGACACAGACACAGGCAGACAGACACACACACACTACAATGATGATCACACAAAGATGCACTAGGATAATCATAAACTCTGTCGCCAAACTTCAGACAAGGAGAACAATGACTATATACTTACCCTTGTCACAGTGGCGTAAGGGTCGTCCTTGAGGTCTTTTTTGTCCTTCCCGTCCTTCCCATCTTTGTTCTTCTCGTCATCGTCCTCGTTCCAGTAATCCGGACGATTGGATACTGTACAGGCATCGACACAGTTGGCTTCATTCCTTTACTGCATTTTTCTTGACTACCTTTTTTTTAATGCATTTTTTGCAGGGGCTACATTTCTTTTTTGCATTTTCTTGACTACATTTTTTTGTCATTCATTTTCTTGGCTACATTTTTTAATGCATTTTCTTGGCTACATCTATTTTATGTGTTGTTGTTGTTGTTTTTTTTTTTTTGGGGGGGGGGCCTCCATTTATTTCATGTATTTCTGGGGTGCTACATTTATTTTGTGCATTTCTGGGGGGGAGGGGGGGGGGGTTCCATCTATTTTATGCATTTTTTTTTTTTTTGGGGGGGGGGGGGGGGGGGGGGGTCATTTCTTTATACATTTTCTTCTTTTTTAAAGCATTTCTTGGCAACATTTGAAATTGATTTCTTGAATTTGTCTGTTTTTTTTAAAACTACCTTGATTTCACACATCCCAAATGTTGCAATCTGCGTACTGCTAATCCCTGTCTCACTACAATAACACAACAGCCACATTTAGGCCGGTTCTGATGCACTCCCTGAGACAAATGCTGTGTGTGTGTGTGCGTGTGGCTGTGTGTGCGGTTGTGCGTGTGCAAGCAGTGTGTGTGTGTGTGTGTGTGTGTGTGTGTGTGTGTGTGTGTGTGTGTGTGTGTGTGTGTGTGTGTAGATGCTTATAGGTACAAGTGTTCTTATTTGTAAATATGCATTCATTACATCAAACTTTACAGAAAAATCCACATATTAATAATACCAATTCTAGAACAATGGTCCCTTTGTACAGCACCTCTCTGAAATGTTTAATAGCTACATGATCACTCACTGGTTATTACTGTACATGACAGACCTGCAAATTCAATACATAGCAAAATACTAACACACACTCAGCTGCAAAAAAAAACCCACTCTGAAAGATATACAAACATATATACAGATACGAAAAACAAGAAGAATAGTGCTGAACTATATCGACTCTCCCCCATGATAGCAACCAAAATTTCCTGCAGAGAAATCTATCATGACTATAGACACTTCCTTCACCTGTCCCAAAGTCCCATGGACTGTGGGGGCACAACTGAAGATTTTGCAACCAGCTTCCTCCACTCCCCACGGTCCTCCACCCTCCGTAGTAGATCGTTCCACCCAAGGCCTGTCCACTCTCTGATGTTGTCTTTCCATCGTTTCCTTAGTCTGCCTCTTCATCTCCCTCCCCTTACTGTTCCCTGTAAGACTGTCTTGGCCAGTCCAGATGATAGTGTGATGTGCCCGTACCACTTTAGCTTGCGTTTTTTCACTGTAGTTAGGACCGATGGCATTCTTAATTCTAGTTTTCACTTCATTAGTGATGTGATCTCTGTATAAAATGCCAAGGAGTTTGTGAAAGCATCTCATCTCCGTTGCCTGTATCCTCTTTTCAATGTCTGCTGTTATGGTCCATGTTTCACATTCGTACATACTGCCAAAACACACAAATCTTCTAAACAAAAACAAAAAAACCCCACTCACGCTCATCTACGCTGCGTGAGCGGGTCGAGGGAGCAGCAAAGTGTCCCGCAGGCTGACTGCGCTCAAAGTAGGGGTCGGGTCTGTCAAGGATCTGCGAATTCTGCCGGGTCTGGTACAACGTGCGGCCAGAGTAACGGAACTTGGATCCCAGGCGAGGGAACATTGCTGGGTTTTGGTTCTGCTCAGCTTCCCGTAATCTGCGGCAGCAAAGTGATGCAAATTAGGAAGGAAGGTGGCAGGATGGTTAAGACGTTCACCTGCCAATATGTAAACCGTGAGTTTCTGAGTTCGTACCCAGCCTCGCTCTTTCTTCCCAGTTTGACGAAAAAATCAAACTGAATGTCAAAGTAATTCGGAGGAGACTATAAACCGAGGCCCTGTGTGCGAATGCACGCAGAACATCTTGTGCACACGTTAAAACTCCGTTCCGCCTTTCGGAAGAACAGGCCATCGTGTGCCGGTAGCAGATGACAATTTTTTTTTCTTTAAACCAGCATGCACACAGGTGTCGTGTTTAGACACCATCCCTGATGCAAAAAAAAAAAAAAATGGGTAGGCGCTGCACTTGTGGCAACACGCTCTCCCCGGGAGAGCAGCCCAAATTTCACGCAGAGAAATCTGCTGTGACATAAAGTGGAATAAAATAAAATAAAATAAATAAAGAATGTGAGAGTGATCCCCGTTTGGGCCCAAAACTTCCCTCCCCATCCATAAGACCATGAGTGGTGGTCTGGTTAAGGGGATGTGAGGCAGTAAATCCTAAATTTTAGAAGGGCTGAATTATTTCAGTTTTATGTATAGTAATTGATTATACTATGTATCCTAAATGTAAAAATGCTCTCCGTTTATGGTAATTTCTTGCCGTTTCCATGGAAACCGGCGTAAACAGCCGCCATTTTGAATTTTTTAGGAAAGGTTTTACAGCAAAAGTATACATCACAGACTAATCATTTTTGGCACAGATATACATTATGATTGTTATTATTGGTAGACAGATGCCTTTTTCTATTATTGGTCATAGTTTTTTTTTTACAAATTTTTTTCCCATTTGGTCATGAATTTTATGCAATTATTATGCAATTAGCCTTGTAAAATGAAAACTATCTCCTATATCAAAAAATCCAAACTGTCACCCAATAAGCAAGACACTAATGTATACTTGTGCCAAGTTTCATGAAAGATGGACAGACAGTTTTTGAGAAATTTTGATCCTAAAGTGGCATGCAGGACGAAAACGCAAAACGGAGAAAAACAGCTTTAAAGATTTCAGACATGTTCAGACAAACATATTTTACTCACAGCCTTGTTTGAACCCCTCAGAACTATACTCCAGGCACTCAGCAACACCACACACACTCAGAACTGTCCTGCAGCATAAGCAGGCCCCCCTTCCAGCTCCATCAGCTCCTCCTGTCTCTTCAGTCTGGCAGCTCTGACTTTGTCGCGTCGCTTGGTTTCCTTGTCCTTCTGGCACTTGATGCTGTTCCTCACCCTCTTCTGCTGTCTGGATGCCCCCAACCTCTTCATGTGTGCTCCTTTGTGGAAGCCAAAGAAGCTGGCACTCTCCTGGGCAGCAGCTGGACCAAAGTTGAACTCATTGATGGCTGTCAGAACTGCAAACTGGACACGCCGGCGTGAAGCGAATTTATCTTTCGCGCAGCGAGCCCAGATCAAACTGTGCAAGGACTCATTGGAATTCTGGGTCTTGCCTGCAACACACCTCCTCAGTAGCTGGATTTCTGTCAACCTCTCATAGACAGGCAGCAGATGGCTGTGGAGCTTGTCGTAGTTGAGCGGGGTGTGGATCAGGTTCTGGTGGGGCCCGGGCACTTGATGCTGAGCGATAGCCGCCTGAAAGAAACACCAGGAATCCGCCCCTGTAGGGCACAGCTCGTGGCGTGGCTGGCTGTCAGTAGAACAGCAGTGGTAGAATGAAGCCATCACTGCCTTCTTCATCTCCTCTGCAGATCCACTCTTCCGGATGGCTCTGCTGTAGTAGATGGTCAGCTTGCGTATGGCATTTTGGGTTAGCTGACCTCGTCCACGACCTCCAAGAGTGACACCTTTTTTGCGACAATCAGTGACAAGATTTCGCAAAGCTGACCCCAGACGCTTGCTGACATGGTTGATGCACTCCTCCTTTTCAATCTGGACTGCATCACCATAGGGCTTGATGGATGTCAGCTCATTGAAGGTCTTGGCATCACCATCCGAAAGCAGGACTGTGTAGCGGAGCTTGTAGCGTTCCACCGACCGCCGCCAGAGCACACGGGCTGCCTCCACCTCCATCATGCCAGAGGATCCTGTTGACAATTGACACAGAATGTATAATAAATGTGTGGTTTAGGAAGGATTTGTGTGATTCTCTGTGTGTGTGAGTGTGAGTGTGCACAGACGCGTGTGCTCAATGATGCTAATAATAATAATTAAAAAATAATAATAATATTAACAATAATAATAATGGTTCAAGTTTTTGCAGGCCATTTGGCTCATATGTACTGAAAAATAACCATATAATATACATCATATGGTCATCAAACAAGGTAACATAACAAGAGACTGTTAGGGCAGTATAACTATAAGCATACTAGCAAAAACTTTTTAAAAAATTCATACAGTTTCAGATAAAAGGTGACAAAAATGAGGAAGGAAT
>CM060322.1:43626240-43636240 GCA_030674155.1 Stramonita haemastoma | reverse complement strand
ACACACACAACAATACAGTACATATCACAACATCCAGGCAATATCAAGCATATCTGTATTTATCCCCCTCTGACCTGCTCAACCCAAGATTTGACTAACAGTCATCTTACCAGACCAAAAACCAGATTTTGGGAACAATTTTTAACCAATTTTCGTCCAAAGCCTTCAGCAACCACACTTTTCAGATTTATCTTCACTGGTTTTATGGTGCTTTGTTTCACAGTCCACAATGACTGAAAAAAAAAAAAACCCTCCTGCGTTCACACAATTTCAGCCAATCAAATTTTACTTTCTTCGTCACTGCAGACTGCATTTTTTCACCATGGTTCTGTTCAACTCTCTGGATTTTATGCGTACACCAGTGATGTCTTAACTTTTGAATAAACTGGTTACTTCACATCACAAACCACGTACTCTGTGCATTTTGACTCAATATGGCTCTAAGACATTATGCCTTACAGCGAAACTGCACATGGATACAAGCAAATATGGCTTTGTAGACAAGTCTGCTGTTTAGTTTACACAATACTGAGGCAAAAAGAATTTTATCCTTTCATGTGTTTGCATACACCCAAATACACGTGTGCAATTGAAAGTAAACTGGCAAAGGACAGAAACAGGATCACAGCCCCTAGGGCTTTTGAGGAAGAGAACTCGACTGACTATGCTTGTCCTAAAAATTTCAGTATTATTTTGACAAACATGCATACAACTCTAGCTTTATTTTAACGCCTAAGTCTACACTTTCTGCAGTATAATTTTCACAATTTAATGGAAAGAATGGAGTCTTTCAAGCTCCAAAACTCAGGTCATATCAATCTACAACTTTTAACCCCCCCCCCCCCCCCCCCCCCTGTAGAATAACTGGTTTTTTATGGGTATATCTATTTACCCTTAAGATTTGTTTTCATGAAAATAATCTGTAAAATCTAAAAGAAAAATCATGTTTGAAATAAGCTGATTAGTAGTTCACACCTCAACCCCAACTACATCAAACTAACAATACATCTTGAAACAACCCCAACAGACCAAACACAGGAAGAAGGAATGGAGAACAAGAGGCATCCAAAAACACACACAAAAATTTTTTAAACAGCAACAACACTAAAACACACACACACGCACGCAGCTTACTTGTGCTGTTTGTGAAGCTCGAAATTTTTCCAGGAGGTCCGAGTTTTTGACAGCGACAACACTAAAACACCACACACGCATGCTTGCTTACTTGTGCTGTTTGTGAAGCTCCACGATTTTTTCCAGCCAGGAGGTCAGAGTTTTTGACAGCGACAACACTAAAACACCACACACGCACGCACGCTTACTTGTGCTGTTTGTGAAGCTCCACGATTTTTTCCAGGAGGTCTGAGTTCTGGTTGGGGGCGAAGCAGGTGTCGCGGATGTAGTCGATGCCCTTGTGCTGGCTGGGGTCAAAGTCCCCCACATCGGCCTGCACGCAGTACGACCCCAGCATTGCCTGGGTCAGGAAGGTGGCGGGCAGTCTGAAAGAGAACATGATTGTAATAATAACAGAAAGGATACTGATGTAATCGAAACAATCATAATCGTCATGACAATCATAATGATAACAGAAATGATACTGTTATAAATCGTGACAATCATAATCGTGACAATCATAATTGTGACAATCATAATTGTAACAATCATAATCATAAACAAAAATGATACTGATATAACCAAAATGATCAAAAAAAGTGTGCGAACGCACGCAGATCATCTTGCGCACAACGTTAAATCCTGTTCCGCTTTTTGTAAGAGTAGGCCATTGTGTGTCGGTGGGAACGGATGACAAGATTTACAAAAATGCATTCACACGGGAACTGGATGTAAAAAAAGCACATGAGCGCTTATTCCATTATCCTCAATATAAAAGAAAAAAATAAATTAAAAAAAATACAGATATTAATAATGATACTGATAATAAATACCTCTTCTGCGCTTTACCTCTTTTAAGCTGTGGTCGCTTTACAATATTCACTTCAATTGCGTTCTTTTTTTTCTTTTTTTTTAAATTGGTTTCTATTAAAGGGAATTTGTTTTGCAGTGATTAAACTTATTTAAACAACTAATGATTTAAGATATGAGCAAAAGTACACACACACACACACACACACATCGTACACACACACACACACAAAAGAATACCACCTGTGTTATTGCAACACAAATTTTATGCAAACACCTAAGATTAAAAAAAAAAAGACAGAGAGCAGAAAATATTTGTCATTTTGTTTATGCACATGTACAAACAGAAGGGAGGACAGACAGAAAAATATAAAACTCTCAGTAGGTAGGGCTTTATAGGGTTTAAAAAAAACACAAAAATCCCCAGTCAACTCGTTTGTTCCTCAACAGCATGAAAACTTACTTTCCACTCAGAATGTCCCGCCTGGTTTGAAGCGTCACCAGCCATCTGTTAAAAAAAAAAAATCGTAATAACAACAATATTGATTTGAAGGCATTTCCAACATACAGCAACATATCTTATCCATGACCAAAAAAAAAGAGAGAAGATATTCAATAATTCATAATAAAGCAGAAATAAGATATATTCAAAAAATTATAATAAAACAGATTTATCATGACTTGGACAAATAAATGAAAATATGAGAAGAGAACAAAAACGAAGAGCACAACAGTTAACAGTTATCTTTATATGCCCCCCCCCCCCCCCAAAAAAAAAAACCCTACCAAAAACAAATCCAACAACAAAAAACACACAAAGAAAATAAACAAAGAGAAAGAGATGACAAATCCAGGCTCAGCATGTGCATATGTGTGTGCATGTGCATGCGCAAATGCGTGCGTGAGAGAGAGAGAGAGAGAGAGAGAGAGAGAGAAGAGAGAGAGAGAGAGAGAGAGAGAGAGAGAGAGAGAGAGAGAGAGAGAGAGAAGAGAGAGAGAGAGAGAGAGAGCCTTTCAAACCTACCCCTATCCTCAATCCCCCCCCCCCCGAAAAAAAAAAACAAAAAAAAATTAGTTTTTTTCAAAATATCTAAATATTTTTTCAAAATATCTAAATACTGTTCTTTTTCCCCCCACTTAGTTTTTTCAAACTATCTAAATACCGTTCTTTTTCCCCCCAAGTCTTATCTTTCGTGATCTATATCCCTGCAGCTGCCCTAAGACACACACCACACACACACACCCATCATTTTAATATCACCATCACACTACTACAACCACCCATCTCACGCTGTCAAGACTCTTGAGGCAGCCCTGACATTCCGAAGATGCAATTACTGTCACACCCCCATCAGGCCACCCAGCAGAAGAGGCCCAGCAATGCAAAGCTGCATTTACTTCAGTGGTGCTTATTCTGACCCAACGTTTATAGGACACCCACCCACTCCTGATAATGACAATAACTGCCTAGTCACAGAGCCAGATGGGAGTGAGATACCCCCTCACCCCTATGGTTGCCTTCATCGACAAATCCCTCCCCATGAGAGTCTAAATGATTAGTCAGTCAGGCTCTAAAAGCCCTGGCATTAACTCATCACAGTTGGGGAAGCTAGAGGTGTTAAACGAAAATTGAAGTTTACCCCGAAGACTGAGGCGAGAGCAGCTGCTTCATCACACACTTTACTTCTCTTCCACTGCATTATCATCGACGGCGATAAGGATGTGAGCGTTAAGAGCCACAGATATGGGCATGTATGGTCCCTACGGAAATCTTCTACCAATCGTAAAGAAGCATAAACTTAAATGGTACGGGCATGTCACAAGATCAAGTTCAAATGGACTTGCAAAAACAATACTGCAAGGCACTGTCCAAGGAGAAAGAAAAAGAGGCAGACCAAGGAAGAGATGGAAGGACAGCATTTGTGAATGGACAGGCCTAGAACTCAACAAAATTTTGAGAAAGGCAAAACAGAGAGAGGAATGGAGGGAACTGGTTGTCAAGTCTTCAGGGGTGCCTCCACTGTCCCCAGACTATGGGATAGACAGATAGCTAGATCCTCAGTAAGTACCTAAGTTTGAACATACTTCTAAGACATGTACAAGTACAAACATCAAAATACAACCCCAAGAGGTTCTGTCAAACGACATAATGTGTTTGTGGACACTGACCTTGTTAAACTTTCCCTGAGCTGCGTGGGATCAGGTGGGTAAAACTTTAAACGCAAAGTCGAACAGCCATGGTCCTCCTGAAAATATACACGTGTATCTGAGAATAATAACAAACATATCAGCAAAACAACTGGTCATGACTTTTTTTTTTTCCTCTCTTCCATTCAGCCTGTACTTAAAATATACATACCACCATGAAATTTCTGTGTCACAAAAAAGTTTGGCAGAGCAAATATCAATTAAACAAACATTTTAATATATATATCAATAAAAAAAATTACTTATTTGAATTTACACTTCTTTCAATAACTTAAAGATTCTCTCTCTCTCTCTCTCCTCTCTCTCCACTCCTCCTCTCTCTCTCTCTCTCTCCTCTCTCTCTCTCTCTATCTATATATATATATAATTACACATATTTGAAATGTATGTAACAAATTATTTGCATGTCTGTAAACAAGATTCAACTTGTAAAGTCTTCAATCTGACACACACAACCCTTGCTAAACACCTCGCAACACTTTCACTTTCTGCCTGTCAGCTAAATCAAAGTGGTATAAAATGAAATAAAAAATAAATAAATAGACTTCTCAAAAACACTGACTGATATTTCCTCCTCATTTTCTATAATCCTTACCTTCAAATTATCATCATTATGCATTTAGCTCCCACTAGTACTGCTGCTTGCTTGCACTAATCATGGCTTAATTTGCTTTTTAACATTACAAAAATATTCATCATGCAAGAACATGTAATTCTCAATCATTAGCTACAAATAGCCAGAGGCTTTGACCAAGTACCCTAATTCAGCCAGCTACATTAACTAAATAAACGTTAATCAACAAAGACATTCTACTTTTGGTGAGTTTTCTGTTCAGATCATTTTCTCCATTTTCTCTAATACATAAATATGGGATAGCTCAGTGATCAGAACACTCGCTTTCCCCCCAAGTCAAATTTAAGCAGCATCGAGTGTGCTTACCAGTTGGATGGGCGACTGTTTGTACGCCTTGGCTTCAGTACAGTCCCCCCAGCTGTAAATGGGTACCTGCCCTCTTTAGGGTCAGGGAAGGTAAAGCAACGAAGGAGAGGAGATGGGCGCCGCCCTCAATCTGCTGGCCCCTAGAGAAGCGGAGGTCTCTGACATCTCGCTCCCTTACGACCACATAGGTTATGGGACACCTTTACCTTTACCTTTTTTACTGGCAGAAAGGATAAGTGCCATCTACAGTGAAGTCTGCAAACTTTATAACCAGCATTTTGATTCTAGCACAAAGCCCTGGGAAGTATTTCTACATACATTTAAAAAAAAAAAAAAAATCATGGACTTACCTTTTTTCTGTTTTGTGATCTTTTTGATCAGGACTCAACCAACACTGAAAAAAAAAATTCACATCCACTCTTTAGGATTCATATGAAGACAAAATATCACAGCTACGTACATCCATCTTTAACTTTCTTTACAAGCAAGGACCACTTGAATTTACTGATTTAAGAAGACTGGATATTGTAAACCATCTCGACAACAATATGATCAAATGAGAAACTAAGCATACCACAGGTGTATATTACAAACAAAAAAAGAAAAAAAAAGAAAGATGATAAAAAAGAGAACAGGGAATGGGGGTGGGGGTCGTCATTCTGCAGCAATGGTTCATCATTTCTTTTTTTTCTTTGTAAAATAGATTGGTAATATTTACTAATAAAACATTTGATTTTTTTTTTCTAAACAGGAAAAACATTTTCAAAAATATACTTACAAAGATGAAAATATTTAATGGCAACACTCCACACTTCTTGGTGAACATGTTGATTTTTTTTTTTTAATGAAAGTGTAATAGTACCACTGGTAGGTTTTATCCTTCTTCAGAATAATGAATGAAATGTTAAATAATCAGTTTTGTATTACAATAAAATAAACAGTTCTCAAGAATAAATCAAAAAAGAATATTCAAGTATCAACAAAACACATACGGGACAACAACAAATAATAATAACAATTATTGTGATAATAATGAAACACAAAACATTTAATCTTGATTACAGTATTAATGACAAAAACAACAAAAACTAAGAGTTTCTGCCAAAAAAACATGTCTAAAGCACCAAAATTAACAGTGGCATAATCAGAAGAAGACATAAACCAAAACATATAATACTTACTTTCAAGCGGTTGGATATTCTCTCGTCGACAAACTGAATACCGAAGTAGTCTTTTTCTATGAGATCAAGATGCTGGCAGACTTTTTCAAACAGGTCTCTTCCCTCTGCGTTCCTCTGAAAGCAAAACAGCATTCATGTCACCTTTAATGCACGATTCACAATACCTTTAATGCAGATTCACAATACCTTTAATGCACAAGATTCACAATATCTTTAATGCACGATTCACAATACTTTAATGCAAGATTCACAATACTTTAATGCACGATTCACAATACTTTAATGCAAGATTCACAATATCTTTAATGCAGATTCACAATATCTTTAATGCAAGATTCACAATATCTTTAATGCATGATTAATGACACGTTTCATGTATGATTCAAATGTTAATCAGCAAGTTTTTGCATGAAATTATCGGAGTTAACATCAAGACAGACAATGGATGAACATCAGTTAAACTGTTTATTTTTAAAAAGCATTGTGTAACATTACTGTAAGGCAGACAGACAAATGATGGGACAGCTGAATTCAATCGCTTAGCTGGGAGACCAGCTGACAGCTAGTAGTTTTTGAAACCTCTACTGAAAAACTAGATCTGTTGACAAGTTGCATTGAATAATTGGTTAAAATAAAGCACACTAATTGAACAATAAACAGTGCAACAATAGATATTGCTCCACCAACTGTATCAATATTGCTAGGTCTTATTTGTACAGTACACATCTGTATAACTATTAGAGATAACTGGGAATAATCTAAAACATCATGTGCACAATGCGTAATTGAATGATAAGGAAAAGGTAACTGATGATATGTGAACAGTTTTAAAACTTTCTTTAGATTTAAGGCTCTTTCTAGAAACAGATACCACAAAAAAAATAAGAAAGCAAGCAATAACTTTATTCCCCTTCCCTTCCTCACAGCAGTATTGGCATTGGCCTCCCCACCCCTATCAAAACAAGAAAAACAAAAAAGCCCAACAAGCAAAGAAATAAACAATATTCCCACCTCTAGAAAAAAACCCAAATTTAAAAAAAAAAACCCAAAACAACAACAAATTTTTAGTACCCAAAACTGTTCAGAGCTCATGTCAATTATGACTGATTGTATCTTAATAATTGATATTATTTCTACTCAACAGTAAAACTTTTGAAAATGTTTCCAAAGATTATTGCTGCCGGCGTACTGCTGGAAGCATTACCCCCCCCCCCCCCCCCCCCCCCCCCCCCCCCCCCCCCGCAATTTCCTAATTGCTTCATACTGCTAGTACATTAGTCACAGCTGTCAGTTTCCCCCACTTTCAGCTCCTCTCAGCTGCTAATTAATCCATCCCATCCCAGCCTAGGTGAGGCTAGCTCGTGCTAATTATAGCAGGACTGACCACACTAGGACTAGGTAAATAGGAAAGGGCATGCTAAATTTAGCACTCTTGACTGAGTTGTGTTGGATTTGCAGCTGTGTAGTGGCAATAAAACCTTTAAAATTGTTTCCTAATATAATTACCTCTGCTAGTAGCAGTGAACCCTTTGAAAAACAGTTTCCTACCACTAGTAGTAGTAAAACCTCTTTTTCAAAAAATCATTACAGAATGTGTAAAAAAAAAAAAAAGACCGGCAATAATACAGAATGTCTAGTATAATATATATATTATATATATAGCGTTCATCTCTGACTATCAATTTTCAGCTCAGCATGCCGCAATATGTTTATAACTTAGCACAACAGCTGCACTGGGCCCAGACAGGCAGTATTGATCTCAGCACTTTATGACCCATTTTTGTAAACAGTACCTACATGTGCCTGTATGTATGTATGTACTGTTGGGAGCCGGGCTGACATGAACAGAATTATGTATCATAGAGTGCTTTGATTGTTTCATGTACATGCATGCATGCATGCATACTTTGTTGTGTGTGTGTGTGTGTGTGTGTGTGTGTGGTGTGTGTGTGTGTGTGTGTGTGTGTGTGTTTTGGGAGGGGGTGGGAGGTGGGTAGATGTACAGATTTGTGTATGTATGCATACACAGTATGTATGGCATGGTATGGTGCTGTGGCGTGGTGTGTGGTGTGGTGTGGTGTGAGGAGGTGAGGAGAGAGAGAGAGAGAGAGAGAGAGAGAGAGAGAGGAGAGAGAGAGAGAGAGAGAGGAGAGAGAGAGAGAGAGAGAGAGAGAGAGAGAGAGAGAGAGAGAGAGAGAGGAGAGAAAGAGAGAGACTCAGAGAGAGAGAGAGATGAGAGAGAGAGAGGAGAGAGAGAGAGAGAGAGGAGAGAGAGAGAGAGAGAGAGAGAGAGAGAGAGAGAGAGAGAGAGTGTGTGTGTGTGTGTGTGTGTGTGTGTGTGTGTGCGTGCGTGCGTGCGTGCGTGCGTCGGTGGTGCGCGTGCGTGCGTGCGCGTGCGTGCATGTGCAGCGCTGCAATGCAGAATATGAGGTGATGTCAAATGATGTAATGCAATGCATGATGAGTAACTCTCGAATCAGAATCTGTTTAACCTTCCTCATAATTTGTTTTGTTTTGTTTTTTCTTTTCTTTTTTAAAATAAGTTTATCACTGCTTCTGTTTGTGTGCTCTTTTTAGTTTCCCTCTCCTCCCTTTCTTCCTGGTGACATTTTAAGGAAAATGATTTCTTCCGAACAAAGAAAACAAAACAAAGTGAGGGGTAGGGGAGGAGGAGAGGGGGGGGGGCTTACTTATGAAGTTAATTTGTCTATGGTAAGACTAAAATTAACTTGAACACACAATTACTACTACTTTTCAATCGGTACATGAAATGACAAATAGGGGGTAGTATCTATAGTCTAGTTGTTAGAGCAATGACCTCATGATCTGATGGTCCAGGTTCAATCCATCACCAAGGTACCCATTTGAGGAGATTTTTTTCCCCCCTTGGAGTTAACATAAGTGGTAAACACAGTATTACATGTATTATCCTCATCCTTCATGATGTATGTACTGCCTATCTTGTACAATCAAACGCATTGCCTTACAACACCAAGCAACATAAAAGACTATAAGCCGAGGTCTACACAAAAGCATTGAACATCTTGCACATTAAACTGTTCCGCCTTTCAGAAAAGTAGGCCATTAGGAATGGACGACAAAACCTTGAAAACCACATGGGATTAGGAGATCATCGAAGAAGTCAGAATGCAGCTACCTTAGTGGTGGAAAAAAAGTCACACAAAATCTCACCACTGGTGAACCTTGAGTAGCTGAGGACCCCCCCCCCCCCAAAAAAAAAAAAAAAAAAAACAAACATTTTCTAATGTGAACTTCTTTATTTAAATAGTCACGTCAAAGAACCTATAAAAATAACTTTCTCTGTCAATATTTTTAAAGCTCTAAGAAAATATTAAAATAAATATTCCTGAACAGCCACTCATATTTTTTTTAGTAAATTATACTTCTCCCCCATCTTAAGCATAGATAACAATAGTCAAGTCAAAACTAAAAAGCAGTAAGTAGTATTCTTGTACTTCATTTTAAACTAAGTGTGCTGCAATGTCAGAACCTCTTTTATGCACACAACCAGTTTTGGCCTTGACGAGTCATATATCAAGTTTCAATGAATCTGAAATAAGTTAAACAAAAATAAAAAGTTAAAGAAAGGTGATTCACACACCAATGTACTTTAAAAAATATTATTTTTTACCTTTAAAAATATTTTTGTTCACACCACACAGGTACTTCTTTCCAGTCGCTTTATATCATTATGATTTTAAAAAATTATTTTAGACCCATAGCATCA
>CM060322.1:43611218-43616218 GCA_030674155.1 Stramonita haemastoma | reverse complement strand
ATTGTGGTGAAGGATGAGACTTTAAACCGAGGCCCCGTTTGCGAAAGCACGCAGAACATCTTGTGCACCTGTTCCGCTTTTCGTAAGAGTAGGCCACCGTGTGCCGATGGAAACAGATGACATTTACAAAACTGCATACACACGGGGACTGGATGTAAAAAAACACAAGAGTGCTTATTCCATTATCCTCGATATAAAAGAATAAATCAAAATAAAAGAATAAATAAAATCTCTCTCTCTCGCTCGTCTCTCTCTCTCTCTCTCTCTCTCTCTCTCTCTCTCTCTCTCTCTCTCTCTCTCTCTTCTCTCTCCTCTCTCTCCTCTCTCTCTCTCCCCTCTCTCTCTGTGCCCAGCAGACAAATTCTTTTTATGGTATGTTCTATTATATTTACTCCTGAGAGAGAGAGAGAGAGAGAGAGAGAGAGAGAGAGAGAAGAGAGAGAGAGAGAGAGAGAGAGAGAATGTGTGTGTGTGTTCTTGTGTGTGTGTGTGTCTGTGTGTCTCTGTGTTTCTAGAGAGAGAGAGAGAGAGAGAGAGTAGAGAGAGAGAGAGAGAGAGAGAGAGAGAGAGAGAGAGAGAGAGAGAGAGAGAGAGAGAGAGAGAAGACAGACAGACAGACAGACAGACAGACAGACAAGACAGACAGACAGACAGACAAGACAGACAGGCAGGCAGGCAGGACAGACAGACAGAGGCAGTAACAGACACAGGAAGAGACAGGCAGACTGAGTCTTGACATCAGAGTGTGTGTGTGTGTGTGTGTGTGCGCGCGCGCGCGCGTGCGTGCGTGTGGTGCGTGCGTGCATGCGTGTGTGCGTGCGTGCGTGCGTGTGTGTGTGTGTGTGGTGTGTGTGTTGAGACAGAGACAGACAGACAGACAGACAGACAGACAGAGACAAAGTCTTTGTGAAATACATAAAATATTAAATAGCAAAACAATAATCGTAGTTATGAAGCTGATATATCAACAGGAAATCACTAACTATTATCATATCCGACTAAAAGTTGTTCTCTTCGTTGCCTCACAAATGGAATCTAAACCGTTTATGGAAACAACAACAAGAACAACAACTTTAACAACATTGCCTCCCATTCCGTTCGAGGGGATTTTTCCCCTGAGTTAACATCAGTGCTGACTCCACTCTCCCCAAAGTCCTTCGGCTGAGACTGTAAACGAGGCCCATGTACACAGCACGCAGAACATCTTACCACAACGTTAAATCCTGTTCCGCTTTCGTAGAGTAGGCCATGTGTGCCGGTGGAATAATGACAAGATTTACAAATCTGCATACACACGGGGAAGGTTGATAAAAGCACTTGAGTGCTATCCACATCCTTGATATAAAAGAATTTAACAAAATTTAACAAAAAAAACTCAACAATTCAACAACAACAAGAAAGCCAAACAAAAAACTAAACCACACATAAACAAAACTCAGCAACAGATGCACCACCACCACCACCACAACCAACCAACACCCACCCACCACCACCACCAAACCACCACCAACCACAAAAACCACCCAACAACAACCAACAGCAAAAAAAACAAAACGAAATCCACATACCGTACACAATCAAAGCCAACGTAGTAGTAGGTAGTATTTTCCCACAATCTCGGACGTATGTTATGTCCACACACAGATGTCCACACACACAAAAACACACACCGTTCACCTGTAGATACTAATATATCAATTAATAATATTCTGATTCCACACAGAAGATTAAAAGGACGTAGGCAGCTGGAGCGATCATAAAACAGAAACTGTTCTACTACTAACTTTGTTCTCTCTATCTAGGATACACATTCCACTTTTTTTCCCTTCTACATTCCACAACTGCTTTTGGGAAAGCAGCCTACAGGTAGAAAGACCCTATACTACACTATAGTACCTAGAGGCTACACCTGCTTATACCTGGCCGACCGACTAACCCTAGAATGGGGAGGAGTTGGGGGTTATAAGTATAAGTGTCCGCATTCTTCGCGGTGTGTAAACAGTATTCATAGTCTTTCTCTGTGTGTGTGTGTGTGTTTTGTTGTGTGTGTGTGTGTGTGTGTGTTGTGTGTGTGTGTGTGTGTGTGTTTGTGTGTGTGTGTGTGTGCATGTGTGTGTGTTTGTGTGTGTGTGTGTGTGTTGTGTGTGTGTGTGTGTGTGTGTGTGTGTGTGTGTGTGTGTGTGTGTGTGTGTGTTGTGTGTGTGTCTATGAATATTTGTCTCTGTCTCTGTGAATGTGTCTGTCTGTCTGTCTGTCTGTCAGCCTTGTCTGTCTGTCTGTTCTTCTCTCCTCTCTCTCTTCTCTCTCCTCTCTCTCTTCCTCTCCTCTCTCTCTCTCTCCTCTCTCTCTCTCTCTCTCAGATGACATTTAAAAAACTGCATACACACGGGGACTGGATGTAAAAAAGCACAAGAGTGCATATTCCATTATCCTCGATATAAAGAATAAATTAAATCTCTCTCTCTCTTCTCTCTCTCTCTCTCTCCTCTCTCTCTCCTCTCATCTCTCTCTATCCTCTTCCTCCTCTCTCCTCTCTCTCTCTCTCTCCTCTCTCTCTCTCTCTCTCTCTCTCTCCCCATGCAAACACCAAATCTCCCCCCCCCCCCTCCACTTCTCCCCCTCTTCTTCCCTCTTCTATCCCTTTTCTTCCACTGTTTTCTGTTTGTGGATTTTATATTTGCCAAAGAAAATGATATTTCTTCTGGCATGAACAAACAAATCACCCTTATATACCTCCCACAACCCGTAGCTCGTCTTTTCTTTCCATTTGAAATATTTTTTACAGGTGTGTAGGAGAGATCTCAGCCTGTCTCCATTGCTGTCTGTCTATTGGGCTGAAGAGAATGAAGAGAAATTCTTCTGGGCCATAAGTCTAGTCAAACAAACTGAAGGTCTGTATTCAGATACAATAGGTCTAGTAGATACAATAGATGTATGCTACAGATGGAGTACAGATGTCAGGAATGTGACGTGGTTTGTGTGTGTGTTAGTGTGTGTTAGTGTGTGTGTGTGTTAGTGTGTGTGTGTGTGTGTGTGTGTGTGTGTGTGTGTGTGAAAGTGTGTTTGTGTGTGCGTGAAGGTGTGTGTGGTGTGTGTGTGTGTGGTGTGTGTGTGTGTGTGTGTGTGTGTGTGTGTGTGTGTGTGTGTGTTGATGTGTGTGTGTGTGTGTGTGTGTGTGTTAGTGTGTGTGTGTGCATGTGTGTGTAGAGTGTGTGTGTGTGAGTGTGTGTGTGTGTTAGTGTGTGTGTGTGTGTGTGTGTGTGATGTGTGTGTGTTGTGTCTGTGTGTTTGTGTGTGTGTGAAAATGTGTGTGTGTTCCTGCTGCTGGGCGTGCGCTTGTATCCATCTATCGCCTGTATTAGATAAGATAGGTGCCTGCATTAACCACAACAACCTAGCATATCTCCTCTCTTTTGTGTTCCTCGCATTCTAACATATGTAAATATCTCCTACATGTTAACATACCTGACATACTTAATTAAGCATATAGCCCATCCAGTCATTCTTAACCCTCTCCTGACCACAGCAGGCTCCAAGGTAGGTATAAAATTCTATCCACATAACTGACCCCCTGAGGGTCACCCAGCTAACTAACAACTTGAAAAAGAGGACACCTAGGCCGCACTCCACCACTGATTTTGGGGTATTTTCAACTATTTTTTTCCTATAAAATGAACCCCACACACATACAACACGTACCATTACAACCCCCCCCCCCTTAAATGCAAAAAAGCACTTTATTGTGAAAGACTAGCTTGTGCTTCACTATCCATGTGATTTTGCACAAAGTTAGTACGCTCTAATCAAGAAAACAAACTTCAACAAACACTATACCCACTCAGTCCTTTCAAGTTTGCTAGCTTCCTAACCAACAATATGCATGCGTAGGGGTCCACACTGTAGGACCACAAGCAATCCTCTATTAAATCAGATGATCATTTCCAACTTTCTCATGACTGACTAACTGGTGATGCTCTACGTCCTCATCCCCAAAACAATGACACAGTCCATTTTTTCATACTTCAAAAAATCTGTGAAAATGAGCGAACTTTGTTCTTTCTCGAAACAATAGAAGTAGGCACCCATCAGTCTCGGAAGACTATGGAGTTGCGTTCTAGTCTTTAGAGCGCAAAGCCTGGGTAAGTAAGTATGGAGGGCAAGCTGTTTTTATCGAAACAGCATTCTATAAAAGGTACTACATCACCTAGAAGATAAACCTGGAGTGCAGCCATAAAGTATAGACAGGGATGAGGAGGAGGAGGAGGAGGGGAGATCTTACACAAGTCAACACCTCCCACCCAATCCAGCTATCATCACTTTGGTCATTAGTTCCACGTCATGTCTCTCACCTCTTCACCCCTTGACCTCGCCCCCCCCCCCTCCCCAAAACCACATTCCTCCATAATAATACTATAACTGACTCAGACTGACTGAAAGTAGCAGTAGAGGGCTGACACTTTGACCGACACACTACTGGACTTCACTCCAAGTCCACACCACACTGACCCTCCACTCCACACCACCACACTACTATATTCAGAAATTATCAGTCCCTGTAGTCATTAGAGTTAGTCATGGCCAAAGCCTATATAGTCGTGCAATCAGCATACACACAAGACACTGGTGGTAGTGGTGGTGGTTTATATAAAGGCAGTTCTTTGGTTTAGTGCAGTAGTATAATGCATTGCAGGCTAGGCTAGGCTAGCCAAACAGTAGCCCAAGGTTCTCTTAGCAACACAGAAGGACTTAACTACTCTTGTTACCATCGTTACCGTAACTATCTTTGGTCAGGAGAAACAATGATGGAAAGACGTCATCTTGATCTATCTTTGTGTGTGTCGTGTGTGTGTTGTGCATGTGTTGTGTTGTGTTGTGTTGTGTTGTGGTGTGGTGGTGTGTGTGTGTGTGTGTGTGTGTGTGTGTTACTCTGTGTGTGTGTGTGTGTGTGTGTGTGTGGGTGTGTGTGTGGGGTGTGTGTGTGTGTGTGTGTGTCCCTGTGT
>CM060322.1:43601218-43603718 GCA_030674155.1 Stramonita haemastoma | reverse complement strand
TACACACACACACCACTCCACCCCCCCTCACACACACACACACACACGCACACACCCCCCCCCCCCACACACACACACACTCCCCCCCCCCACCCACACACACACACACGCGCACACACACACACACCAGGCCTACGCGAGACGAACATAATAAAAAAAAACACACATTACAATTAAAATGGGCACTTTTTAAAATACAGTTTAACATGAGACAGAACAAAGGGTGTTCGCTTCTTGTGTGGTCAGACAAGTTTTGTAGGCTGGAAACAAACTAGATAATTATGACAAAATAATGACTGACAAAAAGTATGACGAAATAAGAACGTGACACATTTATGACAATGAAAAAAGAGTTACGACATTTAAGATATGACGTGGCTTGTCACCTACAACATCACATTGTTGTCAACAGACTTATGTCAAGCACGTGCATGTGTGTGTGTGTGTGTGTGTTTGTGTGGGTGGGTGGGTGGGGGGTGTATGTATGTATGTTTTGTGTGTGGTGTGTGTGTGTGTGTGGGGTATGTGTGTGGGGGGGTGGGGGGAGTGTGTCTGTCTGAGTGGTGTGGTGTGTGTGTGTGGTGTGTGTGTGTGTGTGTGGTGTGTTGTGGTGTGTGTGTGTGTGTGTGTGTGTGTGTGTGATGGAGAGAGAGAGAGAGAGAGAGAGAGAGAGAGAGAGTGTTGTGTGTGTGTGTGTGTGTGTGTGTGTGTGTGTGTGTGTGTGTGTGTGTGTGTGTGTGTAATGTGTAAGTGTGCGTACACGAACTCGCGTGCACAGACGCAAGTGCGTGTCATAAATGTGTGTGTATGTGTGTGTGCGTGCGCACGTACGTGTGCGTGCTGCGTGCGTTATGCGTGCAGGGCGTGCGTTTATGCTGCGTGTGCGTGCGCGCGCGCATATGTATGTGTTTGTGTGTACGTGCGCCCGCACACACGCAAGCTCGTGCGTGTATGTGTATGCATGTGTGTGTGTAATCACGAAACTATTTCAGGTATTCAGACGACAGTGTGTGGAAAAGAAAAGTGCAGCACACCAAGCTGCCTAAGGCAAAGTAGGCCATCCCCCCTCTCCTCTCCCATTGACACATCGATAGGCAGGATGTGCCCGTATTGCGACCCTGGATCTTCCAAATAAAACCAGCATGTGAACGTGCGTGGGTGCATACGTGCGTTCGTGCATGCGTGCGTGTACGTGTGTATGTACTGTGTGTGTGCGAGAGAGAGAGAGAGAGAGAGAGAGAGAGAGAGAGAGAGCTCAGCTTCTCTAGTGGCCAGCATAATGAGGGCGGCGCCCATCTCCTCTCCCTCGCTGCTTTACTTAACCTTCCCTGACTCTAAAGAGGGCAGGCACCCATTTACAGCTGGGTGAACTGGAGGGGACTGTACTGAAGCCAAGGTGCGCAAACGGTCACCCATCCAACTGCGTAACCGCGTACATGCTGCTTAATAACTTTGACGTGAGGAAAGCGAGTGCTCTGACCACTGAGCTATCCCGCCCCCATTCACTTACACACTGTCAAATAACTGTTGAAATGTAGACTACACAATCTACAGTAAAGCATAGGTGTAAACTAGTCGTTGGTGTATACATACTATCAATTCAATCACTGAAACTAACAGTGTGATATGCACGTTGATCAGTCATTTATTTATCTTTTACTTCCACACACCCATTCACCCATACACGCATTCCTTCATTCTTTCACTGATTTTAATCGATGGTTGCACTTGAAGAAGCCGCCGCTAAAGTCTAGTGGTTAGGGCGTTGGACTCGTTATCTAAAGGTTGCGGGTTCGATCCCAGCTTTCGGCTATGGCGTTGTGCCCTTGGAAAAGGCACTTTACGGCTATTTTCTCACCCCACCCAGGTGTAAAAGGGGTACCAACCTTGTGTTGGGGGTTAACCCTGCTGATAGACTGGCGTCCTATCCAGGGGGGAGTCTAAGACTCTCAGTCGCTTAACGCCACAGAAACCGGGATAAGCACCGGCCTGATGAGCCTTAAGCTCGGGACAGACTTGAACTTTTTAACTTGAAGAAGCTATCACCAAAGCCCGTAAACTGTCGTACTGGCAAAGTGTCACCATTGGTGAGCCACTGAGTTCTAGCCCAGGAACAGAAAAAAAAAAAACCCCACAAAAAACAAACAAAAATAAATCTCCAACTAAGCAATTAAACATAAACTGGGGTGAGGTTCTTTAATCTAGTACCTGTCAATACACTTATTTGGTTTAAAACAGATTTTTTTTATGAGATGAAAACAAGCAGAGCAATAACACACGAAACATGACCACAACACACTAAAGCTTACCAACAACAAATAAATACTATAGAAAATATTTACCCTGTAACCTCAAATCCCACAAAACAACTTCAAGAAAAATAAAAAGGTCAAATTAACTGCTTCAGTGAAGGCCACAAAACATACGCGCGCGCGCGCACACGCGCGCTCACACACACACATACACACACGCACACACACACGCACGCACGCACGCACAG
>CM060322.1:43596218-43598718 GCA_030674155.1 Stramonita haemastoma | reverse complement strand
TTTGGGAGTCCCAAGTCCTGAAAGGAGTTTCGGAGAAGCCAAGTCATCCTGGTCTAACTAACTACAAGTGGGTGTGATTTCCTGGTCGAGTTTCTACAAAAAAACTGTACATGAAATACTTATGGATATAAGTCATCCTGCTTTAATACACTGACTGGGATTTCACTGACGGAAATTCAACAAAGGTGGGTCGGGGATGAAAATTGTTTACGGATTCAGGTGATATGATTGTAGGTGTGACTTATCCAACTGGTTTTCACAAAACCAGATTTAGATAAGGTGTTTTTACTGAAAGGGCTAGCCTGAATCATGTCATATTTATTAATTAATTTTATTTATTATTTTATTTTATTCTTTTATATCGAGGATAATGGGATAAGCACTCTTGTGCGTTTTTCTTTTACATCCAGTCCCCGTGTGTATGCAGTTTTGTAAATGTCATCTGTTTCCACCGGCACACAATGGCCTACTCTTACGAAAAGCGGAACAGGATTTAACGTGTGCGCAAGATGTTCTGCGTGCGTTCACACACGGGGCCTCGGTTTACAGTCTCATCCGAAAGACTTTTGGGGAGAGAGTAGTAGAGTCAGCACTGATGTTAACTCCAGGGGAAATATCCTCTCCAACGGGAATCGAACTGGGGTCGTCAAATTGACAGCGCAACGTTCTGACCACTAAGCTATCCCGTCCCCATGAGTCAGTGAGCTACCTCCATAATTATGTGTGTCGTCTGTACTGTTTCTCGCCAAGTCACTAAAGTAAAGACAAAACAAAATACAATAACAAAGAACAAAAATAGGGGGAGGGAAGTTTTAGGTCACTGTACAAAGATAATAACAGGCTGCGTAGGTCTTTAGGTACATATCCTTTTTTTTATAATTATTTTTTTACTTACCTACAGATTATGTCCAGGTTGACTGAATACACGCAAGTACGTGCACACGCACGCACGCATGCATGCATGCATGCACGCGCACACACACACACAAACAACAATAACAACACACACAACATCCCCCCCCCCCACACACACACACCACGTAACACACACACACTCACACACAACACAACACACACTCACCCCCCCCCCCTCACACACACACCACAACAACAACAACAATACAACACAATACAACACAACACAACACCCCCCCCACACACACACACACACACACCCATACCCCCCCCCCCACACACAACACAACATCCACACATCACCCCCCCCCCACACACACACACACACACAGAGGCAAAATCATCATCATCACACACTGAACAACAAACCCCCCTGTGTGATACAGCGCTGTAGGTGGATGTGACAGCGAGGGCGGACAGTCTCTTCCTGCCTGTTCACCAATGGGTCATCTCTGATGCATCATCTGTCTGTCTGTCTGTCTGTCTTCCTGCCTGCCTGTCTATCTGTCTTTGTGTAGGTTGTGTGTGTGTGTGTGTGTGTGGGGGGGGGGGGGGTGAGTGTGTGTGTGTGTGTGTGTGTGTGTGTGTGTATATATGTACGCGTGTGTGTTTGTGTCTGTGTGTCTGTGTCTGTGTCCGTCTATCTGTCTGTATATCCGTCTATCTGTCTGTATGTCAGTTAGTCTGTCCGTCTGTGTGTGTCTGTGTCTGTCCGTCTGTGTGTGTCTGTGTCTGTCCGTCTGTGTGTGTGTGTGTGTGTGTGTGTGTGTGTTGTGTGTGTGTGTGTGTGTGTGTGTGTGTGTGTGTGTGTGCGTGCCCGCACATCCTGTGTCTGAATGGTCCCTTTCTCTGTGGTGTACACGCTGTTTCCTGACCACTCTGATGATCCACTCTGAAGGGGATGGATGTGCAGAGATAGAGAGGGATGAGAGGCAATGGTGGACACAGACAGAGAGAGAGAGAGAGGGATGGAGAGAGAGAGAGAGAGAGGGAGGGAGAGAGAGAGAGAGACAGAGACAGAGAGACAGAGAGACAGACAGACAGACAGAGACAGAGAGACAGACAGACAGACAAATCGATAGATAGATAGATAGATAGATAGATAGATAGATAGATAGATAGATAGATAGATAGATAGATAGATAGATAGATAGACAGAGAGACAGAGAGACAGAGAGACAGAGACAGAGAGGGAGACATACCTACCGACCGACCGACCGACAGACAGAGACGAAGACAATCAGACAGACAGACAAACACAAACAGACACAAACAGATACATACAGACACAGAGAGGGAGACCTACCTACCGACCGACCGACTGACCGACAGAGACAAAGACAATCAGAAAGACAAACACAGACAGACACAGACAAGGCAAAGACAGACAAGGGGGCCACAGAGCAAAAGGTCAGTCCTAACAACATCAATTACCATGATTGTGGCTAACATTCATGGCGGCTTTACCAGATACGACAAGACTCCATTCTTAACGACTGTATAGTCCAGAGCCCTTTTTGTTTCGAGAGAAAATTTACTACATGGATAACATTTGTTTTCATAAGATTAGTGTGAGTTATTATTT
>CM060322.1:43586218-43591218 GCA_030674155.1 Stramonita haemastoma | reverse complement strand
AAGTCGATGGGTCCAATACAAGGGTCAACTGTCCCAATACAAAGGTCAATCTGTTCCAAATACAAGGGTCAATTTGTCCCAAATACAAGGGTCAATTTGTCCCAAATACAAGGGTCAATTTGTCCCATTACAAGGTCGATGCCACGCCAGCGAAGTAAAGAACGAATCACAATGAGATCAGCAACAACGACAAAACAATAACACATGACAATACGACATAAAAAACATGCAGATATTCAATAATGCACACACGAAAAGAAGAAAAAAAGAAAGAAGAAGAAGAAGAAGAAAAGAAGAAGAAGAAGAAGAAGAAAGAAGAAGAAGAAGAAGAAGAAGAAAAGGTTCGTTACGTGTTTAGGCACACTGGGTTTTTTTTTGTGTGTGTGTGTATGGGTGTTTTGTACGGCAGATTTCTTTTTACAACTTCTTACTCCACCACGATCTGCGCTTTGGCAAAGTGGTAAACAGAGTGTCTTTTTTTTTTTCATAGGGCACTAGGGGGTTAAAGCCAGAGTCGCTCAGTCGTCTTTCTTACTAAACAGCTCGTCGCCACAAGTGCAGCGCCACCTTTTTTTTGGTAAATAAAAGTAAAGTAGGGTTGTTTTTTTTGGTTTGCTTGTTTTCGAACAGAATTTTGCAAGGGTCAACTTTCTTTATTGTCGTAGGTTCTTTTACGCATTTTAAAATTGATGCTGCAATCGTGGGTCTCGTGTATCGTCTTCTGTGAAAGTCTTTCACACACACACACACACACACCACACACACACAACCACACACACACACCACACACACACACACACACACACAACACACACACACACAGATAGAACACCGCAGAACACCGCAGAACACAAGTTAAAACCTGTTCCGCTTATCGAAAGAGTGGGCCATTGTGTGCTGGTGGGAAGAGATGACAAAATTACAAAACCGCACACACACGAGACCGGATATAAAAAAGCACAATAAGTGCTTATTTCATTATCCTCGATATAAAAGAATAAAAAAAAAATTAAATAAGTAAACACACACACACACACACACACACACTCTCTCTCTCCTCTCTCTCATCTCTCTCTCTCTCTCTCATCTCTCTCATCTCTCTCTCTCTCTCTCTCTCTCTCTCTCTCTCTCTCTCTCTCTCTCTCATCCCCAACATAGCAAATCTCGCACAGGAACATTCTTCGCTAACAAACACTCAGTTTGACCAAGATAGGATAGCACACACAGAACACTAGGCTAGGTTCCCACCTGAAGCTGAGAGAGTGTGTAGAGATAACATCAGATAGACAGACCACAGGGATGTAATCCTTCCTACCACTTGACTACGACCTTTTCCCTTAGCCTACCTAACCCATTGTCTTCACACGTGTGCGCACACACGTACATATGTGCATGCATACACACACGTGCGCATGTACACACGCACGCGCGCACACACACACACACACAAACGCACAAATAGCGAAACACACCCATACAAACACACACAGACACAGACACGCATGCAAACACACAGACACACAGACATAGACACACACACACACACACATACACAGACACGCATGCAAACACACAGACACACAGACACAGACACACACAGACACACACATACACAGACAAGCATGCAAACACACACACACACTACACACACACACACACACACACACACCACACACACACACACACACACACACACACACACAGAGTGCATGGCATTCCACTTTGCTCTTGTTTTCTTCATTCTGATCAACTTGAACAAGCCCTTAAAACTGATTCAAGCCAGAGTTGTGTGTGTGTGTGAGTGTGTGTGTGTGTGTGTGTGTGTGTGTGTGAGTGGTGTGTGGTGTGTGTGTGGTGGTGTGTGTGTTGTGTGCTCTTTTTTCCGGTAGTCTGTTTTGACCGTCTATCTGGTCTGTATCGGTCTATCCTGTTCTGTCTGTCTCCTGTCATCTGTCTCTCGTCCTCGCCTCGTTTTCTTTATCTTTTCTTTTTGAATAATTGAGTGAGGGTGTCGATCGACCAACCTGGTACTACCCACACGCTAACGAAATCACTGCCTGATGCTAATCATTGTCCCTTCGTGTATCTGGATTCTTCAACATAATCTACTTCTCAGTGGTGCACGAATGGTGCGCAGCTTGCGATGCACGCGCGCACGCACACACACGCACGCACACACGATATGTTCGCACACACACACGAACCCAAACACACACACCACACATACATATCGCGACACACACACAGATGAAACCACACACACACACACACACAACAAGCACACGACACGAATGACAAACGCCACACCACAACAACACAACCGGCAACAGAACAACACAGACACAACACCCACACCAAACACACACCGACACACACAAAACACAACACACGACACCCACGCCCAACACCAACCGGAAAACCACACACATAACACACCACCACACATACACACAAACAACACACATCCCTACACACACACAGCACACACACCACCCACACCACACACCCACCCACACAACACCCCACACACGACACACACAACACACACAAAACACACAGAACACACACACTCACACGAACAATATGAACAAAAAGTAGGAAAAAGGGACAGTGTTGGACAGGTGGCGATGCAGTAAATCTGGAATTTACACAGAGAAATCTACAGTAATTGAAAAAATGTTGTTTTTTTTTTAACGCCCCATTCCTTGGCCAAGCTTCCGATTGTTCAACCAATGGGAAAGTTTTTGCGTACACGGACTAAAGAGCGACCGTATTTTTTGAACCCACCATTAAGGTTAGCAGTATTCCCCGACTTTGGGGACGACAATTGAATAGGAGAGTTTCAATTCACACGCATACTTAAAAATACGCCACGACAACATGACAACATATCTTAAAAACCAAAAACTAAACGGGTGTGTATCAGTATCTTTAAGCAACACAAGACGAGCCTCACCACAACGCTATTTGAAACGATTTACAAGCAACAACTCCAGACAACAAGTACTTCTCCAACTACTAATACTAGACCTACCTCACTAACCTCACCTCCTACCTAGACTCGGTTCCCTGGCTCTTGGTCCTTAACTCAAGGCGCCATCCCACCAACGCCACTCATCCTATCCCTCCCTCCTACTCCCTCCATCCCTAGACCTTCCAAACATATTCCAGTGTCCAGCCTTCCACACATTGGACCTGGGCCTCTCCTCGTCGCCAGGAATCCACCACCCAGCCACAGACCCGCAGGCTCCCTCCTGACCGAGACGCCACGACCAACCTAATCTCCCAACACCACACCTCGCCACCACCTCACCTCCGCTACCGTGTCCAAGCTGGGCTACCCTCTCACATACTACAACTACAACCTCCGCACATGTCCCTGTACTACCTCGCTCACGCTACTTCTCACTGCTCTCAATGCGGTATCACCTATAGGCACCGCTTCTGTACCTACTAACTCCAACCTAGCCAACAACACTACTGCACTGCATCACTCCCACCCCTCACTTCACAAATCCACTCTCCTACTACTCACTCACTTAGCCACAAATAACTCCTAGCCTACAACTCTATCGCACACTGCCTCACTGCTACAACTACTGCATCCTGGGGACGCACTACATGGTCCTCCACATCCCTGCCTCCACAACTCCAAAGCACTTTTGCCTCCTGAACTATGACGCCTACGTAGCAGACAGACCATCTACTCACTCCTCCCTAGCTCTACTTCGCTACTCCATGGACGACCTTCCAGCTCGACCTGGTCCTCCGTGTTCCTCGGCCAATCCATGATCAGCGCTGCCCTCAGCCTCTTGTTGCCACCAATCACACCTCCCTCCACCCTGGGGCCTCAACTTGCAACTGGCATGCTGCAATAGGCCCTTCGCTCGGCTTTGGATGAACTGACTTACTACTTTTCATACTAGACTTACTGGACTCTACTACTGCACTCCTTACCTCCAACTACTACTACTAGCGTCTAGCTGCTAGTGAGGACTTCACCTTAACACACTGCGCAACTGGCACTAATACTAAGCTGCTTGGCGGAAGGATTACTACTAATCCTCCCTAGGTCCCACTCACGTCGAACTACATTAGTCGAGTCGCGGGGCCTACCTCCTCGTTTCTAGACTTCCACAACTGATACTGGCTTGGCTAAGCTGGGGAGGCTCTGCTGTGCGCTGCTTGCTTGCGCCTAGGCGCTGCTGCTTGCTGCTGCATTGCTGGCTGCTCTCTGCTGCTGCTGGTGCCTATAGGTGGGGGGGGGGGGGAGGGCGAGGGGGGGGGGGGGGGGGGGGACGACTTGCGTCACCTACCTTTATCTCCGCCTCCCTACCTACCGACTCACTATACTCCTGCACACTACCATGCTATACTGGACTCTTCCCAACCCTCCCACCCATCCGGGGGGCCATCCACCACACGGGATCGCACCAACAGGCCCTAACCTTCACACTCCCATATCCCTCCTCGCCTCTGTGAACCCAGGCTGCTAGATCCCATAGCACTCACAACTCAACCTCACTCCAACTGCGGAGCACACTCCCACTCACTGGAGCTAGCTCGAGAGCTTGCCTGCAGCAGAGCCCCGCTCTCGGTGTTACCTCACTGATATACCTCACTCCCTTAGCCTGGCGCACTGCTGCATCCTACCCTCGACCCCCAGCCAGTAGGACCGTGGCTAGCAGGGGACCCCAGGCCAAGGCACTACATCCTCCTGATGCCTTCAGCTCTTACACTGCCGTTGCAGCGGCTCTTGGCACGCATAGCTATGTTACCCTGCTGCTGCCTGCTCTGCTGCAGCTGCTTATGGGCTGCATTCTGGCTGCTGCGCTGCTTGGCTGCTGGGCTGCTAGAGCTGCTGGCGTGGCTGCTGCTGCAACTGGACATACGACTACTACTACTCCACACTCACTACTACTACTGGATGCTGGCTCGTCGCTCCGGCTCCGCTGCACGCTGCTGCTGCTGCTCATCTGACTGGCTTGGACTCTTCGCTA
>CM060322.1:43554665-43556118 GCA_030674155.1 Stramonita haemastoma | reverse complement strand
AAACAAATACACTTGCATGCAGGAAAAGAAAAAAAATGGGTAGGCGCTGCACATGTGGCGACGCGCTCTCCCCGGGGAGAGCAGCCCGAATTTCACGCAGAGAAATCTGCGTGACATAAAGTGGTATAAAATACAAAAATAGTTGCTGTCTGAGTGTTGGACGATTTAGAAGAAGGAGAAGAAGAAGAAGAAGAAGAAGAAGAAGAAGAAGAAGAAAAGAAGAAGAAGAAGAAGAAGAAGAAGAAGAAGAAGAAGAAGAAGAAGAAGAAGAAGAAGAAGGAGGAGGTGAAGAAGAAGAAGAAACTGCCAATTTATTGATTTTTTTTTGGATTGATGATGGAGCATACTACGTGCTACAATCTTGTTGACGGGATAGCGTTGTGGTCAGAATGATTTGCTCGTGATCTGCTTACTCGGGTTCGAATCCCGTTCAAGAGGATTTTTCCTCTTGAGTTAACATCAGTGCTGACTCCATTCCTCCCAAAAGTCCTTTAGATGAGACTGTAAATCGAGGCCCCGTGTACGAACGCACGCAGAACATCTTGTGCACACGTTCAATCCTGTTCCGCTTTTCGTATGAGTAGGCCACTGTGTGCCGTTGGGAACAGATGACAATAATTATTTACAAAACTGCATGTACACGGGTACTAGATGAAAAAAGCACATGAGTGCTTATTCCGTTATCCTCGATATAAAAGAAAAAAAAAAGTACACAAACACACACAAACAAACAAACACACACGCACGCATGCACACAGACACACAGACACAGACGCACACACACAAACACACACACACACAAGCGCTCACACACACACGCACACACACACACACGCACACACACACACACACACCTCTCTCTCTCTCTCTCTCTCTCTCTCTCTCCTCTCTCTCTCTCTCTCTCTCTCTCTCTCTCCTCTCTCTCTCTCTCTCTCTCACCCGATTACACATCAATAACTGACACAACTTTTCGGACAAGGTCAAGGGATGAGCAGTGACATGAATGTGAACGAGCACACGGTAACATTCTACAATCACTTTTTAGTGCATAGACGTTAAATCGAAACACACACACACACACACACACACACACACACACACACGCACACACACACACACACACACACACACACACACACACACACACACACACACACACACACACACACACACGCAAGTCCTTCGGATGAGACTTTAAACCGAGGCCCCGTGTGTGAACGCACGCAGAACATCTTGCGCACACGTTAAATCCTGTTCCACTTTTCGTAAGAGTAGGCCATCGTGTGCCGGTGAGAACAGATGACATTTACAAAACTGCATACACACGGGGACTGGATGTAAAAAAGCACAAGAGTGCTTCGTCCATTATCCTCGATATAAAAGAATAAATCAAATCAAATCAAATCAAATCAACACACACACACATAAGTACACACCACACACACACACACAC
>CM060322.1:43531090-43534565 GCA_030674155.1 Stramonita haemastoma | reverse complement strand
GGAGGGTGTCAAAAGACGATCCTTGTGTACATGCTGGTTTTCTATTTTGTTGTCATCCGCTCCTACCAGCACACGATGGCCTGCTCTTCCGAAAGGCAGAACGGGTTTTTAACATGTGCGCAGGATGTTCTGCGTTCATTCGCACTCAGGGCCTGGGTTTTTAGTCTCATCCGAATGACTTTGACATTCAAATCGATTTTTTTTTCGTAAAACTGGGAAGAAAGGGTGAGGCTGGGAATCGAACCCGGAACCTCACGGTTTACTTGTTAGCAGGCGAACGTCTTAACCATCCTGCCACCTTTCTACTGTTTAAATATTTAGAGAGGCTCTTTAGATATAAACAGAGGCTGTTTATATATAGAACCCATCTGCACTGGATCCTAATTCCAGCTGACACTGCAAAATGTGAATATGTCACCGAAGCAGAAAATTTAGAGATGATGTTTTCCCCTTTCTGTGCATTAAAAATAGGCCCTGACTTCAGACAGAATAATTATGGAAATGTGCGGGCACCTGTCTGAGAAAAAAAAGTAAACAAAAAAAGTTTTAAAATGTATAAACCTGTCAAGCTATCGGCTTTATACAGAATAATAAAAAGCTACCGTTTCGGTTTGATGAAAAATACATTAAAAGGGTGGGTGGGTGTGGGTGGGTGGGTGGGTGGGAGAGATGGAGAGAGAGAGAGAGAGAGAGAGAGAAGAGAGAGAGAGAGAGAGGAGAGAGAGAGAGAGAAGATGAGAGAGAGAGAGAGTGAGAGAGAGAGAGAGAGAGTGTGTGTGAGTGTTTGTGTGTGTGTGTGTGTGTGTGTGTGTGAGAGAGACAGAGAGACAGACAGAGAGACAGAGAGACAGAGAGACAGAGACAGAGACAGAGAGAGAGAGACAGAGACAGAGAGACAGAGACAGAGACAGAGAGAGAGAGACAGAGACAGAGAGGAGAGAGAGAGAGAGAGACAGAGAGAGAGAGAAAGGGCGGGATATTCTAGTGGTTAGAGCGTTGCGCTTGCCGTTTGACAGCCCGGGTTCGAGTCCGGGTTTGAGCCACCACCGTTTAAGGAGATTTTCCCCTGGGGATAACATCAGTAACTGACTCCTACTCCTCTCGAAATGTCCTTTGCATGAGTCTGCAAACCGTGGCCCCGAGGGCGAACGGACACAGAACATCTCACGCACATGTTAAAACTCGTTCTGTCTTTTGGAAGAGTAGGTCCATCCGTGCCGGTAAGAATGGATGACAAACTCTCTCTCTCTCCTCTCTCTCTCTCTCTCTCTCTCTCTCTCTCTCTCTCTCTCTCTCTCTCTCTCTCTCTCTCTCTCTTCTCTCTCTCTCTCTCTCTCTCTCTCTCTCTCTCCTTCGGATGACACTTTAAACCGAGGCCCCGTGTGCGAACGCACGCAGAACATCTTGCGCACACGTTAAATCCTGTTCCGCTTTTCGTAAGAGTAGGCCATCGTGTGCCGGTGGGAACAGATGACATTTACAAAACTGCATACACACGGGGACTGGATGTAAAAAAGCACAAGAGTGCTTATCCCATTATCCTCGATATAAAAGAATAAATCAAATCAAATCAAATCAAATCTCTCTCTCTCTCTCTCTCTCTCTTCTCTCTCTCTCTCTCTCTCTCTCTCTCTCTCTCTCTCTCTCTCCTCTCTCTCTCTCTCTCTCTCTCCACATATATATATATACTGATGCTGTCGTGTCGTGTTTCGACATCATCCCCGAAGTTGGAATGCGGCTACCTTAAACATGGGCAAAAATGGTCGCATACATAAACAATCTCACCATCAGTGAACCTCAGAGCTCTAGCCGAGGAATAGACAAAAAAAAAAAAACCTTTCTAAAGAAAACTCATAGGCAGGTCTATGAAAACAGTTTGACCACACGAAAACAAAAACAGTTGAAAAAACTAGTATGTGACTGTGTATCCTTCAACTTGAAATGAAGCAGAGTGGAAAAATGCTTTGTTGAAAACTTGGTATAATAATGTGTTGTTGCTGTTGCTGCTGCTGTGTCTTTCTTTGTGAAGTCAGTGCTCGTGAAAGAGAGAGAAGAACACTTGAGAAAGAAAGAAAGAAAGAACAAAATCGATATCTCCAATTGAAGAGAGTTAGTTGTGTTTGCTGACATCTTTATTGGCTGGTGTCCAGAACAAATGTTGCAGTTCTTGTTGAAGGCAACAAGGCTTAGTGTTATTTTATTTAATTAATTAATTATTTATTATTTATTTATTTATCTATTTATTTATTCTTTTTTATTTACTTATCTATTCTTTTCTTTCGAGGATAATGGAATAAACACTCGCGTATTTTTTTGTTTTTACATTCAGTCCCCGTTTGTGGGAGTCTGCCTGTAAAGCCAGGGTCAAAATCATCCCTTCTCAAAATTGAATGCAAAATGGGTATCTGTTTGTCTACTGTCTGTTGTAGATGTTAGATTCTTACTGTAACACCCCCCAAAAAAAAAACACAACAACAACACAACAACAACTAAACTAAACAAAAACAGCAAACTAAAACATAGTGCGGCAGAAAATGTACACCATATTTCATAAATTAAAAAAAAAGGAAATTAAAACTAAATCCACAACATTGGGCAGACTTATTTCGTCCTCATGACATAGCCATTACAGTTACGATAATAACAGTTTATCAATTTCAGCGCGCGCGCGCTCCACACACACCACACACACACACACACACACAACACACACCACACCACACACACACACACACACACACACACACACAACACACACACACTCTCTCTCTCTCTCTCTCTCTCTCTCTCTCTCTCCTCCTCTCTCTCTCTCTCTCTCTCGCTCTCGCTCTCGCTCTCGCTCTCTCTTACAACACACACACACACACACACACACACACACACACACACACACACACACACACACACCACACACACACACACACCAAACGAACAAACGAACGTACAAACAAGTAAACAAATAAACTACTGAGTAAACACAAGAAAAAATAAACGAACTTTTGTCCTCCCACAAACTGATAAAAAAGCACACAACTTCAAGCCAGGGATTCTGACGCTAACTAACATAACTAACGTTTTTAAACAGCAAATCCTGAAACTCTACAAGCATGCATAATATAACTCTGAAAGTGGAAACTGTAAATTCTGAAACTCTGCAACCATGCATAATGTAACTCTGAAAGTGGAAACAGCAAATTCTGAAACTCTACAAGCATGCATAATTATGTAACTCTGAAAGTGGAAACTGTAAATTCTGTAACTCTGCAAGCATGCATAATGTAACTCTGAAAGTGGAAACTGTAAATTCTGTAACTCTGCAAGCATGCATAATGTAATTAACTCTGAAAGTAGGAAACTGCAGTGACCTCAATCCAAAAGCTTATGCAGCAGATCAATATCACTGTTGTAAGTAACACGCATCTGCCGTATCTGTTAATTTCTACGGCTTAGCATCGCTTATGACCTGACCTTCACC
>CM060322.1:43503590-43508590 GCA_030674155.1 Stramonita haemastoma | reverse complement strand
ATCCTGACTGTACATCCTGCCTGTAACAGCCACATCCCGAGTGTGCATCCTGACTGTACATCCTGACTGTGCATCCCGACTGTGCATCCGACTGTGCATCCTGACTGTGCATCCTGACTGTACATCCTGACTGTACATCCTGACTGTGCATCCTGACTGTACATCCTGACTGTACATCCTGCTGTAACAGCCACATCCGAGTGTGCATCCTGACTGTGCATCCTGACTGCATCATGACTGTACATCCTGACTGTGCATCCGACTGTGCATCCCGACTGTGCATCCTGACTGTGCATCCTGACTGTACATCCTGACTGTGCATCCTGACAGTGCATCCTGACTGTACGTCCCGACTGTACATCCCAACTGTACATCTGACTGTAACAGCCCCATCCTGACTGGAACAGCCCATCCTGACTGGAACAGCCCATCCTGACTGACTGGAACAGCCCCATCCTGACTGACTGGAACAGCCCCATCCTGACTGACTGGAACAGCCCCATCCTGACTGGAACAGCCCCATCCTGACGGAACAGCCCCATCCTGACTGGAACAGCCCCATCCTGACTGGAACAGCCCCATCCTGACCGGAACAGCCCCATCCTGACTGACTGGAACAGCCCCATCCTGACTGACTGGAACAGCCCCATCCTGACTGACTGGAACAGCCACATCCTGACTGACTGGAACAGCCACATCCTGACTGGAACAGCCCATCCTGACTGACTGGAACAGCCCATCCTGACTGGACCAGCCCCATCCTGACTGGACCAGCCCCATCCTGACTGGAACAGCCACATCCTGACTGGAACAGCCCATCCTGACTGGAACAGCCACATCCTGACTGACTGGAACAGCCACATCCTGACTGACTGGAACAGCCACATCCTGACTGACTGGAACAGCCACATCCTGACTGACTGGGACAGCCACATCCTGACTGGACAGCCCATCCTGACTGGAACAGCCCCTTCCTGACTGGAACAGCCACATCCTGACTGGAACAGCCCCATCCTGACTGGAACAGCCCATCCTGACTGGAACAGCCCCATCCTGACTGGAACAGCCCCTGACTGACTGGAACAGCCCTGACTGACTGGAACAGCCACATCCTGACCGACTGGAACAGCCACATCCTGACTGACTGGAACAGCCACATCCTGACTCTAACAGGTACATCCTGACTGGAACAGCCACATCCTGACTCTAACGGGCACATCCTGACTGGAACAGCCACATCCTGACTCCAACAGGCACATCCACATCCTGACTGGAACAGCCACATCCTGACTGACTGAAACAGCCACATCCTGACTCCAACAGGCACATCCACATCCTGACTGTAACAGCCACATCCTGACTGACTGGAACAGCCACATCCTGACTCCAACAGGCACATCCACATCCTGACTGTAACAGCCACATCCTGACTGACTGGAACAGCCACATCCTGACTCCAACAGGCACATCCACATCCTGACTCCAACAGGCACATCCTGACTGTAACAGCCACATTCTGACTGACTGGAACAGCCACATCCTGACTGACTGGAACATCCACATCCTGACTCCAACAGGCACATCCACATCCTGACTCCAACAGGCACATCCACATCCTGACTGTAACAGTCACATCCTGACTGACTGTAACAGCCACATTCTGACTGACTGGAACAACCACATCCTGACTCCAACAGGCACATCCACATCCTGACTCTAACAGGCATATCCTTTTTATTTATTCATTTATTTATTCTTTTATAACGAGGATAATAAGATAAGCACTCGTGCTTTTTTTTTTTACATTCAGTCCCCGTGTGTATGCAGCTTTGTGAATCTCGTCATCTGTTCCTGTGACTGTAACAGGCACATCCTGAGACAGTAACCAGGTACAGGCACATCCTGATTGTAACAGGCACATCCTGATCTGTAACAGGCACATCCTGATTGTAACAGGCACATCTAAATCCTGATTGTAACAGGCACATCCTAAGGATCTGATGTAACAGGCACATCCTAACAGGCACATCCTGATTGTAACAGGACACATCCTAACAGGCACATCCTGACTGTACGGAATCCTACAGGCACATCCTGACTGTAACAGGCACATCCTGAAGGCACATCCTGTAACAGGCACATCCTGACAGGCACATCCTAACAGGCACATCCTGACTGTAGCAGGCACATCCTGACAGGCACATCCTGACTGTAACAGGCACATCCTGACTGTAACAGGCACATCCTAACAGGCACATCCTGACTGTAAAGGCACATCCTGACAGGCACATCCTGACTGTAACAGGCACATCCTGACAGGCACATCCTGACTGTAACAGGCACATCCTGACCGTAATAGGCACATCCTGACAGGCACATCCTGACTGTAACAGGCACATCCTGACAGGCACATCCTGACTGTAACAGGCACATCCTGATTGTAACAGGCACATCCTAACAGGCACATCCTGACTCATGCAGTCATTGTTCCAGAGCTGTTACTCCCCCAGTCTGCCATTAAATGGAAGACTGCCCTCGGACTATCAACCCAAATCAATGGCCTGTGTTCTATGGCTGAATCACCAGGCGTGTTCCATAATGCATGGTCTGATTTTTTTTTCCGCTTCAGTTGTTGTATTGTGTTGTAGTTGTTGTTGTAGTTGTGTTGTGGTGTGTTGTGGTGTGTTGTGGTGTGGTGTGGTGTGGTGTGGTGTGGTGTGGTGTGGTGTGGTGTGGTGTGGTGTGGTGGTATGGTGTAGTGTGGTGTGGTGTGTTGTGTTGTGTTGTGTTGTGTAGTGTAGTGTTGTGTTGTGTGGTGTAGTGTATTGTACTGTACTGTAGTGTGTTATGTTGTATTGTTTATATTGTAATGTGTTGTATTGTATTGTAATGTGTTGTATTGTACTGTATTGTATCTTGTCGTATTCCCTGGGCTATTGCATTGTGCTGTATTGTATTGCGTTGTATTGCACTGTATTGTGTTGTGTTATATTGTACTGTACTTGATCGTATCGTATTCCCTGAGTTGTTGCACTGTATTGTACAGTATATATAGTTTTGTATTATGTTGTCTTGTAATTGTACTGTATTGTATTGCATTAATAACAGCAAAATTTCTGTCTGTAAAATTGAGGATGCTCTCTATGTGGATATCGCGTCGCCACAAGAGCAGTGCCACCAATACAAAAAATAGATGACTCGTCTTCGTGAGGATTTGTTTTCCTATGATACAGGCTTTTTTCCCAACAGAATTTTGCCATGGACATCTATTTTTTGCATTACCTCCAGACCACCGACCCATGCCCATTCCACACCAGTTCTGCTTCCCCATATTTCTCATTCTATTCTCATCACCCAAGCCATAGACAGGTTTGCCCTGTCAGTATTCTCAGGGGACGGGATAGTTCAGTAGTCACAGCACTCTGCTTTCCCCACGCCATTGTTAAGCAGCATCGAGCGTGGTTTCCAAGTGGATCGGTGACCTTTTGCACGCCTTGGTTTCAGAACAGTCCACCAGTTCACCCAGATGTAAATGAGAACCTGCCCTCTTCTAGGGTCATGGAAGGTAAAGGAGCGAGGGAGAGGAGATGGGCACTGCCTTCAATATGCTGGGCCCTAGAGAAGCTGAGGTCTCTGATGCCTTGCTTCCCTACGACCACATAAGTTATGGGAAACCTTTACCTTTTTTTTTTTTTAACCCTATTCTCAGAGACAGAAGTTCGTGGGGGCCTATCACTATTAAGCCATTTTAAGGCCACTGACCAAAGGAGCCCTGCACTGCTGCTAAGTCATTTTGATGGTGGTCAGTGTCGTTTGTTCTGATCCAACGTATACACAAAAGACAACACACACTAAGCCCTCTACTGACCACAGGGATAACTTTTACTCTTGTTTTTCATTTCGAGGATAATAAAATAAGCACTCATATGCTTTTTTACATCCATGCCCCGTGTGTATGCAGTTTTGTCGATTTGTTCATCCGTTCCCACCGGCAAACGATGGCCTAGCTACTCTTCCGAAATGCGGAACAGGATTTAACGTGTGCACAAGATGTTCTGCGTGCGTTCGCACACGGGGCCTCGGTTTAAAGTCTCATCCGAAGGACTTTTGGGAAGAGTGGAGTTGGCACTGATGGTAACTCCAGAGGAAAAATCCTCTCGAACGGGAATCGAACCCGGGTCGTCAAATAGCGAGCGCAATGTTTTATTTATTTTATTTATTTATTCTTTTATATCGAGGATAACAGAATAAGCAATCATGTGCTTTTTTTCATCCGGTCCCCGTGTGCATGCAGTTTTTGTAAATATTGTCATCTGTTCCCACCGGCACACGATGGCCTTTTCTTCCGAAAAGCGGAATAGGATTTAACGTGTGCGCAAGATGTTCTGCGTGCGTTCGCACACGGGGCCTCGGTTTAAAGTCTCATCCGAAGGACTTTTGGGGAGAGTGGAGTCAGCACTGATGTTAACTCCAGGAAGAAAATTTCCTCGACCGGACTCGAACCCGGGTCTTCAAATTGCCAGCGCAATGTTCTGACCACTAGGCTATCCGCCCCCCATGTTCTGACCACTAGGCGGCACTGATGTAAACTGCATCTTGAAGGAGGTTCGAACCTGGGTCAGCAGATCACATGGAGCTAGACTGGGTCATATCAGTCAGTACCCATCAACTCTGTGGCGGTAACCATCACCACATTCCCCAGAGCCCCCCTACCCTCCTCCCACCCCCAACTGACTGCATATCTAGATGGCCGAAAGATGGCATTGTATGCATGTGTGTGTGTTTGTGTGTGTGTGTGTGTATGTGTGTGTGTGTTTGCGCGCGTGCGTGTGTGTGTGCGAGCGTACGTGTGTGTGTGTGTGTGTGTGTGTGTGTGTGTGTGTGTGTGTGTGTGTGTGTGTGTGTGCGCGTGCGTGCGTACGTGTGTGTGTGTGTGTGTGTGTGTGTGTGTGTGTGTGTGTACGTGTGTGTGTGTGTGTGTGTGTGTGTGTGTTTTGTGT
>CM060322.1:43493590-43496090 GCA_030674155.1 Stramonita haemastoma | reverse complement strand
GTAGGGCCTACGCGTCAGTCAATGTGCACGCATACACAAACACGCGCATGTGTGTGTGTGTGTGTGAGAGAGAGAGAGAGAGAGAGAGAGAGAGAGAGAGAGAGAGAGAGAGAGACAGAAGACAGAGAGACAGAGAGACAGAGAGACAGAGAGAGACAGAGAGAGACAGAGACTCAGACAGACAGACAGACAGACAAAATAATTTTCTCTTTCCTCCCCCCCCAAAAAAAAAAAAAAAATAATAATAATAATAATAAGAGGGAATGCGAGCATAAGAGAAAAAAAGAAAGAAAAAAAAACCAGTAACAACAAAATACCCGGCCTTTCCCTGTCCCCACGGCTCTAACACAGACAGTCCAGGGGAGACAGTGCAGTGATCATAGCATTGCGAAATGGTGAAAACTGGCAGCAGACAAGGCGATTATTAGCCTCTGATCTTCAGCTTCAAACACGCTCAACACTTTTGTTCTCGGTTTGAAGAGAGGAAATTGGAGATGCCATGCGCACACTCATAATAAGCCTATAGGCCTACAATCAGATGGAGTTTCCATTGACACCAACTGCACATGCGCGATTTCTAGCTGTGCGTGCGTGCGTGTGCGCGCGGACGCGCACGCACGCACACATACACACACGACACGCACGCACGCACGCACGCACGCACCACCACACACACACCAACACACACACACACACACCACACACATCACACACACACACACACACACACACACACACACACAACACAACACACACACACACGACACAACAAAACACAACACACACACACACAACACACACACACACACACACACACACACACACACACACACACACACACACACACACCACACACACACATTCACACACACACACACACACACACACACACACACACACACACACACACACACACACACACACACACACACAACACAACACAACACAACACAACACAACACAACACAACACAACACAACACACATACACACACCACCACCACCACACCACACCACCACCGCCACCACCACCACACACCACCACCACCACACCACACCACAACACAACACAACACTGTCCAGCAAAATACCCCCCCCCCTCCCCCCTACCAAAGTCTATATATAGACACACAGAAATGTGAAACGTCAGAGCGAAGATGGATGATATGGGATTGACTGCAAACTCTTCCCACTGTCTACTGTTACCAACTGTCCACTCTGGTTCTGACCCCCCACCCCCACCCTACTGACCCCCCCTCCCCCACGCCCACCCCACCTCCTCCTCCTCCACCACCCTCCCCCAACCTCCTCCAACCTCCTCCATGTCCACTCAGATTCTGCTCTCATGCCCTCAACAGCCCCCGTCCCCTTTTCACAACCAACCCCCTCCATATCATTAATATCCATGAGAGTCACCTTTACCTACTGTCCACTCTGACACCACCACCACCACCCTCTGTGCCCATATTTCATCCTCCTCCTCTCCCTTCCATCTACTGTCAGTGTCAGTTTATCACCTTTGGGTATTTAGTGTTTAGCTTAAGGGCTGACATCGTTTTCGCCAACGGTCACGGAAAAGATACGGTTGGAACTTCTGTCAACTTTACTAAGGTGCTAGTCTAGATACTTTTTTTGAAGAGATTTGTATTCGTTGTTGTTGTTGTTGTTATGGGTTCCCCAGCTCACCCAGAATTATGCACTCTGATCCAACTCACTCATCCCACCTGGGAATCACTGTGAGATAGGAAATACACTGGATGAGGAGTTTGTGTGTATGACTTGTTTTCAAGTACCTCACCATATAAGGCAGCCATACTTCGCCTTCAGAGGATTTTTTTTCCTTTATTAAAAGAGAGTTGTGAGTTGTTATGTTGAGAGCTTGTCATGGTTGAAGGCAATCTTAACACAGCATTTTACAAAATAACATTTTGATATCAATAAATAACATTTTCATATCAATAACTGACAAAGCTTTTGTCCCGAGCCAGGATTTGGTATTTGAAACGATCTCTTTTGTATAAGACAGAGTGTGGCTAACTCATATTCCTTCTGCGAAATGTATTCATTCCAGGCATTCTCAAATGCAAATCTAGCTATGATCTTTCCCATTTGTATGATCTATTTTGCTTCCAGTTTGTTTGTTTTTCTGGATTTTAATGTTATATTTAGTCTCTCTGGATTGCTCAGTGGTCAGAACACTCGCTTTCCCCAAGCTAAGGTTAAACAGCATCGAGCGTGGTTACCAACTGGATGGGTGACCGTTTGCGCGCCTTGGCTTTAGTATAGTCCCCCAGTTCACCCAGCTGTAAATGGTTGCCTACCTTCTTTAAGGTCAGGGAAGGTTAATCAGCGAGGGAAAAGAGATGGGCGCCGCCCTCAATATGCTGGCCCCTAGAGAAGCTAATATCTCTGATACCTCGCTTCCCTACGACCACACAGGTTATGGAACACCTTTACCTTTTACCTTTAAATCTAGCAATGTACTCGTCCAATTTGTGTGA
>CM060322.1:43441090-43481090 GCA_030674155.1 Stramonita haemastoma | reverse complement strand
AGAGAGAGAGAGAGAGAGAGAGAGAGAGAGAGAGTGACGTGAAGAGAGAGAGAGAGAAGAGAGGGAGAGAGAGGGAGAGAGAGAAGGGGGGATGGGGGGAGGGAGGGAGAGGAGAGAGGGAAGGAGAGAGAGAAAGAGAGAGAGGGGGCAGAGAGAGAGAAAGGGAGACAGAGACAAAGAGAAAGAGACAGGAAGAAAGAAAGAGAGAGGAGGAGGAGGAACACACATAAACTGCATATTCATCCTAGCCTCCCAAAACACAAATGGCACTTTTTCTCTTGTGTGGGCCAGCACACGATACCCAACACAAAAGCTGTTATCTCAGACACACACACTTCAATCTGAGTGCAAGTCAACTGAAATCGGTTTATGCAAACATAATAAAACTGTTAAGTAAGATTCTAATTCAGGCATAACAACAACAACAACAACAACCAAAGAGACACAAAACTGCAAGCAACAAAAAATATATATAACAAAAAAATCACAAGAAGCATGTCAACGATTGTCACAGAAAATGCAAAAAAAAAAAAAGAGACACATTTGCAAATTGATTTTATGCATCACATACTGTAGCATAGGATCGGATTAAAAATGGGAAAAAAACAAAACAAAAAAGAAACTGTCAGTTGAACCAAATGTATCAGTAAGTGTGTGGCTACATCAAGCAAAAACAATACTAGTTACAATTCTGTTTTAATGTAGAAAGATCGTTGGGGGAAGAAAAAAAAGATTCAAATACACCCTGTTCTAGTTGGATTTTTTTCTTCTCAAGAATGACACTGATTCTACAGCAGAGACAAAACTACATGTTAACTTTTTCTGTCTTTCATTCCTCACTTGAGCGATGTTCAACAAAATAAACATTTTACAGATGTGACCAGTATTGCCTATCATAAGGCAGCCACATTCCAACTTCAGGGAACTAGCTAATTGAATGAAAAGGATGAAGATGTGTAATGAAACCACAGCCTTTTATAAAGCCATCAAGTTAGTAAGATTTCCAAACAAGAGCCTTCAATAATACTATCCACAAAATAAAACAGACATTCTTATCTATCTGGATATTGGTTTAGAGCCTTCAAGAATACTATCGAAAAAATAAAACAGACATTCTACCTGGATAAAAGCACAGACAAATATCAATCGGCAATAAGCTTCTCACAACAGAATACACCCACCCCCCCCCCCCAAGCTTCAGTACACAGATGGGACTGTCAGATCCATATACATCCATTTCTTGAAAGATATTTTTTTCCAGAAGCAAAGATACCTATCACCTCTTTTCCTCAACACATAAAGCACAAAAATTACAAAACAAAAAAATCACTTTACACAACCAGACTTCATTTTACATAATGCATAATAGTCACTCAAACATGCATCTGGGTCAATAACCGGGTCAATAACTGGGTCTATACCTGGGTCAACACCTGGGTCTATACTGGCAACCCTGGGTCTAACCCGTGGTCAACACCTGGGTCAACCTGGGTCTATACCTGGGTCAACCTGGGTCTACACAGTGGTCACACCTGGGTCAACACTTGGGTCAACACGGTTATACCTGGGTCTACACTGGCACACCTGGGTCTTTACCTGGGTCAACACCTGGGATTTATACCTGGGTCAACATACACAAATAATTGCACAGATAAACTGCCACTTAGGTTCCTGTGGAAATTTTGAACAGATCTGAGTGGTTCAGATCTAAGTGGTTCTTTTAATTTCTGATTCAAAGTGATAACATAGGAACTTGTTTTGATGGAGACAAGAGAGGAGAGAGAGAGGAGAGAGAAGAGAGAGAGAGAGAGAGAGAGAGAGAGAGAGAGAGAGAGAGAGACAGAAGACAAGAAGACAGAAGACAGACAGACAGACGAAGAAGACAGACAGACAGAGAAAGAAACAGAGGAGAGAGAGACAAGACAGAGACAGACAGAAGAAGAGAGGAGAGAGACAGACAGAAGACAGACAGACAGACGAAGACAGAAGACAGACAGACAGACAGACTGACAGACAGACTTCAGAGGTGAGAGAGATGATGATAAGTACAACCAGTTCAAGTTTATCAAATGAAAAAACATGCAGTGAATTGACAGACAGTCAGAAACAGAAAAACATACACAGAAAAAAAAATCAACATCACTGGTTAATGGTCCCACCACCCTCAATATTCAGCAGGCAAGGTATGAACATTACAGTCATCCTTGGTGAAGCAGGCATACTCAAGTTCCTTGGAATCAGAGAACATCTATTCATCCTTGGTGAAGCAGGCATACTCAAGTTCCTTGGAATCAGAGAACATCTATTTCATCCTTGGTGAAGCGGGCATACTCAAGTTCCTTGGAATCCAGAACATCTATTCATCCTTGGTGAAGGTGCATATCAAGTTCCTTGAATCAGAGAACATCTATTTCATCCTTGGTGAAGCAGGCATACTCAAGTTCCTTGGAATCAGAGAACATCTATTTCATCCTTGGTGAAGAGGCATACTCAAGTTCTTGGAATCAGAGAACATCTATTCATCCTTGGTGAAGCGGCATACTCAAGTTCTCTGAAATCAGAGAACATCATTTCATCCTTGGTGAAGCAGGCATACTCAAGTTCTCTGAAATCAGAGAACATCAATTTCATCCTTGGTGAAGGGCATACTCAAGTTCTCTGAAATCAGAGAACATCAATTCATCCTTGGTGAATAGTGCATACTCAAGTTCTTGAAATCAGAGAACATCTATTCCATCCTTGGTGAAGCGTGCATACTCAAGTTCTTGAAATCAGAGAACATCTATTCCATCGGAACATCTATTCATTACTCCTTGAGACTTCATCCCTTTCCCCACATACTCAAATGTTCCAAACTCAGAACCAGTTAGTCCTACTCACTCCTGTTCATTCACCCCACCCTACCACCCTTACTCACTTTCATCTGTGTAAGTGAATGGGCATTGTCTTACGAGTTTTGAAAAGGGGGTCATTTTCAAAGCGCATGTGCGAACAAACACACACCACACACCATCACACACACACACCACACACACACACACACACACAGCGAGGAAAAGAACGCACACAAGTTTTAGCTGACCAAAAGCATTTGAACGATGCCACAAGTCTAAGAAGTCATGCTTACTAGATTTCATGGTCACTTTCCGCCAAGTCAATGAAACCCAAAAAATCAGAAAAGAACAAAAAGTAGATTCTCAGTGCTCAAGATGATTACCTAGTTACAAAGAACTGACAAAGAAAAAAAAACACACACTATCTTCTCTTCATTTTCTAGTAACAATAAAAATTCAAAAACCATTCTATCTTCTCTTCATTTTCTGATAACAATAAAAAAAATAAAAAAAATTAAACCCATTCTATCATCTCTTCATTTTCTAGATACAATAAAAAATTTAAAAAATTAAATCCAGCCAATCTTTTCTTCAGATAATCATCTTACACAGCATGTACAGAAGAAAAAAAAAACACTGACACATATGGAACATCTGAAACGCCAGAAGACAGATGAATGGCAACATGCACGATGTACAGTACAGTACAGTACAGTACAGTACAGTACAGTACAGTACAAACTTGAGCAGCACAGCACATCACAGTCTGTTGTAAGCAGCACAAACATCAGCATGAAGACAAACTATCAGCAAGCACGAATGTATAAATATATATATGTATATATAATGTTAATTCGCGTGGTTCATCTTAGTGAGTCAGACATGATAGTTGAAGTATTAGGATTGTGTAATATATATATATATATATTATAATTATATATATATATAATATATATATATATATATATAATATATATATATAGATAATATATAGTTATAATTTCATTTACATTACATGTATATATACATACATGTATACATGTATACATTATTAATATATATATATATATATATATATATATATATATATAATATATATATATAATATATATATATATATATATATATATATATATATATATATACTGGTAAACTCATGCCTCAACATTCTTGGTGATATACTTGAATGATATAGCATTAGCATTACCACTCTTACTTTCAATGAGAAGAATACAATGCTGATAAGCTCAAACCTCAACATTCTTGATGATATACCCGACTGATATCAGCATTACCACTCTTACTTTCAATAAGAATACAATGCTGGTAAACTCAAACCTTAACATTCTTGGTGATATACCTAAACGACACAAGCATTATATATATTTACTTTCAGTATGAAGAAGAATAAGACAAAAAGTAAACAGCAACTGCCGAATTTCTTGCAAGGAGCAATTTTTTTTTTTTCATTTTGATGTAGGACTATCACATTCCTTTCATATCTGCTTCTCAAAGTTTTCTCAGGGACTATCAGACATATTTCATGTTTGTTATCAAATGTGTCGCCCTCAAATTTTGCTGCCCCTAGAGAAGCTGAGGTCTCTGATGCCTCGCTCCCTATGACCACATAGGTTATGGGACACCTTTGACTTTTTTTTTAATCACTGGTTCTTCCTTCCCAACCCCTTTATACCTCATACCCATCCAGCAGTGCCTTCTCCTTACCTTTCAAAACAGTCCTGCTTCTTTTTTTCCTTTCAACTGAAATCCTGGTAAGATCTATCCGCTTATACTAGGTTTTTCTTGTCCTCTCAAAATAAAATAATTTAAAAAATAGACTAAAAGTAAAGTAACTAAGAATAACTTTACCTAAACAAGAAATAAAACAAAGAGTTCATCAGTTCAGCTTTTCTTGTGGAAACATCTGAGTTACCCATTTTTTCATGTATGTGATGGAAGAAAATCATTCCACAAAACTGCCTGATATGTCCAAGACAGGGCTCATATTCTCAAAGGTGAAATATATTTGACATGTACACACACACTTTCTTGTGATGTTAACATGCCCAGTTTTTTCTGGTAAAAATAGAAAAATGAACACTGTGTACGATCTTTTTTGCTTTTTATGAATAATAAACACTGTGTATGACTTTTTGCTTTTTATAAATAATAAACATACACACATTTAAATCACAAACTTCTATCTCTGAAACCTATCAAATAATGTGAATGAGATTCAGTCTTGGTAAAAGAAAAAAAAATTTTTAAAACAAAAAAAACAACAACTGCTGGCACCATCAGACACTTACACCAGTAAACAAAAAAAAACTAAAAAAAAACAACCCAAAACCACAGATAAAATTTTTAAATGATATCTGGCAAAGGGTAATACTTATCTATCAACTCTTTCTAACCATTCATGGCTTTTCCTTATATTTCTGGAGGTATACAAAGAACAAAACGAGAAGGAAAAAATAAAGACAGTTATATAGATGATGACAAAGCGTACAGCACAGAGGGACACAATTCAAATATCAATGGGTTTTTTTTCGGTTAAAAAATCAAATGTGTAAAAAAAAAAAAAAAAAAAAAAAAAAAAGAGACCATAAAGGGACGTTTTTCAAATTGTAAAGCCTCAGCTTTCAAAATAAATAAATTTGGCACCATTTCCAAACCAACAAAACATTAATCAAAAGCAGTACAGCCCATGATGAAAGCCCACAGTGCAAGGGAGATAATAGCATGACTGCAGCCAAACCTCTCATTACATAAAGCAAGGCTTATGAAGCAATACACACAAGCAGATTTTTTTTGTCTTGATAAAGCTTCTTGACATCTGTTTTATCTCTAAAAAAAATTCCTTTCTCTCTTTCAGCAATGAATCTTCTGGAAATCCACCCTATCTCCTAGATTTATTATCTACCCTGTGTTTTCTAGAAATCGACCCTGTGTTTTCTAGAAACCTATCCTTTCTTCTCTGCTCTATCTTCGAGCTAGAAATCCACCTCAGATACTAGAAATCCATCCTGTTCTTTAGAAATTCCCATACCTACTAGAAATCCACACTATCTTCTGAACACCCATTATATCTTCTCTGCCCTTTCTTCTAGGAATCCACACTATCTTCTAGAAATCCACCCTAACTTCTACAAATCCATTACTATCTTCTAAAACCCATTAAAATCTTCTCTGCCCTATCCTCTAGAAATCCACCATATCTTCTAGAAAATCAACTGTTTTCTAGAAATCCACTCTTTATCTTTCAGAAATCTACCATCACTCTCTTTCACAAATGCACTCTTTTATAAATCCACACCCTTCAAAAATTCAACCATATCTTATAGAAACAACCAGTCTCTTCAAAAGTCCACTCTCTTCCAGAGAAATCCAGTCTAGATTCCAGTACCTACTCCTCTTTCTAGAATCCACTCTGACTTTAAGAAATCCACCTTTTCCTCTAGAAATCAATTTTCTCTTTTTGAAAATCCTGAATCTCTTCCAAACCCACTTTTCTCTTCCAAAAAAGTTGCCATCTTTTAGAAATCTGTTGTCTCTCCCAAAAATTCACCATATGTCAAAAATTCTATTCTGTCTTCCAAAAAATCACCATCATTTAGAAAGCTGTTCTGTCTTCTAAAAAATTACCATCTTTTAGAAATGTATTTTCTCTTAAAAAATCACTATCTTTTAGAAATCTATTCTGTTTCCAATAATTCACCATCTTTTAGAAATCTGTTCTGTCTTCCAAAAATTCACCATCTTTTAAAATCTATTCTGTCTTCCAATAATTCACCATCTTTTAGAAATCTGTTCTGTCTTCCAAAAATTCACCATCTTTTAAAAATCTGTTCCGTCTTCCAAAAAATCACCATATTTAAGAAATCTGTTCTCTCTTCCAAAAATTCACCATCTTTTAGAAATCTGTTCTCTCTTCCAAAAATTCACCATCTTTTTAAAATCTGTTCTCTCTTCCAAAAATTCACCGTCTTTTAGAAATCTGTTCTGTCTTGCAAAAATTCACCATCTTTTAGAAATATGTCCTGTCTTCCAAAATTCACATCTTTTAGAAATATGTCCTGTCTTCCAAAATTCACCATCTTTTAGAAATCCACTATGTCTCCCAGAAATCCACTCTATCAAATACACCATTTTGGTTTATCCACTTTAATCACACAAAGCAAACCAAAAAAAAACCCTGACAAAACAAACTGATCATATGCACAAAAAGCAACCCTCCCTCCCCCCACCCCCTTTTCATTTCTAGGTCATAACAGATAAGAGAAGTAAAGACACAGAACTGATACAGATAGTATCCTAAAGCAAAAATCATGATGCCTTATTGATTAAGCCTTTGTTTCCATGATGGAACAACAGAAAGGACATGAATGAAAACAGGAGACAGAGAGAGGAAGAGAAAACAGATAAAGTGAGAGCAGGAGATGGATACAAAAATTACTTAGTGAGTACATCGTTTCGTTTTATTCACTGAAGAAAAAAATCACTGTTTTCTTTCTTTCTTTTTAAATAAATTGTTTTTATAAACATATCATGGTGTATGTGAAAGACAGTGAGAGAGGCATACAGTTACACACACACACACACACACACACACACACACACACACACACACACACACACACACACACACACAAATTTGCCTGTTAAAACTACCAGTATTAAAACAAAACAAAAACGAATGACAGACGATAGTAAATAAATGAATGGCATCATAATGATACAAAGTAATTAGCCCCACCATGGAAAATCAAACCAAAAACAAAGTTTAAATGGACTTTTAATAAATAAAACAATGACATACAATACAATATGATGCAATTCATACACCATCAAAACTGATGATATTACAACATAACAAAATTACACTATGGATAAGACTTACCTACCAGGAAAAAAAGTCCCTTACTTCATTAAAAAGGCAAGACATAAAGAGACCATCACAAATGGTTCGATTAGTAAACGTAACAAAAATTGGTGACAAACCACAAAAAACATCACACACACACACACACACACACACACACACACACACACACACACACACATAACCTTGCAAAAATTATTGACTGCCTTTTCAAAATTAAAAACAATATCCTGCAAATTCCACAAATATTCTTTTGATCTAAAATATTCAACCTACCTCTCACAGTCATAAATACAAATACACTTACAAACACACACTAAGCAACATTTTTAGAATGTGGATCCGCAACAAACAAAAAAAGTTTTAAATGTAAGTTTGGCACTGATATGGTTTTGGGGTAAAAAATGATGAATATTACAACAGAATTTTCACCAAATAATGCCTTAGCTTCATTCCAACCTACCATGAAATAATAAAATAAAAACAATTACCAATACTACCCCCACCTCCCTCCTATATTAATAACAATAGGTACACAGTAGCATATGACTAATATTACCTTTAGCCCAACCAAACCTTGGCCATTAGTACAGTCGCCCCCCAATTCACCCAGCTGTATATGGTACTGCCCTCTTTAGGGTCAGGGAAGGCAAAGCAGCTGAGGGAGAGGAGATGGGCGCTGCCCTCAATATGCTGACCCTAGAGAAACTGGGTCTCTGATGCCTTGCTTCCTCTAAACACAGGTTGTGGGAACACCTTTACTTTACCTTTTAAACCACAAGGGTCATCCATATAAGGGATGTTTCTTTCAACAAACTTGGTAACAAGAGGCATGAGATGTATCAGTCATAAGTCTTGTCAGAAAACAGCAAGCCTCATCAACAGCAGGACAAACAGTTCATGACATTGATATCATCCTTTATTTTTTGACTCCTTATGAAAATAAGACTAGGCCATCCATACTGATGATACCAGCCCTTCCATTTGCTTTACTACCCTAAAGTTAGAAGAGGGGGGGGGGGGGGGGGAAAAAAGTTTAGAAAAGAGAAAAAATATAATATATATATTATATATATATAATATATATATATTTAATTATATATATGCCAGACAGGTAAATAACACTGCTGAACAGACATCTAAAGCCACTAATAAAAGAATTCAAAAAAAATTAAACTAAATAATCAATAAAACCCCAGTACTTACAGTACAAGACCTACTAGTTATTGCCATAGTAAAGCAGGACACATCTCACAAGACAGACTCCTAAGAAAAAAAGAAAAAAAAAGATAGCTTTTTGGATTTCTTTTAAAAATAAAAAACAGAAAAAATTTAGTTAGACAGTAAGAAAATGGATCGGCTAAAGAAAACAACCCAAAGAAAGAGACGACAGTTCAAACAAAAGAAAGAAGACAGACGCGAAAAAGCAGAAAAAAGGAATTTTTAGCTAAAAATTTAAAGAACAATTGCACAAATTCAAATTTTCCAAATCAAAACTAAAACAACAAGATATTAGAGAAAAAAAACCACACACACGAGAAGAATACAGACTTGGTGTCATGCAGCGATAATCACAATCACCATGCTGGCTCGTCTTCTACTCCTGATTCAAAGACGCTTTGATCCCATAAGTTGCTTTGATGCCACCTCAGAATCAATGTCACCAGCCTTGTCACAGTGAGAAGGGCTATACAATTCTGAAATGGCACCTTTTTTTTGCTTTGGTTTTAGTTTGTTTGGTTTCTTTTGTGCTTTTTTTATATATTATTTTTGTTGGTTATCTGGTTTTTATTGGGAGGGGGGGGGGGGGTGCGGGTTTTTTTGGTTGCCCCAGTACATCATTTACAATCGTCTTTCATGTATGACTGCAACAAAATGTTGCAAAATTTTGTACAGGAACTTTGAAAATTTGGTTTTGATCAATGCATGTAAAGATTGTTAACAACACATGACTATATCTATGTGTTACGTTTTGAGATGGAAGGGTGCACACAAAAATAATGATTTGATATGTAGAAATTTGAATGAAAATGTTTGTTGTTGTTTTGAATGGCGCTAAGCTGGTGACTGTAATAAACATGAATGCTGGTCAAGGTTTCTGGACTAACGGTCCAATGCGGGTATAATTTTTGTTTTTGTAAATATGTATGACTAGCCATAGTGTAGACATATTGTTGCTTCCTTACAACAAAACATACCATACATAATGTTACACTACAGGCATAGAATGTGTGTGCATATGTGTTGTGTGTGTGTGTGTGTGTGTGTGTGTGTGTGTGTGTGCTCGTCGTGTGCGGCGTGCGTGCGTGCGTGTGTGCTGCGTGCGTGGTGTGTGCATGCATGCGTGCGTGCGTGCATGTGTGTCAGTGCGTGTGTAAGGCATAATACATTGAAATGACAGCAAAGCTTAAGCTTGGGAGGATGAAAGGCAATGTTTGCTTGAGCAACGTTCTACTCAAAGCACTGCTAATTCATTTTCACTTAGAACACACTTGGAGTTTCTGGAAAGCAATAACCGAATGCAATACCATTTGACAAAAACCCTATCATCCTCAGTTACACTGTTCATTTGTCTGCTCAATGCCACATTATGGAAAACATGTCTGACTGAGGTAAACAAATATGTGTATAAAGAAAAAAGATAAAAAAAAAATAATAAATAAATAAATAAATAAATAAAACTATGTATATAAGTATAAAGAGAAACAGTAAGCCTGAACACTGTTTGATAGGACCCTTCCACAGTTATAAAAAAAAAAAAAATCAATAATATTTATTTATATTTGCCACACATTCTCTCCTTACAGTAAATGGAAAACTAACTGGAATCAGATAGTGCTCAAATTTTATTCTTATCGATACCTTCTACCTTTCCTTCCAGCAAAACCATCACGATTTCTGTTCATGAATGAACAAATAAACCACTTGCACACACTGCAGTGTCATCACTTCCGTCAGCACATTGAAAAGCAAAAGTAAATGATATTTTTTTAAGTAATCAACATACAATTCATGAAAACAGATGGTGAACGCCTGAAATCCTTTCTTGCAATGCAATCATCTCAGTAGAAAGACAAAATCAAATGAAGTCGAATGAAGTTTACAGAGTAAGGAAAATAGGATTTACAAAGCTGAATGTGAGAACCTAAAATCATTTCCAGCGATAAAATAATCTAAAATACCAACACAAAATCACACATATACCCTGAGTCAAACAAACACGGGGATAATGAGAGTAGACCGGGATTAAAAGTGGATTAAAAAATTCATAAAGATCGATTTGTTTTTTGTTTTAAAAACAGACAGCTGGACAGCTGAAAGAATTAAAAATTCATTTCTACATCTATGGATAAAAATCCTGTTACAAACTCTTAAAAAAAAAATAGTTTTAATCAAAAGCACACAATAAGATTGCAAACAAAACCCTGATTGAGTGATACCCACAAAAATATCTGTAACTTTGTAAAGACTCAAGCAACACCTCCCTCCCCCCCCCCCCACCAAATTTCCCAAAAGCGACTGCACGAAAAAAGACTCTGGATTTTGTTTTTAAAGTACACATAATGATTATCATACCTTTGCAAATAACAAAAGCAAAACAAAACAGACAAAGAAGCACCAAGAGTGAACAACACAATGACATAAACACATACATACATTCAGTAACAGAATTTTACCAGACACAAGTTAATACTTAATCATAAAAAATTCTGACACAAATTTAAAAGAAAGAAAAACCTTCAATAATAACACAAGAAATAAACTCTTTCACCACCAATGGGCAACTTTCGTCGACGGTAAGGGTCATGTTTAAAAAGGACAGTTTTTCATACAGTAATAAGGTTTCACACATACAGCGAACTTGCTTACATAATAGCAGACATACCGTCCTTCACTCCCTGACTCAGATTTAAGTGGAAAAAAGACCATGTCATTCTGACACAGACTGAATTAAAAAAAAAATTTAATATTTAGAAACAGCACTGAAAAATATGCACTGCACTGAAGAAAGTTCGTTCTTCAGTCCAGAACTTGGCAGGGAAAGACCTAAAAAAAAAAAAAAAAAAAAAAAAAAAAAAAAGAATGATGCAGAATTAGCTATTTATCTGCAAACCCTAAGTACCTCCTTTTTCCTAAGAACACAACACAGCTGAGATCACAGATCTACACAAAGGTCAATCAGGAATATAATCAGGAATCAAACAGATGATACGATGAAGAGGAAACCCCACTCATTCCAACGGCATTCACACTACCCTTTACACATAGCACCCTGGTCAGTCACGATTCTTGACAAATAAGACAACCACCCCCCCCCACCAAAAAAAAAAAAAAAAAAAAAAGAGATACCTCATTGCTTGAAACACACAACATCAACATCATCTTCAGATAAAAAAAAAAATCAAACAATATAATAATAACAATAATAATATATGGGATTTATACAGCGCTGAATCTTGTGGAGTACACAAATCAAAGCGCAAATAGACAATTACAAACACATATACATATGCCCTGTCTGTTGTTGTTTTTCATTTTTCTTCTTTTTTTTTTTTTTGGCTTCAAAACTTTCACACCCAAACAAACACAGCATACTTACAAATAAAAACATACGACCATAATGAATAATTAACAATCGATCAGAATGTCCACTTTTTTTCTGCATACAAATAACAATCAGACAAAATAAAATGAAACAAACAAAAACAATTCTTCAAAAAAAAAAAAGGATAATAATATATCCTTTGTGCAACGACTCATTAAAAACAGCAAGAATCTACTATAAGCTCTTCTCCTCTTCATTCCCCAAAACCGTTACAAAGCAAAACAAGCCAAGCCAAGTCAAACTGAGGCAAAAGATATTGGAACCGTTTTGGTGTTAAGAATGACTTTTTGATTTTTTTTCCAATAAAATGCATCTTTGTTTTTTTTAAGCAACTGATTTCGAAATGAAGTCAGTATGTAGCATATCACATGAAAACGAAATTCCAAAACTGATATGACGCATTCAAGATGTAAAAAATAAAACCATATGCACATAAACTGAGAAAAATATGAACAGACATGCACACACATACACTGATAAATATGTATTTCTCTCTACATAATCAAAACGATATATCATAAAAACAAACACATACATGCCATAGACACACTAAGAAATGAAAGGACAAGCACACACTCGTACATAATAACATCTTTTCAACAAAAAAAAAATTTTTTTGGACACATATACACACCAATAAATAAGTTACATCTCTCTCCTCTCTCTCTCTCTCTCTCTCTCTCTCTCTCTCTCTCTCTCTCTCTCTCTCTCCTATCCATCACCAAATAACACACACACACACCACACACACACACACACACACACACACACACAAACATGCTCAGACAATCAGATGAAACATAGATGCATAAGATAAAAACACAATTGAGACATGCTTACGAAAAAAAAAAAATCTCATCTAGAACATATCACACACACATCACCGAATTCAAGGCAGTTGAAAAAAAAAACACACACACACACACATATTATGTACATCCAGAATGTAACAACAGCCATAACATATACATACACTGATACAGCCCAGCAGAATGATGACAATATCAGATATTAAGAAATGGGTCTTGAGCACAACATTCAGGTGATCAGGTCTCGAAGGGGAGAGGGAGGGAGACAGGGGGAGAGAGGAGAGAGAGAGAGAGAGAGAGAGAGAGAGAGAGAGAGAGAGAGAGAGAGAGAGAGAGAGAGAGAGAGAGAGAGAGAGAGAGAGAGAGATAGGGAGAGAGAGGGGAGAGAGAGAGAGAGAGAGGGGGGGGGGGGGGAAGGGGGTGACAGGGAGGTAAGGAGAAGGGGAGGGGGAGTAGTTACTTGCTTAGTACAAAACACTGGTTTTGGTCAACGAGACATAACTAATCTGTACAAAAAAATCACAGTTTGATGTTTGCAATATGGAATATGTCAACAAAAATTCTCTCACTGACAAGTCATATTATAATACATCATAAACTCCAATAACAAGAGAAAAAACAACCAAAACATACCTACAGACTAGATCAACTAATTACCGGTAATTCTGTTAAAACAAAAACCTGCGACATCATCAACCTTTCCCTTCTCATATACGGCCAATACTAACAAAAAGTCATGGGATAGAGTTAACTTGAAGATGAAAAAGATGTAACCTTTCTTATCCCTTCCGATCCCTATATCAAGTGCACTGCCATGGCACACAGACATGCACGCAGGATCATAAAACAGCACGGTAACTACACAGACCCCTGGCAGCACAATATAATGATGTGTGTACAAAAAACACACAACCGAATGCCTGGGAACAATTCAAAGATCGAACTGCCAACAAAACACAAAACACCGAAATGTTATGATGATTTAGGGACACCTTTAACCCTCTTGCATTCGAATTCTCTGAACACAAACTGCCACTAGATTTCGCATTCCATCACAAAATCAGGTCAGGCACACATACATGCTCGCTCGACTTTTCCTCCTTCTAAGTACATACCAGCAGCTATAATTACTTCCAGACTCTCAGCAGGGTTTCTACCTCTAGCCTGATAGAGCTTTGGCATGTGGTAGCAATTAGTGATGGTCACAGTGTAATGGAAATCTACTGTGTGTAAATCCTGGCAAATCCCTGTTCCGGGATTCAGGGGGAGGCAATTATTCAATCCCGGCAAATCCTGCTTCGGGACTAAGAGAGTTAATACATCAACATGAGCATTTCTGGACACCAGAATTTCTGTTGATCTAAAAATACCACAAAACACCATGGCCGATGTTGCTGACAAAGAGAGCCTGGCCCAAAGTTTTCCCTTTCTCCAGAATTTACACCGTTCAAAAGCCAGTTACAACATAAGTTCTGCAGAAAAAAATGACTAACTCCCATACATGCTTCCATCTTATGACCTTCCACAGGAAGACTGATAAATCAAAGAACAGTCCAAAAAGGAAACATGATTATGATGCCCATTGTCATGGTATAAACAGTGCAGTTTTCTTTCTGGTATTGCTTCACTGTCTGTCTGTCTAGCCTATAAGATCTAAGGGCTAGAACACACTAAAGATAATCATACCTTTTGTGCAAGCCTTTCTGCTCTGAAAAACATTCTTTTATAGAGAATGTGTTCCTTTGTTCTTTCTGTCATTTATAGCCACTAATCATTTCAAAAACACTAGTTTCGATGGTTAAGAGCTAATGACGACAGGAACAAATGCAAATAGGGGAAAGTGTCAATGTCACTAACAAAGGCAGGAACAAATGGAGACAGAGGATCATGTCTATCTATGTCACTAGGTGTGGTGGCAAACAGGGTACCCAGGGACGCCAAAAGGCCTAGGTGAGACAGGTGAGAGGGGTTGACCCCAAAAATAAATGCAGCATACATGATAGTCATCTTCAGTCTTCATGGGTTTTACATCCCATTTCTGATGAAAATTTGTGTAAGAATATCTATCTTATGTTAGTTTTCATCTATTGCTAGTTTGATTTTTTTGTTAGTTTTTAAGTTAGTTTTTATCAGGCTCTCTGCAGTGGCCTTCAGGAAAAGGATGCAAGGATAAGCAAAAGTGCTGAAGCCAACACGCTAAGCTAAGCAACCCATCTTTCAGAAAGGCTGAAAGCTACACAACTACCTACCTAGGCACAGACTAAACTCCCTACCTGTGGAATGTATGAAGGAACCCACCCTTTATTTTCTTCTCCATCCCAAACCTGTTTTCATTTTCTAATTACGTCAACAGACTTCTATCATTCTCAACATCTACAGAAGATGTCAACCATGATATCAGGTCTCTTGAGGATGAATTTCATGGATAGGTAAATGTAGTTAATTGCGAGATGCACAGCGCACAAATCCAACATCACTCAGTCAAGAGTGCTATGTTTATCACGCCCTTTCTTTTTACCTCGTCCAAGTGTGGTCAGTTCCTGCTATAATAGCACCAACTGGCCCCATCTGGTATGGGATGGTTGGGTTAATTAGCAGCTGAGAGGAGCTGCAAAATGGAGGAAACTGAGAGCTGTGGATGATGAATCACGAACAGTGTCTTGCGATGCTTTCCAAGAGATCTGTTCCACCAAGCAAGGGTAGACTTGTGAGATCCATTCTTATGTACCATCAACCAAAACCTCATACTGATTTTTTTTTTTTTGTTCCTTGTCTAGAGCTCCAAGGTTTACCAATGGTGTGATTTTTGCATATATGCAACTTTTTTGCCCAGCCATGAAGGTAGTTGTCTATACTGAATAAACTGTGTGCACTGCATCCACACTTCATCAATGACAGGAATTCAACAAAAAAGATTCATCAGAAAAATACCCTGCACTAATCAATGGCAGTTCTACCATTAGAGATTCCTTATGCTTAACAATCTAAAACACAAAAAGAAACAAGAAGTTTTGTCATGATATATCGACATCATTCCATACAATTCCAAGACCTTCAGAAATCAGAACACCACACTGTTCCACATAATACCAAAACATTCCGACAATCAGAACAAAAATATTTTTGGTCATGAAAATACACAAGCGTTTTACATGATTCCGGGACATTCAAGAAATCAAAAACAGAAAACATTTTTGGTCATGAACACACATTATTCCACCATGATTCAAAAAAACAATTCAGAAATCGGAACAGAAACATGTTGGTCACGGTATATGTATGTATATATATATATATACACATCTTTCCACACGATTCCAAGACATGTAGAAAGGAGAGGAGAGGGGCACAGATCACAGGATTGAAGAATACTGACAGCGTCACAGGGAGTGAGTGAGTGAGTGAGAGAACGAGCTCAGTGTGCTGTGCTGGTCTGCAGTCCAGCTAGGCCGAGGTGCACAGCATGGCACGACAGGAAACATGGCGTCGCTATAACTGCACGTCTGCTTCGGCCATCAGTGGTTCCACTTCGTGCTTCTTGGACCCTGCGCCAACAGTGACACGTACAACGTTAGGGTCTGTTTCTGTATCTTTCAGGATTGATTTTTTTTTTTTTTTTTTTTTTTTTTTTTAGCCATGATAAGAAAGCGTGCAAACAAGGTGTATGTCTTATATTGCTATTTACTGATTTATCTATTGATGATTCTTTTTCAGGTTTTTTTGTTGTTTTTTGTTGTTGTTTTTTTAGCTTACAGACCCTTTCAACTGCTTTTGGCCATGCAAAGCCTACAATCAACCCATAAACAAAATATACCACACAATGTTAGTCAAGGCAAGAAAGTCCTATCAAAACAACATTCAACACCCCCTCCCCCCTCCCTTTTATCTCAATTGTGACTGCTTAATTAAAACATATGTATACAAAGGCCTCTATTCTACTATTATTTAATTGACAATGACGGCAAGATGTTATTCATCTGTTACTCAAACTGGCGTAGTCAGAAAACTTTCTTTTGTGTGTGTGTGTGTGTGTGTGTGTTCCTTGGCACCATTTTTGCCAGCCATTAAGGTAGCTACATTCCAACTTCAGGGATGATGTATAAACAGGACACCAGTGTGCATCTGGGGTGTTTGTGGTTTGTTTCCCATCCATTCTTAACCAGCACAAATGACCTACTCTCCTGAAAGGCAGAACAGGTTTTTAACAAATATGCCCAAGATTTTCTGAATACAATCACATGGTGGGCCTCCATTTATAGTCTCATCCAAACAACTTTCCTGGGAGTGGAGTAGTCAGTACTGATGTTAACTCCAGTGAAAAAATCCCCTAGAACAGGTGGTGGCTCAAACCCGGGCTCAATCCTGGGCTATCAAATCACGAGCGCAAAAAAAATAAAATAAAAATAAAAATAAAATAAAATAAATAAATAAAATTAAAACATTTAATTTTATAAAAAAAAGAATAATAATATTAAAAAAATCACAAGCGCAAGGCTCTATCTAACCCTAGCCCATCCCGCCCCCTCAGCAAAACACAATTTTTTTTATTTTTTTAAAAATTTATTTTATTCTTTTATATCAAAGATAATAGAATAAGCACTCAAGAGCTGACACAAAAGAATGAAATAAAAATAAAAATTAATTAATTAAATAAAAAGCGGGGACACATACCGGGTTCTTTCTTGGCCTCTAGCGCTAACGAGGGGTTGAGTTTTCTGGGTGAGGGGTTGGAGGGCATGAAGGCTGCCACCAGCAGAGCCATGATCACCAGCACAGCACCAAAGGCGAAGGGGGGGCCCGGCACAATGTTCTGCAATAATACAGTGATGGTTTTATGTGTATAGTATAATATAGTACAGCACAGCACCAAAGTTAGTTAAAGTCTGTCCCGAGCCTATAGAGGCTCATCAGGCCGGTGCTTATCCGGTTTCTGTGGCGTTAAGCGACTGAGAGTCATAGACTCCCCCCTGGATAGGACGCCAGTCTATCGCAGGGTTAACCCCAACACAAGGTTGGTACCCCTTTTACACCTGGGTGGGGTGAGAAAATAGCCGTAAAGTGCCTTTTCCAAGGGCACAACGCCATAGCCGAAAGCTGGGATCGAACCCACAACCTTTAGATTACGAGTCCAACGCCCTAACCACTAGACTACAGCGGCGGCTAACAGCACCAAAGGGCCCGGCACAATGTTCTGCCATAATACAGTGATGGTTTTATGTGTATAGTATAGTATAATATAGTATAGCACAGCACCAAAGGGCCCGGCACAATGTTCTGCCATAATACAGTGATGGTTTTATGTGTTAGTATAGTATAATATAGTATAGCACAGCACCAAAGGGCCCGGCACATTGTTCTGCCATAATACAGTGATGGTTTTATGTGTATAGTATAGTAAATATAGTATAAGCACAGCACCAAAGGGCCCGGCACAATGTTCTGCCATAATACAGTGATGGTTTTATGTGTATAGTATAGTATAATATAGTACAGCACAGCACCAAAGGGCCCGGCACAATGTTCTGCCATAATACAGTGATGGTTTTATGTGTATAGTATAGTATAATATAGTACAGCACAGCACCAAAGGGCCCGGCACAATGTTCTGCCATAATACAGTGATGGTTTTATGTGTAGAGTATAGTATAATATAGTATAGCACAGCACCAAAGGGCCCGGCACAATGTTCTGCCATAATACAGTGATGGTTTTATGTGTATAGTATAGTATAATATAGTACAGCACAGCACCAAAGGGCCCGGCACAATGTTCTGCCATAATACAGTGATGGTTTTATGTGTATAGTATAGTATAATATAGTACAGCACAGCACCAAAGGGCCCGGCACAATGTTCTGCCATAATACAGTGATGGTTTTATGTGTAGAGTATAATATAGTACAGCACAGCACCAAAGGGCCCGGCACAATGTTCTGCCATAATACAGTGATGGTTTTATGTGTAGTAGTATAATTAATATTAGCACAGCACCAAAGGGCCGCACAATGTTCTGCCATAACACAGTGAGGTTATGTGTATAACCCGGCACAATGTTCTGCAATATTACAGTGATGGTTTTATGTGTATAGTATAATATAGTACAGCACAGCACCAAAGGCGAAGGGGGGCCCGGCACAATGTTCTGTGATAATACAGTGATGGTTTTATGTGTATAGTATAATATAGTACAGCACAGCACCAAAGGCGAAGGGGGGGCCCGGCACAATGTTCTGCAATATTATACAGTGATGGTTTTATGTGTATAGTATAATATAGTACAGCACAGCACCAAAGGCGAAGGGGGGGCCCGGCACAATGTTCTGCAATATTACAGTGATGGTTTTATGTGTATAGTAATAATATAGTACAGCACAGCACCAAAGGCGAAGGGGGGGCCCGGCACAATGTTCTGCAATATTACAGTGATGGTTTTATGTGTATAGTATAATATAGTACAGCACAGCACCAAAGGCGAAGGGGCCTGGCACAATGTTCTGCAATAACACAGTGATGGTTTTATGTGTATAGTATAGTATAATACAGTACAGCACAGCACCAAAAGGGTGAAGGGGGGGCCTGGCACAATGTTCTGCAATAATACAGTGATGGTTTTATGTGTATAGTATAGTATAATATAGTACAGCACCAAAGGGCCCGGCACAATGTTCTGCATATTACAGTGATGGTTTTATGTGTATAGTATAATATAGTACAGCACAGCACCAAAGGCGAAGGGGGGGCCCGGCACAATGTTCTGCAATATTACAGTGATGGTTTTATGTGTATAGTATAATATAGTACAGCACAGCACCAAAGGCGAAGGGGGCCCGGCACAATGTTCTGCAATATTACAGTGATGGTTTTATGTGTATAGTATAATATAGTACAGCACAGCACCAAAGGCGAAGGGGGGGCCCGGCACAATGTTCTGCAATATTACAGTGATGGTTTTATGTGTATAGTATAATATAGTACAGCACAGCACCAAAGGCGAAGGGGGGGCCCGGCACAATGTTCTGCAATATTACAGTGATGGTTTTATGTGTATAGTATAATATAGTACAGCACAGCACCAAAGGCGAAGGGGGGCCCGGCACAATGTTCTGCAATATTACAGTGATGGTTTTATGTGTATAGTATAATATAGTACAGCACAGCACCAAAGGCGAAGGGGGGCCCGGCAAAATGTTCTGCAATATTACAGTGATGGTTTTATGTGTATAGTATAATATTAGTACAGCACAGCACCAAAGGCGAAGGGGGGCCCCGGCACAATGTTCTGCATATTACAGTGATGGTTTTATGTGTATAGTATAATATAGTACAGCACAGCACCAAAGGCGAAGGGGGGGCCCGGCACAATGTTCTGCAATATTACAGTGATGGTTTTATGTGTATAGTGTAGAATTTTGTGTGTTTGTACACCAGTGTTTGGTGTTGGTGGTGTTTGTATTGTTACTTTTGTGTTGTGTTGCGCTGTTATATACATCATATCATATTATATTATATGGCATTCTATTGTATTTGTTCTATTCTATTTATTCTATTGTTATTATATTATATATAATATCATATCATATCATGTCATGTCATGTTATGACATTGTATTGTATTGTTTTGTATGTTTTGTATTGTATTGTAATGAATTACATTACATTATATCCTTTTCTATTCTATTATACTGTATTACATATATACTGTATTATATAACATATCATATTACATTATATCATATCATGTTGTACCCTATGTTATATCATATCATATTTGTATCATATTTTTTACCGTATTGTATTGTTTTGTATTGTATACCACTTACAGTTACAGTAGATTTCTCTGTATAAAATTCAAGTGGTTCTACTCCTGAACAAAAGTGCATTGCCACTAATGCAGCAATTCCCCCTCACCTAACTTTATCTTTTTTGGCAGTTGTATTTTGTTTTCCTATCACAGAGGCTTGGTTTCTTGAAAATTTAGCCAGGGCAGCTCTCCTGCTGATATGCACTCACTGTACATTGTATATCACACCAAAGTCCTTTTCAAAAAAAATTATATCTGTCAGGTGTACATACCATATCAGATCATAGGTAATTATCTGTTATGATATACTATATCACACACAAAAAAACCTGAAACATTTGTGGTTTTGCTAGCATCCACCACCACCACCGCCACCACCACCACCACCAACAACAACAATACCAACAACACCAACAACTACAACAACAACAATGAATGCCCTACCTGAAATGACAGGGGAAGAAGAGGGGTGGATGTGTTGTCTACTTTGGGTGGGTCTGCTTTGGGGTCTGCATCGATGTTGACGTGGAACAGGTAGAAGATGCACCCAAACATGGCCGGCCCCAAGCCGTTGCACAGCCCACGAATGCCAGTGATGATTCCTTGGGCCACACCTGAGAAACATGCACACACGCACGCATGCGCACACACACACACACACACACACACACACACACACACACAGGGAAACATTTTTTATTTTGCACTTGTGTGCTTTTTTACATCCTGTCCCTGTGTGTATGCAGTTTTGTAAATATTGTCATCCGTTCCCACCAGCACACAATGGCCTACTCTTCCAAGAAGCGGAATGGGTTTTAATGTGTGCACAAGATGTTATGCATGTGTTCACACACGGGACCTCGGTTTATAGTCTCATCCAAAGGATGACTCAATGAGCGAATGTGTAATTTATACAGTGCATAAAAACTTTCACTTCCACCACGTGTGATAGATTACAATAGTGGCAAAGCGATGCCAGAGATCCATATGAATTTTGTCTACATCAAGACATCAGCTGAGTCAACAAATAGAGAAGGCATGTGCCCATGCATGCAAATGCGGTTTCATGTGCGCATGCATGCAAATGCTGAGTTCACCTGACTCCTCACTCCACTTCTCAAGGAGTCACTGGGTCACTGCACTGAATTTTTCAGGTAGAGTATCATGGGCAAACTGAACCTGGTGGAGCCCCTTCCTCTCCAGGTAACAGGTAGTGGTGCGGTTGAAACTATCAACTGAGGTCCCATGTGTGAATGCATGCAGAACATCTTGTACACACATTAAAATCTGTCCCGCTTTTCCGAAAAAGAATAGGCCATTTATACAGGTGGGAACTGATGATAAAATTTACAAACCATGTGCACACAGGGACACAGCATGGAGTGTGTGTGTGTGTGTGTGTGTGTGTGTGTGTGTGTGTGTGTGTGTGTGTGTGTGTGTGTGTGTGTGTTGTGTGTGTATGTGTGCTGTGTGTGTGTGTGTGTGTGTGTGTGTGTGTGTGTGTGTGTGTGTGTGTGTGTGTGTGTGTGTGTGTGTGTGTGTGTGTGTGTGTGTGCCTGCATCTCTGTCTGTGTGTGTCTATGTCTGTAAGTGTTTTAACCCTCTTGTTGTTGAATTCTACAGAGCTAAACTGCCTGTAGATTTTGAATTCTTTTAAAGTTTTCTACCCCAAACTGACATAGTCTACTCCTGAGACAATTGTCTGTGTGCATGACAAGCTATCAAGCTGAAATTTTGTCACAAGCTAGATATATCTTTGTACTTGCATTTTAAGGCAAGTTTACATGTCTGGTCACAAAATGTCGTGTCGTTGTCACCTTATTTGTCACCAATCACAGGTAAAAGTATGTTGTATACAATAAACCAGCAAATATATATATGGAATAGACCAAAATTCATACATGTAAGTGTTGAATAAAGAACTGATGCCTTGCTAACGTGTTTATTAATGTTTGTGTGCAACTGTACTTCAAGGATGTGTCACACAATGTCCTCATAACACCTGTGGTTTTATATGTCTTGATGAGGCATACTTTTTGTTTAACTGGTTTTTTGTCTTTTGAAAACAAGGAATATTCAATCAATATCTTACCTATATACTGCATTTCAGATGTCTGTGTCTTACCACATGTTTGTTAAGTGCACAGAAGTGTAATATTGTACATAAGAGTCACATTGTCACCTGTGTCACCACACAGGTGTGACAAACATGAAACAACACAGAACTTCTGTAATTCTACAAAATTTTAATCGTGATAGCCTTTAAAGTAGTCATAGTGATGGCACAGGGACACATCACATCACAGAAAGCACAAAATGTGGATGTGTCTGGGGGTGTACCTATCGCTGTCACCTGTGGCACCTTGGCAGACTGGAGATCTATTTTCTTTTCCTTCTCGCTATTTTCGTCATCAGCAAATCTGTCCGTTGAGTTTCAAATAAAAAGTGTGGTATTAACTAGAAAATAGACAAAAGGCGTCACATTTTCTGGCATTTATGCTGCAGACCTCCCCCCTCCCCCCCAGGTCAAATTTCTCCACAGTGTGTGGGTAGCACAGGTCGCCACGCTTGCAGGAATGTGCCGTGTAGTCTGGTTCATTCTTCTCTCTAACTGCGTTATTTCCTTTCTCTTCTCCCCCGTCAGCTTTTTATTTCTGACTCACTTAATATTTATCATTGAATTTTTTCTACTTCCGATGCAAACACGTTCATTTTATTGTCTAGTTAGTTAGATGAATCGTCTGCTACCAACGAAGACGCCATTTTTTTTCGCCACGCGCTCTGAGTGAAAGGCGTTTCTATCGCCAGCCTTGCTTTCTTCCTTCCCTCCCAAGTACACACTGTTAGTGGTCTAAATTTATCGCTGGCACCATCTGAAACCTTCCCTGCATCGCCCCACCAAATTTCAGACACATTGTGTGAGAACCATGAGATGTGTGTGTAATGGAAAAGTACTGCCCACGTGGTCAGGACCTACGGCCGGCTACGGCCGCAACGGAATCTAGCAGCAGGTGCTGTTACGGCCGGCTGCGGCCGCAACGGGGCTAAGACGGTTAATTCAAATTCATCAATACTACTTGTGAATGGCTGCATGCACATCGTCAAGAATGATTTCTTTTTTTCATTGCTTGACATTTTTTACAAGACATAAGAGTGCTTGCATTTTTTACAAGACATAGCGCTATATAAATTCCATACATCATTATTCATTATAATTATTGAATTAAGCCTGGCAACTACATAAAACCTGCTATAAATTATACAAGAGAGCTCCTAAGCAGGGCAGGACAAGACGGAACAGGGCAGGACAGAAGAGGACAGGACAGGAGAGGAAAGGACAGGACAGAAGAGGACAGGAGAAGATAAGGCAGAAGAGGACAGGACAGGAGAAGACAGGTGGACAGGACAGGAGAGGAAGAAGACAGTGGACAGACAGGAGAGGACAGGAAAGACAGAAGAGGACAGGAGAAGCAGGAAAGGACAGAGAAGGCAGGAGAGGACAGGACAGGAAGGACAGGACAGGAAAGGACTGGACATGACAGAAGAAGGACAGATGGACAGATAGGAAAGGACAATGGACAGGACAGGATACAGGACAGGAGAGGACAGGAGGAGAACGACAGGACAGGAGACAGGACAGGAAGGACAGGACAGGAAGGACAGGACAGGACAGGAGAGGAAGAGAGAGGGAAGGACAGAAGGACAGGACAGGAGAGGACAGTACAGGACAGGACAGGACAGGAGAGGAGAAAGACAGGACAGGACAGGACAGTACAGGAGAGGAAGGACAGGACAGGAGAGGAGAGAGGAACAGGAAGGAAGGACAGGAGAGGAGAGGACAGGAGAGGAAGGACGAGGACAGGAAGACAGGAGAGGAGAGGACAGGAGAGGAGAGGAGAGGACAGGAGAGGAGAGGACAGGAGAGGAGAGGACAGGAGAGGAGAGGAGGAGAGACAGGAGAGGACAGGACAGGAGAGGAGAGGAAGAGAACAGGAGAGGAGAGGACAGGAGAGGAGAGAGAGAACAGGAGAGGACAGGAGGGACAGGACAGGCATAACAGGACAGGACAGAAAGGACAGGAGAGGAGAGAAAGAAGACAGGACAGGGCAGGACAGGACAGGAGAGGGAAGGACAGGACAGGACAGGAGAGGGAAGGACAGGACAGAGGAGGACAGACAGGACAGGACAGGACAGGAGAGGGAAAGGACAGGACAGGACAGGAGAGGGAAAGGACAGGACAGGAAGGAGAGGACAGGAGAGAACAGGACAGGAGAGGAGACAGGACGAGAGAGGACAAGGAGAAGGACAGGAGAGGACAGGACAGAGAGAGGACAGGAGAGGAAGGACAGGACAGGACAGGAGAGGAGAGAGGAGGAGGACGAGGAGAGGAGAGGACAGGAGAGGAGAAGGACAGGAGGAGGACAGGAGAGGAGAGGACAGGAGAGGAGAGGACAGGACAGGAGAGGACAAGGAGAGGACAGGAGAGGACGGAGGAACAGGAGAGGAGAGGAGAGGACAGGAGAGGAAGGAGAGGACAGGAGAGGAGAGGAGAGGAGAGGAGAGGACAGGAGAGGAGAGGAGAGAAGAGGACAGGTCAGAGAAGACAGGAAAGAGAGGACAAGATGGGACAGGACAGGAGAGAACAGGAAGATGCTGGACAGGGCAGGGCAGGAAAGGAGAAAACAGACAGCACAGGACAGGGAAGGGTGGGACAGGACAGGACAGGACAGAGAGGAGAGTCCTAACTGCTCCTTCGTTCTTACCTTGCTGATCTGCACTGGCGTGAGAGGAGACGAAGGCACTGATACTGGGATAGGTGACGCTGGACATCGCCGCCATGCACCCTGCTACCCATAATATCCTGAAACATGCACGACAAAACTGACATACTACAGCAACAGACATGGCCGCCATACACCCTGCTACCCATAATATCCTGAAACACGCATCACAAAACTCACACACAGCAATATGATAAAAAGAATGGGTAATGCTGCGGCCCTTTGTTCCCCTAGGAATTCATAGGCATAAGTCAACTAAGTCAATGGGGGCGCTGCTCTTGTGGTGATGCGCTCTCCCTGGAGAGAGCAGCCCAAATTTCATGCAGAGAAATCTGCTGTGACAAAGTGGTGAAAAATATATATTTTTTTTTTTAAAGTAAAATTTGTCGCAAATACGAAGGAACATATATTCAAAAAGGCAGATTATATCGCAAACAATAGCATGCGTAAGCAGCTATGTACTACAATGGATAGTCTAACACATACATACTGGCAAACTGCAGATTTCAGAGTAAATGTTATGATATAACCACAAAACTTTCCCTCATAATTACAGCCTTTACAAAAGAAAAAATTTACAGAAAAAAAAAAAAATTCAATACCCGAACAAAACTACAACCAAAAGAAACCAACTAAACTGATCCAATGGAAAAAAAAAAAAGGGGGGGGGGGGAACAACCCCCCAAAAGCCTATGTTCAGCAGCTTCTTTAGAGTAAATACAAGCTTTAGTGTATCCCCTCATCTTTTCTGCATATTCACTAAGCTACAAAAACAAAGACTCCTAAAGATGAAAAAGCAAAACTATTTTTGCTTTCTATTCTTTTTTTTCATTTTATCCACCCCCACCTCTCACAACAACTGTTTTCACAGCAGATCCTACTAAGTTCAGAGTGATCAAAATCATGACATAACTCAGTTTGCAATCAACATTGTCAGCAAGACACAGAACCAGAAAAAAATAATAATAATAAATGAAATAAATATTTTTTTAAAATAAAATAAAATAAATAAATAAAAAAACTACAACAAAAAATAAATTAATAAAATTATAATTTAAAAAATATAAAAAAAACAAAAAACAAAACAAATAAAAATAAAATACAATAAAATAAAATTAAATTAAAAAATTAAAAAAAGACACAGAACCAAAACTGTAGACTAGCCCACATCCTCACCAAGTCTGGGTGGCAAAGCCATAGCAGGACAGCTGGATGATCTCGAACATCAGGCCTATTATGATGGTGTGCTTGTGACCTAGGTACTTCATCAGCACCGACAAGATCAGCGTCTGAAATCATAATAATATAATAATACATGGAATTTATATAGCACTATATCTTGCAAAAAAACAAATAAAATCACACCATTTTATTCCAGGGTTGCTTAAACTACAGTGTCTGTGTCAGCCCTTCAAGTTGTCACATAGCAAATAATGTTCTCTTTCTCTGTCTCTCTCTCTCTCTGTCTTTCTTTTCTTTTCTTTTCTTTCTTTCTTTTCTTTTCTTTCTCTCTCTCTCTCTCTCTCTCCCCTCTCCTCTCTCTCTCTCTCTCTCTCTCTCTCTCTCTTTCCATCTCTTTCCTTCACCCTCTCTCTCTCACTCTCTCATCACATGCCTCATACCCTTCATCCGTCTTTCTTCCTGATAACATCTGCTACTCTCTCTCCCAATCTTCAAACTTAACCCCCCTCCACGCAAATCTTCCTCACTCCTCGTCGTATACATCTCTCTTTCACTCTACACACATCACCCTTTCTTTCACTTCCCTTCACCCCCCCTCTCTCTCCCTCTCTCTCTCTTTCTCTCCATCCCTTCACCCTATCTCCCCCCCCCCCCCCCCCTTTTGAATGAGACTATAAACCAAGGTCCCATGTGCAAACGCATGCAGAACATCTTGCGCACACGTTAAAATCCGTTACACTATTCAAAAGAGAAGGCTATTGTGTGCTGGTGGGAACAATGAAAAAACTGACAAAATTGCATACTTACAGGGGCTGGATGTTAGAAAGCACATGAGCGTTCATTCCATTATCCTCAATATAATAGAATAAATAAATAAAACACACACACACACAACACCCCACAACACACACACACACACACACACACACACACCACACACCACCGCACGCACACACACACACACCCCTCTCTCTCTCTCTCTCACCTGGGCCAGCACTGACAGTACTCCAACCATTGCAATGTAAGAAGCTACATTCTCCCTGGAGAAGTCCATCACCTGGAAATACAATCATCACATTTTATTCAATGTTGAATATTAAAATATTTCCAACCCCTCCAAACCCCTCCCTCAAATTTCCATGCTCTTTCCAGCTTAAAGATAGACTACAACTAGATCTTGGGTATATACCAAAAAGAATTTTTCAAGGAGTGCACAAATCCAACATAACTCAGTCAAGGGTCCAGGGCCCAGTGCTATAATTAGCCCCTTCCTTTTACCAAGACCAAGTGGTTCAGTTTGCTATAATTAGCACCAGCTGGGATGGAATGGAACTGCAGCTGAGAGGAGCTGAAAGTGGGTCAAACAGACAGCTGTGCAGGTAAAGTGAGCTAAAGGATTCTTCTGTTGCTGGTTGCTAACACTTTTGTGATAGTCAAATACAACACAAACTGGTCGACAGAGAAAGAAAGGTGGCAGGACAGTTTATATGTCCATCTGCCTGACAAGAAAACTGTGAGATTCTGGGTTTGGTTCCCAGCCTTGTCCTTTCTTTCCCCTTTGACAGAAAAAAAAAAATCAAACAGTGTCAAATCTTTCAAAGGAGACTCTAAGCCAGTCAGCTGTATCCCTGAAGACAGAACCTTAATGTAGGGGGGGGGGGATGGTCACATATGCAAAATTCTTTCTACTGACACAAACTGAAGCACAGACAGAAAAACAAATTAATTAGAAATTAATAAACTATGAAATTGGATATTCAGTTGCATTAGAAATGTGAATAAATGTGGCATATACATGTATTGAAACATAAAAAGTAAGATATATATATATAAGTATCATACATACAAATGGCAAATATGAAAACAACTTAATGGGTCACAGCAACAACAGAACTATATACTATAGAAAAGAAAGAAATACAACCATAGAAACTCACAAACAATGCATGCACACCATACCAACGATCACTACACACACACACACACACACACACACACACACACACCACACTCACACACCACACACCACTCACACACACACACACACACACACACACACACACACACACACACACACTCACACACACACACACACACACACACACACACACACACACACACACACACACACACACACACACACACACACACACCTCACACACACACACACACACACCACACACACACACACACACACACACACACACACACACACACACACAGCTGAAGGCACGAAGGGGGGAAAAAGAGAGAAAGAGAGGGGAAAAAGACAAAAAAAACTAACCAGCTTTAAGTAGACAAATATGGAAGAGTATTCGCCAGCCTCTGGGAGGTAACTTAGGAACACGCCATGGACAGTAGCAATATCAAGTGGTCATGGCTACTTTACGCAGTGCCTGAAACACACATACATACTTAAAATATATTCCTCTGAAGTCAGAGTATGGCTGCCTATATGGCGAGGTACTTGAAAACAGTCATACACGCAAACTTCTCATTCAGTGTGTAATTTCAATCTCATTGTGATAAATCACAGGTGGGATAAGTGGGTCAGAGTACACATTCACACACACAAAACAACACATATACACAAACATACACACACATCATATCATACAACACATCCATACACGCAACACCCCCCATCCACAACCAACTCACTGCCACAACACATCATATGCCACACACACACAACACCACTCAGCACACACACACACACACTACATGCACACACCACACACACACACACACACCACACACACACACCACACACCACCCCACCACACCACACCACACCACACACACACCACCACCACTCCATCCACACACACCACCACCCACACCCACCACACACACACCACACACACACACACACACACACACACACACACACACACACTCTCTCTCCCTCCATCCACACACACACCACCACACACTCACCCCCCCACCCCCCACACCACCACACCCTCCCTCCAACCACACACCCAACCACCCACCACCACCCCCCATCCACCCCCCCACCACCACCCACCACCCCCACACCCCCCACCACCCCCCCCACCACCCCCACCCCACACCCCCAACCACCCCCCACCCCCCCCCACCCCCCATCCCACACCTCACTCCTCACCCCAAAAGGGTCCGCCTTTCCCAGGAGATGGCCGACCCCCAGCTGGCCGGGCGCAGCTTCTCGGGCAGGGACTCTGGGACGGCCACCATGATGAAGATGATGTCCAGGAGGGCCGACGGCCGTGGCCAGACACACCACCACCGTCTCGCTGTACACGTCCTGCAGGTACGCTCCCAGGCGGGGCTGGTCACCAGGCTGGCCGCAAAGGTGGCCGACACCTGTGAAATCACAGCAGAGGGTATTGGCATCTCACAGCGCACAAATCCAACATAACGGCCAGACACACCACCACCGTCTCGCTGTACACATCCTGCAGGTACGCTCCCAGGGTCGGACTGGTCACCAGGCTGGCCGCAAAGGTGGCCGACACCTGGGAATTCAGTCACACAGTGACAAAATAGTAGTTTGTATTTGTATTTGACTTCTAGGATGTTTTGTGTTTCCGTGCATTGATGTGTATAGTTCGTTGCATGTGAGCGTGTGTTTGTGGGGGGGGTGGGTGGCTTAGATTTCTGAATTGTTTGTACCCTATGAAAATTAAAATAGTATTTTCAAAAAAAAGAAAATAAGTCCAGCACAAATAGATCTTGCATCTGCGATCCGACTTTTGCTGTTGTGGATGTGTCTAGAGTAAAGCACTTGCTAGAAAGTGAAAAGTCGGGTTGGAAGTTGCGGTGTTCAACCGCTGGCTAAAAATTTTCCACTACATGACCATGAGTGCGTCTGGTGCTATTTTGATGACACTAACGGGTCCTGTGTTACACAAATTTTTCAGCGCACATAAAGAACCACGGAAAAGAGGTTTCCTGCAATTCTGTAAGGGACAAGCACCTGTAGGAAAAATACATTCAGACAAAAAAAAAATCACGGTGACGTTTTGTGGTAGAGCGCCGAATTCATGCAGAAAATCTGCCTGATTTAAGCAGTATTAATAATATTACATACGGAGTTTGCTTACTGCTGTCAGTCATCCAATCAGCTTTGCCCAAAATGTGGAGTCTTTAGATCTTGAATTCTTGACCATTTATGCTGGTTTCTTTGGAAAGAGACTTGTTAGTAGTCTGCACTGTGCAATCAGTCAGTCTGTTCTGGGTTTTTTTTTAGTCATTTGTCTTCAGCAAAGACATCAAGCTAATGGGTATGATTCTGATGCTGTCTATTAGATATTCATTTAATCATTCACATTCTGGCCCTTTCTATATATCAGATTAATCATTCAACTTGCAAAGTTGAAATGTACATGTTTTTTCTTTTATAGTCTTTGGTTTTTCGTGTAAAACAAATGTGTTCTCAAGCATGTGATAAGGGAGAACTGTATGCTTTACTTTCTTTCTTAAGACTACAAGAAAGAAAAAAGTTTAACACAACAGATGGCTTTCATTTTGTCTACAGCTCATCTGATCACACAACTGCAACATCTGGGCCAACACCTGGTCAAAGACACTTTTAACATCGCAACTTGTGTGTGTGTGTGTGGGGGGGGGGGTGGGGGGGTATATGTATGTGTGTGTGGGTGTATGGTGTGTGTGTGTGAGTGGTGTGGTGTGGTGGTGTGGTGTTGTGTGGTGGGGTGGGGGGGGGGGGGGGGTGCGTTGTGTGAGTGGTGGGTGGGGGTGGGGGGGGTTGAGTGTGTGGGTGTGGTGTGTGTGTGTGTGGGTGGGGGGGGGGGGGGGGGGGGGGGGGTAGTTGATGTGTGTGTGAGTGTGTGTGGTGTGTGTGTGTGTGTGTGTGTGTGTGTGTGTGTGTGTGTGTGTGTGTGTGTGTGTGTGTATGTGTGTGTGTGTGTGTACATAAGTGCATGAGAAAACTGTGTGCATGTGGCTGTGCATGGATTTGTTTCATTCTAGTTAAACTTATAGTTGTAAATTGTTTAAACTACTTGTGATTGGTTGTATGTGTAAGAATAGGTTGGATGCAAGCACTTTGATTTGTTTTTACAAGATACAGTGCTATATAAATTCCATATACTATCTTTATAATCATTTATTATTATCATTATAACATAATTACATCAATTGTTATTGTTGTATGTTTTTATTATTATTATTCATCATCATTATCATATTATGTTATTGTTATATATTATTATTATTAGTCGTGGTGATGGGTGTGTTGTGGTGTGGTGGGGTGGTATCGTCATCGTTCATTATCATCATCATGTTGTTGTTATTATTATGTTAAATTATTATTGTGATGTGATTTCATCATCATCATCATCATCATATTTTATCATCATCATCAATTACTGTGGCTATGTCACTAGTGCCACACATCCAGGTGACTTACTAATCCATAGGCAGCACTCCTATCCTCATCAGTGGTGACATCCGCCACAAAAGCGAAACACCACACTGAACGTGACTGAGAAGATGCCCGATATAGACAGCATAGCAAAGTACCACCTGTACACACACACACACACCACACACACACAAACACACACAACACACCACACACACACAGTTCATATAAAATAAAATTAAGTATCTACACAATGTAATACCATTCACTAGTACTGATGTACAATGAAAAAATAATTCTTTCTCTTTTTAAAAACAAACAAGCAAAAAATAAAAAAGAATAAAAAAAATAAAGTTTAAAAAAACAAAACAAAAACAAAACCCTAAAAAAAACTATTTAAAAACAAAATTAATGTACAATATTATCAATTTTATATAGCAGAAGAGGGGGGAAAAGCTACTCAACCATTCGACACTACTTTACACAAATGAAAAAACTAACGCCTAAAATCATTTGACCAAGACTGAAAACTACTCTCTCATTAAAGGCAACAAAAAGAAAAAAAATCGCACAAAACACTAACCGTAAGACTAAGTGCCAAAGACCTACATTAAAAATGGTATGGTATGCTTTTCACAATGATTATGTTGATCTTCCTCAACCAGGAACAAACCTTCAGCATTTACAAACCTCATTTAATTAGCATGAAAAAAAATTCTCTGAAGTCAGAACATGCCTGCCTTTATGGCAAAGTACTTCAAAACAGTCACACAACCAAACCTCATCTAGAGTGCAAATTACAATTTCACAGTAATTCTTAGGAAGAACAACCAGAGTCAGAGAGCATATTCTGGGTGGGCAAGGTACTTCAAAATAGTCACACATGCTAACTTCTCATCCAGAGCACAAGTTAAATTTCACAATGATCCCAAGGCAGGGCGACACAGTCATGACAGCATATTCTGGATGACCTCCCACAACGTTAACCTGGGGAACGCCTAACAACTCCCCCCCCCCCCCCCCCGTCATTACTCCCCCGTGGACCACATCCAGGGTGACTCACCACACACTGAGGCGCATGAGGGGGATGGGGCACAGGTGAAGGTCACCGTCAAGAGCAGGAAAGGTTTCCGTCCCCAGATGTCTGACAAAGCTCCAATCATCGGGGCACTCAGGAAGGACAGCATACCCTGTAGGGAGTAGACAGCATTAATATAGTCTACAGTCATTAGCTGGTGCCATCATCTACAGTACAATATACTGGTCATTAGCTGAGATCAGAAGAACGGTGCAATTTAGCTGATAGCTGGCACAAACACACACACAAATAATAAAAGCTGATAGCTGGCGCGCACACACACACACACACACACACACAACACACACACACACACACACACACACACAAAAGCTGATAGCTGGCACACACACACACACACACACACACACACACACACACCACACACACATCACACACACACACACACACACACACACACACAAAAGCTAATAGCTGGCATCATCAGTACAGGAATATTATTACTGTCACCAGCAAGTGTTCAACACACAGAGTTCTGAACAACATGAGCATTCAGTCTCAGTATCTCAGTATCTTTGTAAAAATTAAGGCTCTGTTGAGAAGCCATTATATGGATATGTAGGCATTTTCCTATTTCATTAGTCTAAATTACCACCCAGTGAGCAGTCTAGATTACCACCAGTGAGCAGTCTAAAATTACCACCAGTGAGCAGGTCTAGAATTACCACCAGTGAGCAGGTCTAAAATTACCACCCAGTGAGCAGGTCTAAAATTACCACCAGTGAGCAGGTCTAAAATTACCACCCAGAGAGCAGGTCAATTACCACCCAGTGAGCAGGTCTAAAATTACCTCCAAGTGAGCAGGTCTAAAATTACCACCAAGTGAGCAGGTCTAAAATTACCTCCAAGTGAGCAGGTCTAAAATTACCACCAGATGAGCAGGTCTAAAATTACCACCAAGTGAGCAAGTCTAAAATTACCACCCAGTGAGCAGGTCTAAAATTACCACCCAGTGAGCAGGTCTAAATTACCACCAGTGAGCAGGTCTAAAATTACCACCAGTGAGCAGGTCTAAAATTACCACCCAGTGAGCAGGTCTAAAATTACCACCCATGAGCAGGTCTAAAATTACCACCAGGTGAGCAGGTCTAAAATTACCACCCAGTGAGCAGGTCTAAAATTACCACCCAGAGAGCAAGTCTAAAATTACCACCCAGGAGCAGTCTAAAACTACACCAGTGAGCAGGTCTAAAATTACCACCCAGTGAGCAGGTCTAAAATTACCACCCAGTGAGCAGGTCTAAAATTACCACCAGAGAGCAGGTCTAAAATTACCACCAGGTGAGCAGGCCCCCAGGTGAGCAGGTCTAAATTACCACCCAGTGAGCAGGTTCTAAAATTATTACCGAGTCAGCAGACTTGGCACAGATCAAATCAAATCCTGCCTTACATGATGTAAGCATTGTTCAGCAATGTTTAGATTTCATCATACTTTCACATGATCCCAATGCTTGCTCGATTTCCTATTCAAAGTCTTGGTCAAAAATGAAATTCTCTACATGATGATCTCCACTGCCTCTTTGTTCCTATAACAAAAACCTCAGTTTCAAAATGAAGCTAAGCTTCCAATGATTTCCCAGGTCATTTATAAGTTTCAATTAAAAAATTCAGTACAGAAACTCTATATGATCTACAATAACTCTCTGATCTATCTTTTGGAGTCTTTTTTTTAACGAGTAAATATTTTTGTTTCTTTAGCTAAGATTTTTTTTTTTTATTATTATTATCTATAACAGTTTTTACACTTTCCACTGAAGTTTGAGTCCACAATGTCTACCACCTTCCTAAGAAACTGTTCAAAACATTTTAGGGTATTCTGGTCTCCTCCAGTCACAAGTTTCAAAGGCATTGTTTTTGTCATACTAATCACTAGTTATTGAGGTAGCTGACAACAGACTTTCAGTGGTTCAAAATGTTGTCCTTTTGGCTACACCCAGCTTGCGGATAGCTCAGTGGTCAGAGCACTCGCTTTCCCCAAGCTAGTACCAAGCGTGGTTACCAATTGGATGGGTGACCGTTTGCGCACCTTGGTTTCAGTACAGTCCCCCAGTCCACCCAGCTGTAAATGGGTACCTGCCCTCTTTAGAGTCAGGGAAAGTAAAGCAGTGAGGGAGAGGAGATGGGCGCCACCCCCAATATGCTGGTCTCTAGAGAAGCTGAGGTCTCTGTTGCCTCGCTCCCCTATGACCACATTGGTTATGGGACACCTTTACCTTTTTACCTTTTTATGAAAAAATGCACTGTGGATTTGTTTTATGATTGAGGACATAGAGCAATACCTGGTAGTCATGCAAAACTGGAAATGATCACGAAATGAGCAATGACTGTGATCCTATATATTTTACCCCATGTTTGCATGATGTGACTAGGAAGCTAGCAGATAACAAAGGACTGAGAGAATACTGCTGACAAATTTAAACAATTAAAACCTACCAAATTTGCGCAGATTCACATAAGTTTTTCAGTCATGGGCTAATCTTTCACATAAAAAAATTGTTTCTACTTCTGTGGATACATTAGTACATATGGTATGGATGGAAGAGTGATAATAAAATTGAAAAAAAAGTGGCAAATTCAAAAGCTTGTGTGTAGCCTGTATTTGGTGAACATGTAAGGCTTTCTGAGTGGAATGCTTTATGAAACTCTTGTTGTGCTGAAGTTTCTGTTTTCAGTCTCTCACACACTCTTTGTCTTTTCAAATATCACATGCCCATTTCTTTGCCATATCAATGTTCTATCGAAAAAATAAAATGTCATCATGTACACACACACACACACACCACACACACACACACACACACACACACACACACACACACTTCTTCACTTTATCAAACAGTGTTTTCAGGAGAGAGAAGAAAAAAAAAAGACAGTGAAAAAAAGAACAAAGACAAAACTACTACAAATGTATGTCATTAAAATGAGAAAACAATGCAGGTTTTATAATGCTATAAACTTTACCACAAAATCTGCAGTGTGTACACAAAAATCAATACATATGAACAATAATGCTTACACACAGCTTGTGTTATTATTAATAAACAGCAGGAGGCATGATAGCATCTCACAAAACTAACTGCAAAACCCACACATTACACATGTACGCACGCGCGCAACACACACACACACACACACACACACCACAACACAGTGTACATATACATCCCTTCTTTTTTGGAGGGGGGGGGGGGGGTTCTAACATCAAAATTTGTGAAAAGATGTAAAATGAAATTGAACAACACACACACGTAGCACGCACGCACGCATGCACGCACGCACACAACACACACACTAAGTCAAGATGCACACCTAAACAACATTTCTAACAATGAAATATGATATACCATAAGCCAACTACATACAAATTTGGTACAAGTTTACACTACATTTATCAGCATAACTCATAAACCCAAGCTTCCAAACCACTGCACTTTGCTTTTTTTTTTTTCTCCATTTTTTCCCCATATTTTCAACTTTTTCAGCGTCCCTGAATATGTCATGGGTAAGGAAAAAGCAAAGAGGCATTTCAGGCACTGATGCCTCAGTATAAAAGGAACATCCATAACAAAAACAAAAATTTTGCCATCCTTATATTCTGTAATACTTGCTTTGTGATGGCTTTACTTTCAAGCTAACTGGCAAGTCATCTTTGACAAGAGTCAATATATTTACATGGTAGACAAGTCTTTTTGACAGGATGTGGTTTTTTGTTTTTGACAGGATGGTTTTTTTTCTGTTTTTGACAGGATGTGTTTTTCTGTTGTTGTTGCTGTGTTACTGTCTCCACTCCTGTGATTCTCAGTACTGCTGCTCTTATACTGCTCATCCTGACTTCCTCACAATAATGAAGAATATATATATATCCAGCTTCGCCTCATCTTCCTGTCAACTGGGTTACTGATGCAAAGATGGTCTTAACTCCTGAGTGGCCATTTAGTTACTAAGCAGTGGCCATTTAGATACTAACTAAGCAGTTAAGTGCTGACCTCAGCTTTAATTTCTCTTCTATTTTCATGTCTGTTCCTGTTGACTGGGGTTACTGATGGTCTTAACTCTAAGTGGCCATTTAGTTACTAACTAAACAGTTCAGTGCTGACCTCAGCTTTCATTTTTTCTTCTATTTTCACATCGGCACCTTGGAGCAGCTGCAGCAGCTGACATGTTGCAATAGAAGAGTCAGCCATTTAAAAAAAAAAAACATAACAAAACAAAGCCCCCCCCCCCCCTTTCCCCTAATTACCCTGGTTCCACAAATAAAACTTTAGCCATCATCTGTAGACCTTGCTATTGGGCAGTATTTTTACACGTTTCATCATACCCCTTCCACAGCCACCAAAATTACTTTTGCAGCAGTACAGGTGTATTCTGATTTATGGTCTTTGGTGGCCTGATGCCAAGAGCTTCTCACAGACTGTGACCTCTGGGATATAAGTAGAACTTACATGGGTGATGTTGTACTTGTATAGATAGAACAGACGCTGGGTGTTAAATTCAAAAATGATGATCTAAAACAAAAAAGGAAGAAAAAGGAAGGGAAAAAAAGGTTCTAACAAAAGAGAAAAGTGTTATTTCCTGCATACTTCACTGCTCCATTCTCTCTGCCCATAAAACCCTCTACCTTAAATGTGAAAACTGATGGTTAATAAAAATAGGCTCATGAATTTGCCATTTTTTTCTGTTGATTAAAAAAAAAAAAAAGAAAGAAAGAAATCACATACCAATGGGAGCTCTACCGCCCTTGAAAAAAGAGAGAAAAAAAAAAAAAGAGATCTACACTCTTCACTCTTAGTCTTACCTTAACTCCCTGGATCAGTCCATTCATGAGAAAAGTGTGCTTTGGAAACGTTTCGTTCAGGATCTGTTACACAGTCAACAGCAAAGATCAGATACATTAATAACATACAGCCCATAGGGTGTTAAACACTGAGGTGAATTGGAAGATAATGTCTGATAAGAGTATTAACAATTATATTCCAGATGAAAGCTTTCTCATACAGCCTACTGGCCTAACTATCAATTATCATGTACAACAATCAAATGTGTGCACATGTACACACACATGTATGCACACACACAAACTGATACGGTTCTGAATATACTGACAAATTACTGGAAAGATATATAATAATACATGCAGGATTTTCATTGAACATTTACTTTTCTGACGATGTTTTTAAAAGCATGGAGACTTTATAACTTTATCTGAACACTAAAGTCTAAAAAACTGAGCAAAATATTTATGGGGAAAAAGTTTTTACTTTTATTGTTTTAATGATTCCTTAACAAACAAAAATACTTTTTTTTTAAAAGAGAGTTATGTTGTTGGACCCAAAGACTAACATTCCTTTTCCACAATTTTGATTCACATTGCTATGTTTCAAAGACATAAAAATTCCAGGCAATAAAATAAGAATGAGGTAATATACATTCACATAAAAAATAATCAATACTATCCATACAGAGACAAGCTATTCAAAAAGGAGTTATGGCCTGCCCACATGTTCCAACTATTCAAATATTTGCTCAGTCTAAGCATACAGTTCAAACAACCCCAGCATTCATCCCCTCTTCATTGCCATTGACCACACACACACACACTTCGGGATGGCCTAGTAGTCAAAACATTGTGCTGGCAATTTGACGACCCAGGTTCGATTCCCATTCGAGGGGATTTTTCCCCCCGGAGTTAACATCAGTGCTGACTCTACTCCCCCCAAAAGTCTTTCAGATGAGACTTTAAACCAAGGCCCCATGTGCAAATGCACGCTGACATCTTGTGCACATGTTAAATCCTGTTCCGCTATTCGTAAGAGTAGGCCATCGTGTGCGGTGGGAACAGATGACAAGATTTACAAAAATGCATACACATGAGGACTGGATGAAAAAAAGCACACGAGTGCTTATTCCATTATCCTCGATATAGAGAAATCAATCAATCAATCAATCAAACTTCCCCATACATGTCAATGGATTTTTTCCCTTTAAAAAGGAAAAAAATAATAATATTAACTAAGGAAGGAAAACTAAAGACTAAGGAAAGAAAAGGTTCAGTCAACTATATTACAGAGTTGAAAAGAAGGAAAAGAGACAGCTGATCAATCAAGTCTGAAGCACAAAACTAGAAATGCTGATCAGTAAATTTAAAATTATATATAAATCATACAAGTAACTCAAACAAATAAAAGAATCAACCTCCAAACTATCTGAATAAAGTTCACTGTTTAAGTGTTTTTCTGCAGCTTACAGGTGTTGCCTATGCACCCAACCTGGGCATCAGCCCCTTGAATCCCAACCCTTTTTTTTTTTTTTCTATTTCATTTTTGCTGAGTTTCACCTGGATGGAAGAAGTTATAATTTATCCTTTTATGTTTCACCTAAGTATTAAATCTTTATTTTGAAACGTAAAACAAAAAAAAACTCTTTTTAATTACATATTCCCCTCTCCCCCCCCTCCCCCACTTTTTGACTGCATATCCCCAAATTCTTGGCAAATCAGGCCTCCTCCTCCCCCCCCCCCCCCCCCCCCCTTCCAACTTAAAAATCTGTTTACACTATTTTACTATCATATTGTAAAAGAAAAAAGGAAGGTTCCTGCCATCTGTTATCAAATCTTTTTATTTTGAAACGTAAAACAAAA
>CM060322.1:43421090-43436090 GCA_030674155.1 Stramonita haemastoma | reverse complement strand
GTCTTTCAGATTATTAAATTTTTAACAATATTGTGGAGTTCTTAAAAACCATCATGTGTGTGTCAAGTCAAGTCAAAATGATCTTTATTGAGGGTAAAAGATTAAGTTTACACAACTTTTTTTCATCCTGCCCTGTGTGTGTATGTGTGTGTTGTGAAATATTTTTTTTCCAATGTTACTGCCCAAGCACTTTTAATCTGGTCTGGTGCTCAAAATTAATAGTATTTTTTTATGTGTATAGATGGGGTGGTTTGGTTTGCATCGTTGGTTTGTATGTTTCTTTTTAAAGTTCACATCTTTTGGTGGTGGTGGGTTTTTTGTGGTGCTGTCCTTGACGTGTTCTTCTCTTTTAATTAAATAGAAGAGGGGGGGGGGGTAGCTACATACCGAGAGTATCGGTTTTTGCTTTCATCAGCACACAAATCTGCCTTTTTTCATACTGTTCCATCTGATTGTTAAATACAATCTTGTTGGGTTTTGTTGTTGTTGTTGTTTTTGCAATTTTGATACCTTTCATCAACTCGGAAACCAGATTTAATCTCGTGTTTCTAAAGCTATTTCAAATTAACTTCCCTTTTTTTCCCCAAGTAATGTACCTAAAATTACCCATTGCTCTAGATGTCTCCGGTTTTACTTAAACAAATCCGATCCCTTAATTCAGTGGGTTGTTTTCCGCTCATAGTCATAGTTTATAATACAAAGAGAAACGTAACATTATACATGGACCTTCCTCATACTGGCTCCTAAAAGAGAAATTCAATTTGAATCAGTGCTCTAAACTCAATGACAGCTTTTATGTAGGCCTAATATCCTACAAAAACAATCGTCTGAAAATCCCTTTGACCAATTTGGTCAAGATGAAAAAAAAAAAAGATGTGTAAACGTAATCTTTTACCCTCAATAAAGATCATTTTGACTTGACTTGGTCTTTCTGAACCCAGACTTCCGAGCAATTATTCCAAAATGATCAAGCAAATATGAATTTACACTACAGGCCTAACTCGAAAACATTCATCCTTTTGAAAAACTACATCAGTGCTTTGATTACACTCAGTTATGAAACCCAGAGTTGCTTTCAAGAACTCAAACACCTGGAGACCAATCTAATTCGATAATTGTGACTTGAAATCAAAATGAAACACAACAAATACATCAGGGTTGGATCCATATATTAGTTCAAAGAATACATTGGATTGATAGACTTTCCTCCACGATGGGTGCTGTTATTTTATTATTTATTTATTTGTTTATTTCTTTATTTATTCTTCAATATCGAGGATTTTATTATTTTTTAAAATTCTTTTATATTGAGGATAATGGGATAAGCACTCTTGTGTTGTTTTTTACATCCAGTCCCCGTGTGTATTGAATAAGCACGGTGATGAGTACTGTAGGTACTTTGATTCTCCTCCATTACAATCGTTTTAAAATTAATGCAAATTCTAAGGGTGAAAAAAGTATGTAATGATACTTTTTTTTCTTTCAACCTGTCTTGACTCATTGGTGCTCCAAACCATAATAAACTTAACTTGAATAAGTAATACTGTTCAATTATAAGCAATTATTGCTCAGTCATGCTGATATAGTTGATACAAATCCAAGGGGAAGTGTAAATGAAAATCGCTCACTATTTCAGGTGTAACAAAATATTCTTTATAATTCGTTAAAACTTTTTAAGGCATAGTTTCAAGGTTTTATTGTTTTTACACAACTTCAACTGAAGTCATAAAAAAAATCCCAATGAATCAGTTACTGACTATGCTTTAATAGTCACAGTCTGCAACTGGAATAATTTTGCACTGACTCGATTATGCTAATAATCGTTAAAGCTCCTTTTTTCACGCATGACTGCAGTCAGAATCATGCTGATTAAAAAAAATATTCAATCTCATTAACACAATGAAAAAAATTACTATTTTGCTCTCTCTCTCTCTCTCTCTCTCTCTCTCTCTCTCTCTCTCTCTCTCTCTCTCTCTCTCTCTCTCTCATAATTTCTATTACAGGCCTACTGCAACAATCACTAGGTTTCAGATTACTAGATCTAGCAGATCTTCCTCTTGGAACTGCATGTCACCTTCCACCCGAAAAAAACTTTGCGTCTGCTGTCTAATGCTGAACTTTGAGAAGAAAAAGATTAGTAGTGAGAGCGATGGATAGAGTGACAAGATGATTTTAGTTTTTTCCTTCATAATGTCCCACTGATTTTCTTTCATATAGATAGATCTGGAAATTCATCTTGCAAAACACTGTTTTCATAGATGGTGGCAGCTAATTTTCTTTTATTGGTATAGAGAGACTTTACGTCAAATGAATGCGTGTATATTATCATAGCCTTTACGTTGATTGTACTGTCTGAGATGGGGGGGGGGGGGGGGGGGGGGGGGGGGGGGCAGCCTGAGTATCAGCCAACTTACCTGACTATTGTTGAGGACACTAGTTTGAGGCTCAGCTGAGGTGTGTGTGTTGAGGAGATTTTCCCTAGAGCAATGGTAAACATTGGTGCTGATTTCATTCCACCAAAAGCCTCTCCTTCGGCACAACTATAAACCAAAATCCAATATGTGTGCATAAGCTACACAAAACATCTTGCACACACACCACGCGTTTCCATCACACACACACACACACCACACACACACACACACACTCACACACATGGATGACAATATTTACAAAACTGTATAGGCTACACACAGGGACTGGATGAAAAAAAAGCACATGAGTGCTTATTCCATTATCCTCCATATAAAACAATAAATAAATTAAATAAATAAATAAATCCCCATCCCTGACCCTGACCAAAATGCAAGCCGAGTGCCAAGGCCTACACTAAAATGTATGTTATGCTTTCCAATATTATGTTGAGATTGTCTTCATCCATGGCAAAACTCTGAGAATACTGACCCGTGCTCTCCTCACAGGAGAAAAAACCATAGAGAAGTCTGAGTATGACTGCTTACAATGGTAAAGTATTTGAAAAACAGCCACATATGCAAACTGCTCCTCGTCCAGTTTGTACCAATACGGTCATACAATAATTCCAAGGAGTGGTGAGGGAGCTAAGAGTGCATATCCTGGGTGATCCCCAGCCAGGATGTCAAGATTGGAAACGCCCAACAACAACAACGAAACCAGAGAAGATGTTCGTGTGTGGTGGGATGGATAGCACAAGCATAGCCAGTATACTTTGTGCTGCCTCTTCACATAAAGTGACTACAGAAACTAAGATAGGCTCATTATCCAAGGTAGAAATGAATCAAGCTTCTCAAAGGCTCCAGTTTCCGTAAAGCCTGTAGGCTACCTGGCTATCAGCATGTTGGTTCTTCCCTTAGGTTTTTCTTTCTGTAGAGTGCCCAGATAGGTCTACACATTTTCCTCAGACAGCATTATTATTATTATTATTATTATTATTATTATTATTATTATTATTATTATTATTTAATTTCATTACCATTTTATGCCACTGCAGATTTCTCTGCCTGAAATTCGGGCTGCTCTCCCTCGGGGAGAGCGCGTCGCCACGAGTGTAGCGCCACCCATGTGCTCTGCTTCTTCTTATATGCACACTGACATTCAACAAAATCGTCACATTCACACAACAACATTGCATGATTGTTACAAGTGACACTATTACTCTTTTTTTTTTTTTTTAAATTAAGAGGTGTTCCTGTCTTTATCTTTCAGGCGCCTGTACACTGATATATCAGTCAAAGTTGAAAAAGTATAGTCATTATTGCGTCAAAACCCATCAACTGTTTTGTCGATTACAGGTAGATTCGATTGTCACGTTTGACCTGATCTAAAAGATAAACTTGATTGACAGGCGACACCGCAAGGAGTTTTCACTACCCTGTGTTTTTGACAGCGTTCGGCAAGCCTGGTTACGCAAATCTATTACGCAAAACTGCAGGTGTCAGAGTGTGTACTGTGAAAAAGCTGTGCGGAGTACAAGTCTTTTCAGAGGGAGTTTCAACAAAAGAAACCGAGACGGGGGATGGTTGGATAGGCTACTTGCCTGCTTTTGTTGTAGATCTATTGTTGCTGTGGATGTGTGGGAGGTGGTGTGGAGAGAGATGTTGACAGACAAACTTAAAACTAAAGACAGGGGGGGGGGGGAGGAGAGAGAGAGAGAGAGAGAGAGAGAGAGAGAGAGAGAGAAGACAGACAGACAGACAGACAGACAGACAGACAGACAGACAGACAGACAGACAGACAGAGATTAAAGAATAAATGAAGGATGTTTTCTTTGCTTTTTCTTTCTTCTTCTTTTGTTTTTAGCTTTAACATTGTTCAATAACTGTTCTTATCTACTTTTTTCTTTGCCATTACAGACCTGTCACAATAACACTAGTTTTTGTAAGCTACATCTAAACAGGAAATTTATTACATTACTCGTTGTCATGTCAAGACTGGTTAAAATGTAGGCCTACGTGTTTTGTGACTGGCAACAACGTAAAGAAAATTCTGTTTGAATAATTGAAACAGAGATACAGGCCCACGAAACACAGCTATACCAAGAGACAAACTGAGGGACAGAGAAAGAAAGATAGGACACTACTAAATGAAAACATTCATTTCAAATATTTCAGCAGTGACAGCTGCTACAGAAATTAATTAAATCCACAACAGCTGGAGGGGGGGGGGGGGGGGGGGGGGAATCCACAGTACAAGTAGCTATGGTCGTGGTAAACGTGTTCGTCAGCAATAATGATGTTTTGTTTAAAAACTATTCTTCAACTTTTTTTTCCCATCCGTTTTCTTTTCTGCAGCAAATTCAAATTCAAATATTTTTTTATTATCTCAGAGAGAAATTCATTTGTCATAGACCTACAAATAAGGCAGATGTTCTCTCTCTGCTTTAGCAAATTCACTGTAGGTTGAGGAAGTTAATTCCCGCAACCAACAGCCTCTGACAAACCACTTCTTCTTAATATCTATACACTGACAAACAGGAAAGCCAAGTTTCCACCGCTCATGTCTGTTTCCTTTTCCCCTCAGAAATACTCGTCAGTTTGCATTGGGAGATGACCGGTTGACGTCACGGGGTCAAGTGGCAGTTATCAGAGCACACGTACTACACAACTGATAATGCCGGAAACTACTTTAATTCATCCTTAGTCGCCGCCGGTCAAACGGAGCTTCTCTTTGTCATGAAACACCCAGTCGAACACTGGTATCTTTCTTCTGTGTGACCTTTGACATAGTTCTGTTTCAGTTTAGGTTACAGTCGCGTATATCAGCTTGATTTTGGGACAGTCGTTTATATCAGGCCTAGTCTATTTGTAATACCTTTTACAGCGCCTGGGCTTTATCACAGTTCTTGATTAAACCATTGATGCTGGGGGCAACAACAAAGTGAGAGGCTGTATGATCAGTGGCTTTCTCACTCATGGAATTCCACTTTACAGCCTAGTCTTCAGTGATCGACTATGACTAGGAGGCTTGACTTGCACAGTCCTTATGTGCTGCAGCCCAGGGGGCTAGTTGGCCTTTGGAGAACATCTCCAAACCAGACTGTCCTTATGCCCTCTTTGCCGAGAGAGTGGGGATGTATTGTGGGCAAAGCATCTCCACTATAGCTAATCAAATTTCTGCCCAGTTTCTGAAACATTAGCTGCCCCTTCTGCTGTTTTGGAGGTCATCCAGACAAACAACATCTGTAATACCAGAAATTATTCAATTTAATTCCAGACACAGGTATACCAAAAACAACTTGAAGTAGTTAAAATAACAAAAAAAATGGGGGTGGGAAGAAAAAACTAAACTAATGTTTGTCCCTCTTCTTGCAGTGAAAAGAAAACACAAAAATACCCCCCCCCCCCCAAAAAAAAAAAAAAAAAAAAAGAAGAAAAACAAAACAAAAAACAACAACACATTCTCAATAAATGCCATTGAGAATGGACAACAAGGTTTACAAAACCCCATACACACGAGGACATGATGGGGAAAAAAAGCTCATGAATGCTTTTTCCATTATCCTCGAAATAAAATGATGAAATAAAATACAATTTTAAAAAAAGTAGGATATATATAGCTCCCGTATCTCCCCCCACTGAACAAAGGTTACCTATCTCACTCACTCACTCAGTCCCATGTCCCAAAGGACGTAGGGGGGACATGAGAGAAGACGCAACAGAGATCTTTTTCCATGCTTCACGATCCTGTGTGGCTAGTAGGAGGTGTTGCAGGGGTTGGGCGGTCCAGTCTTTGATGTTGTCAACCCATGATTTCTTTTGGCGGCCTCTTCTTCTCTTGCCCTCGACTGTTCCTTGCAGGATGGTTTTTGCTAGGGTTACCTATCTACCATCATACAAAAACTGCCTGGCTGCTGTTCCCATACAGACTCAGGCTGGTGTACAGTTTTTTATATAAAAAAAAAGTGAAGACACACTAAAAGCAAAAACTGATGATTAGGCTAGAAACCTGCTATATTTGAGTTTTGTAACTTGAAGGATACTTCCATCTTCCAACAAAACTCAAGACAAAAGTTTACACATACCTCCCCCTCCCCCCAACACACACACACACACACACACGCGCGCGCGCGCCGCACGCACACACACACACACACACACACACACACACACACACACACACACACACACACACAAGCGCGAGAGAGAGAGAGAGAGGGAGAGAGAGAGAGAGAGAGAGAGAGAGAGAGAGAGAGAGAGATATACTAACGAGAATGGAGACTTGTGTTATAGCGTGTGTATCGGTATGATGGTAGGGGTGGATGAAAGCGGAAGGGAGGGATTATTTATTTCTTTTATATCGAGGATAATGGGTAATAAGCATCTTGTGCTTTTTTTCTCCAGTCCCGTGTGTATGCATCTTTGTAAATGTCATCTGTTCCCACCGGCACACGATGGCCTACTCTTACGAAAAGCGGAACAGGATTTAACGTGTGCGCAAGTTGTTCTGCGTGCGTTCGCACACAGGGCCTGGGTTTAAAGTCTCATCCAAAGGACTTTTGGGGAGAGTGGAGTCGGTACTGATGTTAACTCCAGGAGAAAAATCTCCTCGACCGGACTCGAACCCGGGTTGTCAAATTGCCAGCACAATGTTCTGACCACTAGGATATATATATTATATATATATATTATATATATATATATTTATATATATATATATATTATATATATATATAATTATATATATATATATATATATATATATATATATATATAGAGAGAGAGAGAGAGAGAGAGAGAGAGAGAGGAGAGAGAGAGAGAGAGAGAGAGAGAGAGAAGAGAGGAGAGAGAGAGAGAGAAGTTGTCAGTTCTGATTGTAAGCTTCTGTCATCAAGTTTAATCATGGTTACAGTACATCCTGGTTGCCCTGCCTGTTTGTTCCATTGTCGAAGCCTCACATGTGGCTGTAGAGACGGATGCGGGAGAAGCAATCTATGTGTTATAACATATGAAGTCTACAAACTTTATCAGTTTGTATTTGTTTTCTGATGTCCCAGCTCCGTTCTTCACTCGACCTTCAGTTGATAAAATTTGAGATAATTGTACAGAAACTACACCAACACAGACCACACACACACACACACACACACACACACACACACACACACACACACACACACACACACACACACACACACACATTTGATTGATTTATTCTTTTATTTCGAGGATAATGGAATAAGCACTCTTGTGCTTTTTTACTCCAGTCCCCGTGTGTATGCATTTTGTAAATGTCATCTGTTCCCACCGGCACACGATAGCCGACTCTTACGAAAAGCGGAACAGGATTTAACGTGTGTACAAGATGTTCTGCGTGCGTTCGCAAACGGGGCCTGGGTTTAAAGTCTCATCCGAAGGACTTTTTCGGGAGAATGGAGTCAGCACTGATGTTAAATCTCCTCGACCGGACTCGAACCGGGTCGTCAAATTGCCAGCGCAATGTTCTGACCACCAGGCTATCCGTTTTTGTGAGGAAGGGAGCTGGGTACATCAGAAAACAGAGAGAGAGAGAGAGGAGAGAGAGAGAGAGAGAGATTCTAAATGCACAAATACATTACCGTGTAAATACTGAACAACTCTCTCTCTCTCTCTCTCTCTCTCTCTCTCTCTCTCTCTCTCTACACACACACACACACACAGAGGATTCAAGATTTAGCTACTTTTACCCCTTTTGTGGGGTATGAGGGGTTACAAACAAATTCAAAAGGGCAACAAACCTAACAGCACACTCTAACACTCTCTCTCTCTCTCGCTAGGCCTACACCAAAAATATTACTACTGCTAACCGGAACTGAATAGCAAGGACTCTGCATGGAAGGAACAACAAAAGTAAACTTAACAACCCAACAACAATAAACGCAAGATATTAAAAAAACGAACTACGTCGATTAAAAAAAAAATGAAATGTTCATTTATGAAAGATAAAAAAAAGAAGAAATTTTAAGAAATACAAGCAAATCTTATGAATGTTGACAGAGACAGATGACCTTTTCCGAGTTTTATATTTCATCATCCTACAAAAGTTATATAACTTGACTTGGACTGAGAAATAAAAATGTTGTCGTAAATGATTGAAGTAGGGACATTCCATAATAAAATGAAATTCACCCCCTAAAATAGTCATAATTATTGTATTTTGGAACACACTCTTTCTTCCCGTGGTATGTTATGGAAACATTAAATCTCCATAGGAAGCTTGTGACAACTGCAATGAAGTTTTACAGGGGCCTAAACATACATCTGGTAGACATGTTATAATACATTTTTTTCCCCATGCCAACATCGATTTTACAGTTCGTATGATACTACTAGATCTACTTTCCTACAGCCCAGTTCTCAATTCATTAACAAAATTATTTATCAAGAAGGCATAGATCACACACACACACACACACACACACACACACACACACACACACACACACACACACGTCTAATAGGGCCTATCGCAACTTGTGAAAAGTAAGGCGCTAAATGAATTTGAACACACACACCCCACACACACACACACCACACACTCCGCCCGCCCCCCCCCCCCTACACACACACATGTCTAATATCGCAACTTGTGAAAAGGCGCTATAAATGAATTTGAACACTCTCTCTCTCTCTCTCTCTCTCTCTCTCTCTCTCTCTTCTCTCTCTCTCTCTCTCTCTCTCTTCTTGTGAAGCACACGATTACTTCAGAATTTTTTTTTTTTCTGGGTTTGGGAAGATCCGATTTACTGCGGTTGCAGACAGAGAGAACGAAAAGGAATTGACCGGTTCGAAATGATTATAATATTATGATAGCAGTAGCCGCGGAACTCTCCGACTCTTCAAGCCCCGCCCCCCTATGAGGAACACAGAAAGATATGACGTCGTCAAAACCCATCTCGGCCAATGGGGATTTCCAACAGTGAAAACCCACGTGATATATGATGTCACTTTCATCCAATGAAAGTGCGCCAAAACATGATGTCATTCTAATTTTAGACGGATGACTCAGACTTAATACGCGAGCTCTCATGATTCGTGGTCTTTACTGAGCTGTGGCTCGCAGAGGTCAGTTTCAGAAAGCAGAACAACAAGGGGACCCCTACCAAACTGTGAGTCATCTCGCAGACGAACGAACGACTTGTTTGGATACGATAGGCTACACAGTTTCACTTTCAAACTGGATCTTCGAGTGCCTTCGGTGAAAATGGAGCAATCGATGTTCACGACAAGTGAACCGGAGACGGCAGTCAAACGTCTCAAACGGAATATGACTCTAGATTTTAACGGCTCGAGTTCTACGAAAGCCAAGAAAACCGCGGCACTGTTGCAGTCTCCGGATTTACACATGTTGAAACTTGCATCACCCGAGCTGGAGAAGATGATTATTCAGGCTAACGGAAATGTGACGACTACACCAACGCCGACGCAGTTCATCTTTCCCAAGTTCGTCACCGAGGAACAAGAAGCGTACGCACGAGGGTTTGTCGACGCCCTTGCGCAACTGCAGTCGAAAGAAACCTCCCGATTGACATTACAACCGTCAGAAGCCAAAGCCGTCATCACCACCAGCGCTGACCCAGCCGCGGGACAGACATACCCAGTGTCCACTTTGAGTGACAGAGCTTCCCTTCCGGAGGTGACCCAGTCCCTTCAGCAAGTCAGTGCCACTACCACCCTCCCTAACGGTGTCGTTTTGACGACGGCAGGGGCTTCCTTGCCCGTGTCGACGGCTGCTGGACTTGTGTCGCACGCCCACTCCAAACCCACCATTCCCTCTCACCAGTCGGCCCCTCTGGTGGACATCCGATTGCCCAAACTTGAGGAGCCCCCCCAAACTGTGCCCTGCCTGAGTTCCTCCCTCCCCTGTCCCCCATCAACATGGAATCCCAGGAGCGAATCAAACTGGAGAGGAAGCGGGCACGGAACCGACTTGCCGCCCAGAAGTGTCGTACCCGCAAGCTGGAGAGGATTTCCCGGCTGGAAGATCGTGTGGCGGAACTGAAAGGACAGAACAGTGATTTGTCTGCCACAGCCACCAGTCTTCGTGAACAAGTGATCAAACTGAAGCAGCAGATTGTGGAGCATGTCAGCAGTGGGTGTCAGATCATGGTTACTCAGAACCTTTCTTGGGAATGAGGTTGTTTTTGGTGCTCTGTGTGTGTGTGTGTGTGTGTGTGTGTGTGTGTGTGTGTGTGTGTGTGTGTGTGTTGTGTGTGTGTGTGTGTGTGTGTGTGTGTGTGTGGTGTGTGTGTGTGGAGAGAGAGAGAGAGAGAGAGAGAGGTGTGTGTGTTTGTGTGTGTGTGTGTGTGTGTGTGTGTGTGTGTGTGTGTGTGTGTGTGAGAGAGAGAGAGAGAGAGAGAGAGAGAGAGAGAGGAGAGAGAGAGAGGAGAGAGGAGAGAGGAGTATAATGTGTTTAAATTTGAACTGCAGCAGACAATGTTATTTTTCAATGTGACTGTATGTTAACTTTGTGCGTGAGTGAATTTAATTGAATTGGTGCATACATGTGTGAGTACTGGAACTCTTGAGCAAGAAGTGTGTGAACTGGTGCAAATTATCATGACCACTTTCTGCCCAGGATGAAAAACAATCAGTTTGCTAAAAGGAATGCCTCGTTGACATTTGGCAGGGGATTTGCTACAAACTACATTTTCATTATCAATGTCCTGTGGATTATTTTGTTTGTTCCAGTGTGGCTGTTAATCAATGTGACTGATAGTGATATAAAAATGGGCATAATGTACATTGCAGTCAGTTTATTAAATATTATATTAAGAGATGCTCTGATGGTTTTAAATTTTAATGTTTTCAATTGTTTTGTTATTTATTATTTTGTTTTAAATGCTGCATGCAGTTTGTTAAATTAGCTAAGAGATTTCAGTTTACAAAGATTCTAAACAACTGTTTCAAAGAGATAATATTTTATTATGCTAGTCATTTAATTAAACAGCTTTATTACTTTTAATCAGAAGCAAAGTTAAAAGGGAGTTTAACTTAAAAACAAAAAATGTTCATGAGTACTGTTAAAGATTAGCTGCTGCGGTAGTCTAGTGGTTAGGGCGTTGGACTCGTAATCTAAAGGTTGCAGGTTCGATCCCAGCTTTCGGCTATGGCGTTGTGCCCTTGGAAAAGGCACTTTACGGCTATTTTCTCACCCCACCCAGGTGTAAAAGGGGTACCAACCTTGTGTTGGGGGTTAACCCTGCTATAGACTGGCGTCCTATCCAGGGGGGAGTCTATGGTATGACTCTGTCGCTTAACGCCACAGAAACCGGGATAAGCACCGGCCTGATGAACCTTAGGCTCGGGACAGACTTTAACTTTTTAACTGTTAAAGATTCATAAAAAATGTACATTTAAACGAGACTGGTAGACTGTGAGTGTGAGTGTGAGTGTGATTAATCACTGTCAGTAAACCATAAAATTGTTATTAATTTCAAAAATTAAAAACTGAACAGTGGAAGCTGTTTTTATGAGTAAGCGAAAAAGGATAATTTGTAATCGGATCCACTCCAGTCAGAAAAAGTTTATTATTATCATATGCTTGTTGTTTTGTTGTTGTTGTTGTTGTTGGTTGTTTTTTTTAATGCAAGAATACTTTGCATAAATTTGTTCACTGTTCATTGTGCCAAACTGTTGTTTCATGAAATTGTTAATGACATAATTATGGGGAGGTTTAATTGATGACAATATAATACGCTGTTTGATAGTGATTGCAGATGACAGTAGTGGTGATGATAATGCCTTTTCATGGTGTAAACTATTTTGTAACTACCTTTGTAAAAGAAAGAACAAAATGTAGATCTATATCTCTTTTATTGAGTCAGGAAGTTTGGAAATTAATCGTTTTATTATGTCGGTTTGACTTTGAGGGGGGGAGGAAAAGGAGATGGAATAGAAGAATTAGGGCAGAGAGAAGAGGGGGTGGGGAGGTATAACTACTGTTAAAAAGTACTAATTATGTAAAGTTCTACATACTGTAATTGTAAAGTAAGAGAGAGTTGGTTGAATAGAAGAAAGCCTTGCTGTGAAACCCAGAACCATCTGATCTGTGTTTTTTTCAGCATATGACTTTGTTTACTTTGTAAGTTGACATGATTCATTGCTTACAAGTGTGCTTTAGAATAGGGTGCCATAGATGAAGGGCACTTTGGCAGGAGATTGTGTGTGTGTGTGTGTGTGTGTGTGTGTGTGTGTGTGTGTGTGTGTGTGTGTGTGTGTGTGTGTGGTGTGGTGTGTGTGTGTGTGTGTGTGGTGTGGTGTGTGTGTGTGTGTGTGTGTGTGTGTGTTGTGTGTTGTGTGTGTCTGTGTGTGTGAGTGTGGTTGAGGTGATCTGTGTTCGAGTGTGTTGTGTGTTGAAGAGAGATGGGGTGTGTTGTGTGTGTGTGTGTGTGTGTGTGTGTGTGTGTGTGTGTGTGTGTGTGTGTGTATGATTAGTGTGTGTGTGTGTGTGTTATGATTACCAGAAATCCAATGTTTTATGACTGAATGATGATTAATGCATGCCATACGTCATGTACATCATTTGATAAGATAATATGTGTTCAGTTTGAAGAATGGCCCCAAAACCTGTGAGATCTATTGTAAACATGACTAGAACCACAGAAAAAATGATATTTGTAGTTTTGGGATTAAGCCATGTATTTTTTTTTTTATGCAGCCTGTCAATGTCATTAATCTGGTCATGTTTTGTGTATGTGTGTGTGTGTGTGTGTGTGTGTGTGTGGTGTGTGTGTGTGTGTGTGTGTGTGTGTTGCGTGTGTGTGTGTGTGTGGTGTGTGTGTGTGTGTGTGTGTGTGTGTGTGTGGGTGCGGGTGCGGATGTGTGTGTGCGCGGGCGCATGTGTGTGTGTTGTGTGTGTGTGTGTGTGTGTGTGTGTGTGTGTGTGTTTTCATTTTTTGTTTCATTACTACTCAAGACTGTCATAGTCATACTCATACCTTGTCATCATTTTTGCTTTACTCATTAATGAGGTATTGACTGATCAGTAATTTTGCAAACTGGTTTTAAAAAAAAAATTGCTTTGACTTGCACTCAAACAGTAAATGATGTATGAGAATGACTGAGTATTTAAGGTTGCTTTTGGACATGACTTGATAAAAACCACATTCTCAAGCACTGATTGAATTTGAGGAACTCTGTAGAAAATAGAGCTAAATTGAATTGAATTTGCCTTCGCATGATCTTTTTAGGTCAAATGCACGTTTGTGTGTTTACGAGTAGCGCTATAAAGATTCATGATGTATCTGTCTACTCTGTCTGTCTGTCTGTCTGTCTGCCTGTGTCTCTCTCTCTCTTCTGTCTTCTGTCTGTCTCTCTCTCTCTCTCTCTCTCTCTCTCTCTCTCTCTCTCTCTCTCTCTCTCCCTCCCCCCCCCTCTCTCTCCCCCCCTCGTTGTGTGTGTGTGTGTGTGTGTGTGTGTGTGTGCAAGGAGAGAAGATGGACAGTGTGTGTGGTGCGTGCATTTGTGTGTGTGTGTGTGTGTGTGTGTGTGTGTGTGTGTGATGGACAGAGAGAAAGAGAGAGAAGGCATGCTGCTTTCTCATGGTTGAAGTCGGAAGTAACTAATTTTTTGTTTGTCTGTCGCAAGAGTTGAATACAGCATGACGCAGAGTTCATGCTAGAATCATGATGAAGTTGTTAAAAAACAATGATTTTTTAGAAACAAAATTTCTGTGATGATGGCTGTTAGGTTACTATTAGTGTCAGTGTCAGACTATCACTGCCTGATTCATTCTGCCTAAAATATAAAGATCTAGATCATAGAGACAACAGTCAACAGCTTGTGAGAAGGACTGCATGATTTTGTAGGCAAATTTATTGCTTGAAACTGGCTATACAAACTTAATGATTTTTATAGTGCTACTACTAGTACAGTAGCAGCAGCAGCAGTAGTAGTAGTAGTAGTACTAATACTAATAGTAATTTTATGATTCAAAACTACTAATTACGACGCTCCACCACAAAATGAGTCGCTTAGCACATAACCCACTTTTCCGCTAGGAACCATTAAAGGCAGGTAGGGTCAAGTTGGCAATTTTGAGATTTTGATTGATTATAAAAGTATAGCCATTATTCTAATCTTGTTATGAAATATCAAATCAAAATTTTGTCTTCTTTTGCTTATTCTGACCACCTATTACGATGGTAAACTTATCAATTTCTCATTTTGTCATTTCCTGCAGCCTATCATTTCAACTTGTGATAATAAACTTTTCATAGAATTGTCGATTTTCAATCTGTTTTTTTGTATTAAATAGCCATTTTATTGCAGTTTGATAACATATCAATAACTAAAAAATGACCTCTGGTGCAATGTGACTCAACTGGTTATGTGGTGGAGCATCACAATTTTTTAGTGTCAGGATCAAATCATTAATTTTAGTCTTTTTTCTTACTCTAATGTTAAGGGGTTCGTGTGTGTTCCAAGTGAGTCAGCAGAACACTATATTATGCTTTCAATCTTGCACAGTTACAACTTATGGTGTGATAAACACACTCAATGACTCATGAATACATATTTTATCATTTACTTTGGATAGGCTATC
>CM060322.1:43381090-43416090 GCA_030674155.1 Stramonita haemastoma | reverse complement strand
AATCTTTATTTCCAAGGATTACAGACTGATATTGACCATGATATGAAATTTCCCCGACTCTTCTCTCAAGATTTTTGTTGTTGCTGTTGTTGCGCATTCCCCATCATATCACAGTAGGGGTCACCCAGAATATGGACTCTGTCTCACTTATCCCACCTGGGAATTACAGTGAGACTGTCAGTAGGCCTACATACTAGGTGAGGAACTTTATATGTGTGTGGCTGTTTTTTTTTAGAAAATAGGTCTATATTGCCATATTGGCAGCCATACTCCTAACTGTGGAGGATAGACTAAAAAAAAAATCAAAATTTTCAGTAACATGTTTGCATAGTGTATTATAAGTTGCATGCTTCAATCATATTCAAACTGCAATGAGTGTTTGTCTTTTAAATGAATTTTCCTTACTATTGTTTTTAGTTCTGAGTTGTTGTTTCAACATTGCAGTACCTATATGATAATAAAAAATACCCGCGTAGAGTACTCATGATTGCACGCTTCAATCACATTCCTTCCTCTGAAGTCAGAGTATGCTGCTATATGTGAGGTACTTGAAAATCATCTGAATTTCTCAGCCATATGCATTAAACACACACACAAACACACAACACACACCACACACACACACACACACGCAACAGACAAACAGACAGACAGACAGACACACACACACACACACACACACACACACACACACACACACACACACACACACACACACACACACAACCCACACACACAACCACACACACACAACCAGCAAGAATCTTGATGATCTTTGAATGATTTAATTTCAATAATGGTTGGTGAAATAACCTTTATACATCAGCTCAGTTATGACAGTGCTCTCTTGTCTTTCTTTCTGAATGTTCATTCTAATATTACACAGGAGAAAGAAGACAGGGAAAAGAATGACAAACAATTGTGCTGAATTAAACAAAATGCCCCAAAACTGAATCAAACCAAAATAGACTGACATGCAATGTGATCAAAACATAACACTTATTAGATACACATATAATAATAATGATACAACAACAACAACAATAATAATAATAATAATAATAATAATAATAATAATAATAATAATAATAATAATAATACAAAACATTTGTTAAAATGTTGATAATAAAAACAATAAATGATAATAAACGTAATGAATAATTAAAAAAAACTTCAATAATAAATAACAGTAACAACAATAAACACTACAACAAAAACAATGACAACACCCAAAATAAATAACAAACAGTACTTGTATGGCGCATTATCCTACACAATCTTTAGCTCAACACGCCTTACATGCATATAAAAAAAAAACCCACCCCAAAACACAGGATTAAACCAAAACGCAATCAAACAAAAAGAAATAAACAAGCACAGAGTTAAACATATCATCACGAAATGATCAGCTAACAATAATCAATATACAAATTCCCAGCACCAGTCTGTCTTACGCCCTTAGCCTCGATAATACTCTTTATTATTTTTCACTTTGCAAGATAAGCAGTCACATTACAAACTCCAACTCCAAATAAGATGGGACAAATAAAAAAAAACAAACAATGCTGTTTGAACAGAGATCTATAGATAGATAGACAGACTCTGACACAGACAGACAGACAGACAGACAGACAGACAGACAGACGAGACAGAGAGAGAGAGAGAGAGAGAGACAGAAGAAGAAGAAGAAGAGAGACAGAAGAAGAAGAGAGAGAGGACTAAGGAACTGAAATGGGAAAAAAAAATCTGGCAAATATAAAGAATCCAGACACACACACACACACACACACACACACACACACACACACACACACGTACGCGCTGCGCCACTTACTCAAGTTTATCTTTCTTCTTTTTTTGTGGTATGTACAGTTCAATCAGTTTCTGATGGTTAGATCTGTGTTTTTTCCTTGTATATTCATTCAACTTGATGAACAAACACACTTATTATTCACTTCTATCTCCTTCTCTCTCCATGTCCTGTCTAAAATCACTCTTTAGTGGATGACTATTAAAACGAAGACACAGACAGACAGACAGACAGACAGACAGACAGACAGACAACACACACACACAACACAGAGGTCAGAAACATATAAAAGGCTAACACAAGAAAACAGAACCCAAGAGTGCCATAGAACCATGTATCACCAGTGATACAACAATATGTACAAAATTCTTCTCTCTCTCACATACAAGCACGCACGCACGCATGCACCACACACACACACACACACACAACCATAATATCAAAAACTTCAAAAAACAGACTCTCTCCTTAGCAGACCAAGGGACACAACTTCAGTAGATGATAAATTTTGGTTCAAATAATCCTGGAAAGACTTGGAGATAGAGAAGAAAAAAAATGACAGCATCACAAACACCAATCCATCAATCATCGTACCACAGACACTTTGCAGTCAGAATGCTGTTGTGGTGTTCTCATTTTATATACAAAAAAACATGGCGAAATACAAGAATACAGTGAATAGCAAAATAAAATATTTTCAAAATCAAGCACAGTTTGCATGAAAAACAGAGAAAAGGGGAAAAAAGAATGATCACCATTTTTGCATCTGAGCTAAGCGGCATTAATTACAAAACAAAAAAAATCAGGTTACCCACAATTTAGATGATGCGGTATCAAGTGTGAAGGGATTTAAAACATTGGTTTTTTTTGTTTTGTTATTTTGCTACACAGAATTAAAAACAGGTATACCAAACAACAAATTTATTCTTTTTAAAATACTTGGTTCTTCCTTATTGCCTTTTTACTTTCTTAGTCTTTGTATACTGACAAAATTGACAAAACTGCATTCACATGGGACTGGCTGTAAAAAAGTACATGAGTGCTTATTTCATTATCCTTAAAATAAAAGAATAAATAAATGAAGTAATATATATTTTAGAATAATGGTAGATACGTATATTTAAAAATTGCAACATAGAAAATAAGCATGAAAATATGACAAGACTGAATGTTCTCTATTCACCTTCTTTCCCACCGGCGCACAATGGCCTACTCTTCAGAATAGGGCTACAGTGGTATGATGAGGAGAAAGGTGGGTAAAGTGAGCAGAGTGGGAAGGGCATTTACATCTGTAAAATGACGAGAAATCCTGAAAAAAAAAGAAGAAAAAGTTGGTGTTTTTTGTGTCTTCGTGTTTTTTTTATCTATTTAAGAAAATTGTTTTGTTTTATTGTTTAAGAGCTACACGTCACACCCCAACTGTTTTGCCATTGCCATTTTTACACACGTACGCACCACCACGCACTCACCAACTCACCAGCACATCCACACACACACACACAACCACACACCACCACCACACCACACAACTACACACAGCAGCACGCACACACCACACACACACACACACACACACACACACACACACACACACACCACACACACACACCACACACACTCACACACACTCACTCACTCTTACAACACACACACACACACACACACACACCACACACACACACACCACACACACACACCACACACACACACACGCACGTACGTTACCATGATGATGTTCATTTCAACAGCACACAGTTTTCTGTTACCATCATTGTGTATATCATAAACACAATGCTCTACAGGCAACTAGTTGTTTATTTGGCCAATCATGGTTCAGAAATCATCCACTCATTTTCACATTGACTTATTTTCTCCAACATCACCAAAGAACACTAACAAAAGACAAAAAAAAAAACAAAACAAAATCAATTAACATAACAAAATGCAGCAGTTTTTGCTGTTTAAAAAAAAAATCCTCTAGAAGGACAGCCCATTTCAATTTTAAAAAAAAGCAATCTGTTTTTCTTTTTTGTTTTGGCAGTTGAGGAGAGAAGGGGATAAGTTTTGCAAAATATAATTTGGGTTGATTTTTTTTTACAATTTGTTTTCTTTTTAAAGATTAAACTTCTCTGTGTGCATGTTCTTTTACCACGAGTCAAAGTGACTGTCACAATAAATTCATAAACAAAACAGATATAAATCATCTAAGACCTGACAGGTATTAGACAAAATCTTTCAGCTAAATCAAAACAAATTAAAAAACAAACAAAAAACCCCAAACAACCCATACATGCATTTCAAATTCTCTTTGAAACACCCACAAACAAGAAACTGATGTAAAATTCTTTTTTGTAGTGTGTTAAAGAATATTAATTAATTAATAGTAGTAGCTAATAATGTTATGAACAAGGCATGAAAACCTTGTCTCTGACAAAATACTTAACCAATTTTCTTATTCATTTAAGATCTTAACATCTTTCTTAAAAAACAAACACTTAAGTAATTAATCTTAGAGTACATCAACAAATTTTTGCCAAAGCATGTCAAAATTACTTAATACACAATACACAGTCACTCTGATCCTGTGCCTTTGTGAGAGAGGTGTGTGTGTGTGTGCATAGGTGTGTGCACATTTTATACAGTATCACACATTCCTTGAAGACAAAGAAAGAAGAAAGACGAGACAAGCAACTGAATATCAAGGATAATAGATGAAAGACTCAGAACCAGACAGACTCGGAACCCTGTTTTCTGGCGTTTATACATCATCAGTTTGATTTCTCTAGCAATGTCAGAGGCATATTCTGTCTTGAGTACTCTCTAGCATGCACACACACACGCACACACGCACCACACACGCACGCACGCACGCGCACACACACACACACACACCCACACAACACACACACACAAGCCACACACCACACGCACGCAACACACACACACACACACAAAGTGAAAGGGTATGTGCACACGTACGTACATATGCAGATAATGTTTCGAAAGCACATTCAACCTAAGAAATCTGCTTCACTCTATGCACAAAGACGGGAAAAAACAGCAAACAAATTTTTAACAACAACAAAAACCTAGATTCCTTCTTTAACTTTTGTTGAAAAACAAAAAGAAAGGAAATACAACAATCAAAAAAGCATAAAAAGATATAATGAGATACACAATCAAAGACAAGTGTATTAAAAAAAAAAAAGCCCGTCACAAGATACGTGATATTTCTCTATACACTTCTAACACAAAAAAATCATAAGACAAAAATCAAAGCACTTCTATATAGACTGAACAGTTTGCTGGGAGTCCATATTTCATCATATAACATCAAACTTACACAAATTCAAAAAGAAGAAGAAGAAGGAGAAAAAAAAAAGTTCTTGGAGTACTTAATTTTTAGAAACACGGAAATAAATGACAGATTATTTCAAACATGTTGGTTTTACGTGGAGATACAAAGTCATAGTAAAATATCACGGAAATTGCCCCCTTTAAAAAAAAAAAAGAAAAATCCCATGCACCATATCCGACTTCTTCCATCCCCTTGACTTTACCACATATTTCTTTATAAAAGAAAATCTGATTCATACAGAATAGCTATGGGAATTAAAAAAAAAACCTTCACACAGTGTTGGTGTACATGTGATATAAACAGTCCAGCAGCTCATCATGATTCACTATTTTCACTCACACGTCTCCTCTTTCTGCATAAAATCTCACGTCAAATCTGCAACACATCGCCCGAGAGGTAAAACAGGCAAAAAGCAGGCCAAAAAAAAAAAAAAAAAAATCCCCCCAAAACAACAAAAGAAAAGAAACAAAAAACCAACCCCCTCCCCTCCCCCACCCACCCAAAAAAAAAAAAGGACAAGCCAAGCATGAGATCTAACAACAATAATAAATAACATAATTAACACGAAAATAAGGCAAAACATAAGACACTCTACATGGTTCACTGGCGATAACCACAATAATCCCCGCATTTTGCTATTTACAATAATAGAAGCATGGAGGGCCACGTTAATTCTTTCAGGGTTTTGTTTGGAAATGAATGCCAAGTTCAATGAATTTAGCAGATGTGAGATCATATCTCCCTTTCTCACTCCCCTACTCCTGACAGCCCAAAATAGTCTTTTTTTTCTTTCTTCTCACCTTCCCTTCTAAACACTTCAAGTGCTACATACTTCTTTTTTTTCTCTCTTACCTTCCTCCTAACCACTTCAAGTGAGACACACTTCTTATTCTTTTTCTGCTTTCTCTCTCATCTTCCCCCAAACACTTCAAGTGCTACATACTTCTTATTCTTTCTCTCTCTCTCATCTTCCCCCAAAGCTTCAAGTGTGACATACTTCTTTCTTTCTCTCTCTTTTCTCCCCTTAACATTCAGTGTGGCATATTCTTATCTTTTTCTCTTCACCTTCGTTCTAAACACTAATAAATATACTTCCTGGTTTGTTTTTCCTGCTTTCTCTCTCTCTCATCTTTCTTTCCCCAAACACTTCAAGTGCAACATTATCCCTGAGTCTTTTCTCTCTCTCTCTCTCTCTCTCTCTCTCTCTCTCTCTCTCTCTCTTCTTCTCCTTCATTTCCTACACTTCGAGAACAGCATACTTCATATCCTTTTTTTTTCTTTTTCTGCAAGCACAAAACATGCTTCCCATTCCTTTTTTTTTTTTTTGTGTTAAAAATAGTTTTCTTCTTTTAAAAAAAAAAAAAGTTGCTCTTTAAAAAAAATATATATAATAAAAGGCACTCATTAAAATTAAAAAAAAAAAGGTTTGAACAAAACAAACAAACAAACAAAAAAAAACATTCCACAAAAAAAAAAAAAAAAAAAGTGTGCAGCAGACAAAAAGTAAACTGACAGCTGACAGTAGAGCACAGGAAATACACACACAGAAAACCAGCACACTGCTTTCTTTACCTACATGTATCACTTCGCTACCTCCTCTGTTGTCTGCAGACAGAAAACAGACCTCTTCACCCGCTGCACAACAGAGCTAAAACAACAATGTTTATTGAACCTTCAGTTAACATACGCTTTCCCCCCCAGTCAAGTTTAGCAGCGTTGAGTGTGGTTACCACTTGGATGGGTGACCGTTTGCCGCCTTGGCTTCAGTACAGTCCCCCCCTAGTTCACCCAGCTGTAATGGGTACCTGCCCTCTTTAGGGTCAGGGAAAGTAAAGCAGCGAGGGGAGGAGATGGGCGCCACCCTCAATAAGCGCTAGAAGCTGAGACTCTGATGCCTCACTCCCCTACGAACCGGCCAGGTTATTGGACACCTTTACCTTTTTACCATAACCCCCACACACAGATTGACCCAGGTTTGAATCCATTTGAGGGGATTTTTTCCCCTGGAGTTAACATTGGTGCAGACCTCCACTAAAGTCCTTGAGACTATAAACGAGGCCTGTGTTAACAACGCGCATAAACATCTTGCATGCGTTAAATCCTGTTTCGCTTTTCAAAGAGTAGGCCATTGTGTGCGGTGGGAATGGATCACAAAATTTTACTAAACTGCATACCAAGGGGATTGGATGTAAAAAAAGCACATGAGTATTATTCCATTATCCTCTATAAGGAAGATTTAAAAAAAATCAAACAAAAAAAAATAAAAAAAAAAAAAATCAATAAACATCGGATAATGTCATGAACACTGATGATATGCAAAACATTTTGAGTATTTCTGCGGATCTAGGGGTGAGGTGGTTTTGTGTCTGAAAGGGGGAATAACTCAAAACACAGGTCAGGTGACCAAGCCACAGAATGCAACCATCTTTCAACTGACAGGTCTGTTAATAACAGTAGCTAGCATTGGTGGGTTTGGTGTGGACTGTGAGGGTGTATCTTGGATGTGGTAGTAGTGCTTTAAATCATTTCTGTTACTTTTGTGTGTGTGAAAGCGTTAGTCAACCACTCAAGAAGCCATAGCAGGGTTGAAAAAAATGGAAGTTGAAAAAAAACAAAACCCCCCAAACTTTTCAGTGTGAAAATGTAGTCAACTACTTCAGAACCATAGCAGGGCTGAAAAAAAGGAAAGTTGAAAAAAAAGAAAAAAAAGAAAAACTGAACAATGCAACACATGCAACGATAACTGCTGGGATATCTTTATGCACACTTTCTAAATAAAAAATGATATTTCAGTTTAGCATAAACTACTCATTCTCTTCACTGCTCTCTGAAAATCTACCTCACAAACAAGATGGTACAGCCATCAATCATGTTCATCAAACACACAACTGGAGAAAGCTAAGCAAGACAAAAGCTATACCCCTAAAAAAAAAAACCAAAACACCAATTTCATCTCTATCCAGGTCCCTGACACTAATGGAATGATGGATTTGAATTCATGGCCTAGAAGTCTGATATGGTCATTTCCAGAATTATGGAATACATTATATACACCTCATCATGCAACCTTACACATGGAGGTTTACAAACAGTCAAAGATAATCAATCCCCTTTGACATTTGCATGAGGAACATGGGAGTTGTAGCCCTATTTTTGTTTTTTTGTTGTTGGGTTTATTATTATTGTTATTATTATTTATTTATTTATATTTTTTTTGAGAGATAGAGAGAGAGAGAGTGAGAGACAGAGAGAGAGACAGAGACAGACAGACAGAAACACAGACAGACAGACAGAGACACAGACAGACATACAGACATGACAGATTTTGAATTCCGATTCCGATGGTTTATTTAATATAGACCAAGCCCCTTTACGAAAAAGTGTGCGAATACAATACAGCACTCAGGGCAAAAAATATGTAACAACGCAGGCGTAATCAGAGTAAAAATGAGCAATTTTCTTATGAGACAGCAGCTTCTCTACATTTGAATGCACAGGACAGAAATAATGAACTGCAGATATCTGGTATAGACAACGGTGTCATTGACATAATTTAAATAAAGAAGACTTTCTTTTAACATATAGGATTGGTGAACAGACTAAGACAGAAAGAGAGAGATGGAGAGAAATCTAGAAATCTGTAAGGATCAAGAAGTTTCACTTCACACATATAGTATGAGAAGAGAAGAACTCAAGCCACTAAAATCTGTTTTATACCATCCTGAAAACACTTTTGCTATAAGATGAACAGTCAGTGTCTTACGTAACAGACCACTGCCCTAAGAACATAGCTCTGCCATATCGCTCATCCATATTAATTACTAACCTCTCATGTAAAACAATCTTTCAACTCCTCTGATGATTCATGAAATGCAGACCGTAACAAACCTGGAGGATAATATGTATCATTTTAATTTATTTAAGAATATGGCTCTGCCATATTGCTCATTCATATTACTAACCTCTAATGTAAAAAAACCCACCTTTCAACTCTTTTGATGATTAATGAAATGCAGATTGTAACAAACCTAATAGATAGTATGTATCTCTCTCTTTTTTTTTTGTTGGATAGTATGTATCATTCTGACATACAATTTGACAAAAAGTACAAAAGACAAGGTGGAAAGTATATTTTTTAAAAGTAACCTTGAATCATGTAAGTTTTTTTTGTTTTTTTTTTAAATGATTAAAAAAAAAAAAGGTAAAAGTATATGTTATAGTTGTTCTTCACTACTTGAATGACAATCTTTTTCCGTGATACGATTATGTGTTTACTGTTTTTATGTGTGGCTTGTAACCCATGTGAGTTTCTCTGTCTCTGAGATAATAAAGTATTTGAATTGAACTGAATTGAACTTCTTTTTGGTAGTTTTTTTTTGTTGTTGTCTTGTTCCTTGGTTAAGAGCTCTGAGGTTCACCAAAAGTGAGATTTTTGGAAAAGAAAGACAACCTAACATTCAAAACTGTTAGCTTGAATCAAGGACTAAAGTTACAGTGATATTTTGTCTACATAAATTACACTTTTTTGGGGTTCAAATGTAAATATTGTTGAATTACTTATTTACAAGAAGGGCACTGCAGATTCACCAATGTATGACAGATACACCATATTAACTCTCCCCATTTGTCAACAATACCGTCAAGATCGCCACTGACACAAAAGCTGGGAACACGCAATATTAATGAAATGTTGTTTTCAGTTGCTCAGTTATTGACAGTTAATTAAAACATCGCAGCTTGAGGATAAACCTGGGCTGAGTATAGTACCCCAAATTTGGTCCACCACTGATTCACCGTTTTCATCCTCTGAATGCTAAAATATCAAACAGTGGCAATGCCTTTAACTTTTCTCACTCTGGTAATGTGAAGCAGAGCTGTTGAGATCAGTGTATTAAAAAATACAACTCCATAAAACATTGATCAAACGTTACAATATTACAGAACTAAAAGAATAGATTTCCTTTTAAAAAAATATATTGATAATGTCCATTAGGAAACAATACACTTCTAATGTAATGCAAAACCAAATATAGAAGTATGGTTTCTATTTGGAAAAAAAAGGAACTTTTAAATAAAAAAATATTTAAGGAACTCCCAGTACTCTTAACTCAATTAAGCAACTAGAATTGAACTGGAATGTTTTTATTCCAAATACAAAGTCTATGTACACAATACTGCAGTCATAAATAGTGACGACTAGTCCTAAACGCCATCATACCACACAGTCTCTCTCCAAAAGTTCACTCAAAGGCATGCAAGACCACACACAGTTACACAATTCAAGCCTACTGGTCAATAGTTTCTCTATCTTCTTTGAGCTGTACTGACTCTATGCTTTTGAAAAACTGCTCTGATACATTAATTGTATTCCAACCAATATGTTGACACAGTATGCACACACATATTAAATGTTAACAAACAGGCTGGGTGATATCTATGAGCTGTGCCAAATTCTGTCATTTAAACAGATTATCATTTTAGTAATCTTATCAGGCATACGTCTGTTCATAACATCAAGGTTAAAAATCAAAATTGATATCCATATTACCTAATGACAGATATCACAAAAGAACGTGTGTGTGCATGCGCATTCTTGTGCATGGTGTGCAGTATATATGAAGAGTGCATGCCCATTCTTAATGAATTCATAAATTTTTACGGCTAATTTCTGCCTCTCCTTTGTGGCTATCAATTCCAGGTCAGTCACTTCATAAAAATTGCAACAAACTGATCATTTTCAACTCTCCCTCCCAAACCCCTCCTCCCCCCCCAAAAAAAAGCCACTCCAAAACCCTATACAATTATATTACTTGCACACCCCCCAAAAAAAACAACAACAACAACAAAATCCAAACAAAACCCAACAACAAACAAACAAAAAAACAAAACTAAACATAACAAAAAACAACCTCTCTTCATTCTTCAGTTTCTCTTCCATACTGTTACAGATATGCAAATATTTTAACTTTCACTTAAAAAATCTGACCAACTTATTAAGTTTATCAGATAAGTGTTGTTTTCCCTATTATTTCGTTTAACAATGATATTGATATGTTCCTTAACCCTCTTGCATTCAGACTCTCTCAACACAAACTGCCCCTAGATTTCGCATTCCATCACGAAATCTGGTCAGGCACACATGCTCCCTCGCCTTTTCCTCCTTCTAAGTACATACCAGCAGCTAGAATTACTTCCAGACACTCTACAGGGTTTCTCCTTCTAGCCTGATAGAGGTTTAACATGTGATAGCAATTAGTGATGGTCACAGTGTGATGGGCCGCCGCTGTGGCCTAGTGGTTAGGGCGTTGTACTCGTAATCTAAAGGTTGCGGGTTCGATCCCAGCTATTCCGCTATGGCGTTGTGCCCTTGGAAAAGGCACTTTACGGCTATTTTCTCACCCCACCCAGGTGTAAAAGGGGTACCAACCTTGTGTTGGGGGTTAACTCTGCGATAGACTGGCGTCCTATCCAGGGGGGAGTCTATGACTCTCAGTCGCTTAACGCCACAGAAACCGGGATAAGCACCGGCCTGATGAGCCTTATGGCTCGGGACAGACTTTAACTTTAACTACAGTGTGATGGAAATCTACTGTGTGTAAATCCCGGCAAATCCCAGGGATTGGGACTAAGAGGGTTAACGACCCAGCCCTGAATTTAAAACCCACCTCAGTCTGCTTAAAAATCATTAACCCCCCCCCCCCCCCCCCCCCCCCCCCCACCTGAACATCGAAACAGAACTCATGCAATGATCGTTTCTCTCCAAGTCCTTTAAAACAAAAACAACAACAACAAAAAGGATAGCAACAGCTTATCTTCCAACTCTTAAAAAGTAACAGAATCAATGAAAAGCAGAAGAGAAGTAGGAAACAGAAGGACATCTCATGTTAACTTCAGTTTAACGTAATGAACATACTAACAAAAACAAACAAGAAAACCCCGAAACCAGGAAGTATGAAAACATCTCAAGTTTAAAAAGTAACAAAATTAATTAAAAAAACAACCAAAACAGAAGAAACAAAAAAACAATCAAAACAAAACCCAACCCATAAGTAGGACATCATATAACAGAAAAAAAAAGTGCTACAGTTCTTTTTTTTTTTTTATAGTACCAAACGAACACCCAACTTCCCCCCCCACCCCCACATCCCCTCTCCCTAAAAGGGCCAGGCGACGACCCCCCACCCCCACCTCCAACCCACCCCTACCCCACACAAACCTACACCCCTCATACATGGTGAACACTCCGCAGTCTGTGGAAGGGCTGGACTGAAAATGAACCTGCTGGGATGAAGACGAAGACGAAGACAAGGGAGCCGAACTCCGGTCACCACCACCACCACCATCCCCACCACTGGCCACAGGGACCAGAGTGACGCTGTCATGGGAACTGGGCAGCCCTCCTCGTAGCAGCAGGTGGCCTTCTCCTCCTCCTCCGTTGGCTGTGGCCGTGGCCATGGCCGAGAGGGCAGCAGGGGGGCCGTGGAGGTGGCCGTTGGCGAGGAAGTTGGCGTCGCTCTTGGAGTGGGGCAGGTGGGGGACGCCCAGGTGGAGGAGGTTGGAGTCGCTGTGCACGTAAGGCAGGATCTTCTCCCTGCGGGCCGCCTGCATCTGGTCGTACTTGGCCTGTTTGGATACAGGGATGATGATGATGATAATAATAATAATGATGATAATGATGATGATGAGTATGATGATGATGGTGATGATGATGATGATAATGATGATGATGATAATAATGATGATGATGGTGATGATGATGGTGATGATGATGATGATGATGATGATGATGATGATGATCGCTGTGCACGTAAGGCAGGATCTTCTCCCTGCGGGCCGCCTGCATCTGGTCGTACTTCGCCTGTTTTTAGGGGGGGGACATAGTGATGATGATGATGATAATGATGATGATGATGATGATGATGATGATGATGATGATGATGATGATCGCTGTGCACGTAAGGCAGGATTTTCTCCCTGCGGGCCGCCTGCATCTGGTCGTACTTGGCCTGTTTAGTGATATAATGAATAATAATAATAATAATAATAGCCGCCGCTGTAGTCTAGTGGTTAGGGCGTTGGACTCGTAATCTAAAGGTTGCATGTTCGATCCCAGCTTTCGGCTATGGCGTTGTGCCCTTGGAAAAGGCACTTTACGGCTATTTTCTCACCCACCCAGGTGTAAAAGGGGTACCAACCTTGTGTTGGGGTTAACCCTGCGATAGACTGGCGTCCTATCCAGGGGGGAGTCTATGACTCTCAGTCGCTTAACGCCACAGAAACCAGGATAAGCACCGGCCTGATGAGCCTTATGGCTCTGTACAGACTTTAACTTTAATAATAATAATAATAATGATGATGATGATGATGATGATGATCGCTGTGCATGTAAGGTAGGATTTTTTCCCTTCGGGCCGCCTGCACCTGGTCGTACTTGGCCTGTTTCGGCGGGGGATATAGTGATGATGATGATGATGATAATAATAATAATGATAATGATGATGATGATGATGATGATGATGATGATAATGATGATGATGATGATGGTGATGGTGATGATGATGATGATGGTGATGGTGATGATGATGATGATGATGATGATGATGATGATGGCTGTGCACGTAAGGTAGGATTTTCTCCCTGCGGGCCGCTTGCATCTGGTCGTACTTGGCCTGTTTAGATATAGGGATGTTATTGTGTTGTGTGTTATCGGGGTATTGGTTTGTTTGATAGTGTGATGTGTATGTGTGTGTTTACCTGGTTGAGGTTGTGAATGATGATGATGATGGTGGTGGTGGTGGTGATGATGATAGTGATGATGATGATGGTGATGATGATGACGATAATAACAACAACAACAATCAGAATGATAATACATTGAATTTGTATAGCGCTGAATCTTGTAAAGCGAACAATTAAAGTGCTTGCATTTGTGACATTTATGTGCGTGGAACCATTAAATGATTTTGGATTTACACACAGACACACACACGCACATGCGTGCGCGCACACACACACGCACGCACACAAACACACACACACAAACAGACACACTGTGCTTAGGCAGGGTGATGGAGATGTAGATGTCTATTGAAAACAGAAACAGGTAAGAGGTGACCCTATAGATAAATGTCATAGGTTGTGAACAAGTGTCAACTATTTACACACAATGCTTTGATGTTACCATCCAATGATCCATCAGACAATGACATCTACCAAGTAGAGGTTAAAAATCAACCATTTACCCAACCAAGGTTAACCCAGGCCAAAAGTTTTGTCAGTATCTCATGTAAGCAAAGTGCCAAAACCTACACTGAAATGTTGCTATGTTATGTAGTAAAATGTTGCCTTGAGACTGTCTTCAGCCATGACAACCCCTTTGTATAACAATGAACAGGGGACAGGATGGCCTGGTGGTTAAAGCGATGCACTCATAATCTGACAGCCCAGGTTCGAGCCACCACTGAGACACCCGTTCAAGAGGACTTTTCCCCTGGAGTTAACATCAGTGCCGACTCCACTTTCCTGAAAGGCCTTTGGGTGAGACCATAAACTGAGGAATTCTTCACTGACAAACTTTGAAGTAATCAGAATCAATGCACATACCAACCAGCTTCTCGAAGAATATACACACTCACACCCACCCACCCACACACACACACACACACATACACTCTCTCTCTCTCCCTCTCTCACACACTCTCTCTCTTCCTCCCCCTCTCTTCCTCCCTCCTTCCCCCCCCTCTCTCTTTTTCTCTCCCTCCCTTTCTTGTTGGTGGCATCTACAAGGCATACTGATGTTGGAATTTTTCTACTTTTTTTGCATAAAGCATTTAATCCTCTTAGTCCCAAACCAGGATTTGCCAGGATTAATCATTCCCTCCCCTGAATCCTGAACCCAGATTTGCCGGGATTTACACACAGTAGTTTTCCATCACGCAGTGACATCCACTGATAAGACACCATATGCCGAAGCTCTATCAGGCCAGAGGCACACAGCCTGCTGTGAGTCTGGAAGAAATTATAGCTGCTGGTATGTACTTAGAAGGAGGAAAAGGTGAGCGAGCATGTGTGCCTGCGATATCTAGAGGCAATTTGTGTTCAGAGAATCTGAATGCAAGAGGGTTAAGCTTCGAGATACTGCAACGTCATAGATGATTGTTTTTCAACGTGTTTTTTTTTTTTTTTTTTTTTTTAGATAAGATTTTCAGAATTTCCTGTGATCAGCTATGATGTGATAGAATCACAAATGTAGCCTCGGTTTTCAACGTGTTGTTAACTATGACTGATGCATTGATTTTGTTTTGTTTTTTCATTGAGTGTTATTGTACTTTTTTTTCTCCCCCCCCCCCCCCTCCCCATACCTTGTTATAGCACAGGACCCCCAGCACAGCCACCAGCATCCCCAGGGCGTTGAGGGGGGTGACGGTGTTCTGGAGGATGATGATGGAGCCCCCCCCCCTTCACCCCCACTCCCTCCCAACCCACCCCCCCCCACCCACATAGGTTACATAGGGGGCACGGATAGCCTAGTGGTCAGAACATTGCGCTGGCAATTTGACGACCCGGGTTCGAGTCCGGTCGAGGAGATTTTTCTCCTGGAGTTAACATCAGTGCTGACTCCACTCTCCCCAAAAGTCCTTCGGATGAGACTTTAAACCGAGGCCCCGTGTGCAAACGCACGCGAAACATCTTGCGCACATGTTAAATCCTGTTCCGCTTTTCATAAGAGTAGGCCATCGTGTGCCGGTGGGAACAGATGACAATATTTACAAAAACTGCATACACACAGGGACCGGATGAAAAAAAGCACATGATTGCTTATTCTGTTATCCTTGATATAAAAGAATAAATAATTTTTTTTTAAAAGACCTATTTTAAAAAAATACCTTGTTATAGCACAGGACCCCCAACACGGCCACCAGCATCCCCAGGGCGTTGAGGGGGGTGACGGTGTTCTGGAGGATGATGATGGACCCCGAGATGATGACGATGCGCTTGGTGGCGTTGGCCACGGCGTAGGAGAGCGGGGTGACCAGGGCCAGCACGGTGAAGGCAAAGACGTTGTGCATCATGTTGAACAGGCCGTCGCACAGCAGCAGCACCAACGTCTGCAGCATCCGCCCACTCTGCAACTGTTGTGGGGCGTAGGGTAGGCTTGTGATGGGTGTTTTAATTTGTGGGTGCTTTGTTGTGTTGTGGTGGTGGTGGTGGGTGGTGAGGAGAGGGTGGGTTGTGGTGGTGGTGGTGGTGTGGTGGTGAGTGGTGGTAGGTGGTGGTGGTTGTTGGTAGGTGTGGGTGGTGGTTGGTGGTGGTGGGGAGGGTGGTTGTTGTTGTTGTGTTGTTATTGTTGTTGTGGTGGGTGGTGTTGTTGTTGGTTATGGTGGTGGTGGGGGAGGTGGTTGGTTGGTGGTGGTGGGTGGTGGTGGTGGTGGTGGTTGTTGTTGGTGGTGGTGGTGGTGGTGGTGGTGGTGGTTGGTGGTGGTGGTGGTGGTGGTGTGTGTGTGTGTGTGTGTGTGTGGGGGGGGTAGCGGTGGTTGAGGGAAGGTGTGTGTGTGTGTGTGTGTGTGTGTGTGTGTGTCTGTGTGTGTGTGTCCATGCATGCGCGCGTGTGCACATGGATGCGTGTGTGTGAATGTGTGTGTGAATGTGTGTGTGTGTGTGTCACTGTGTGTGTGTGTGTGTGTGTGTGTGTGTGTGAGTGTGTGTGTGTGTGTGTGTGTGAGTGCATGTGAGTGTGTATCTGTGCATGCGTGCGTGTGTGCATGCATGTATGTGCAAACACATACATGTGCGCACACATGTGAGTATGTGTGTGTATGAATGCATGTGTGTGCTTGTGTGAGATATTTCTGGGCATTTTAAGGGAAATTTTTTACCATTACCACTCTAAACATCATTACCATGAGTTTTGTCCATCACAGCAACATCTGTTAGTTATTGCATATTATCAAAATTTTACCACAATGCAACTTCTGCTGACACTTTGAGAAACACGTCCAGGAGAGTGGGAAAAACATGATGGGAGGAAAAAAAGGAACACATACAGAAGCTGGTATGGTAGGGAAAAGGAAGAAAAAAAAAGAATATAAAAATGGTCCAAAAATGGGTGTTTCTATCTTTAGTTAGTTGGTTGGTTGGTTGGTCGGTTATTTTAAGGGATTTTGTTAGTGTTCACAAGTGGGTATACCTGTCTCTGGATTTTGTTTTGTTCTGCTTTTTAAAAAAAAATATTTGTTTCTTTTCTTCTTCTTTTTTTTATAAAGATTTCTTCCTATGCTTGCTTCATTTCTTTTTTTTTTTTTTTTAAAGTTCACCATAAAATAACTTTGTGTGAAGGCAAAGAAAAAGACAGGAAAGGATGGAGGGAGGAGTGTTGTGTGCAGGAAACAGAGAGATAGAGATAGAGAGAGAGAGAGAGAGAGAGAGAGAGAGAGAGAGAGAGAGAGAGAGAGAGAGAGAGAGCAAAGCAATGAAAAAGTGAGAGGCTGAAGCATTTGCAATGCAAATGAATCAGAGCCAAGCCAGAAGGCTCTGTCTATAACAAAGCCATAAACACAGCAGGAAATACGACATTTTCACGATGGGAGACTTTTCCTGAAAATGACATCCCCAATGCGAATCGCTGCAGAGGTTCTGCTGTTGGTCATACTATTTGGTGATTTCTCTTGGGAGTATTAGGATACATGACATTTCAAGCACTCAGAGAGGTAGGGGTGGGTGAGGTAGCTTAGAGGAAAAACACTGAACTCTTGTTCTGACAGTTATGGAGGGTGTGGGTTCGAGTCTTTGCTGAGGAGTCCATCCACAGGGATTTTTTTCCCCTCTGGTGTCGACATCAGTACCGACCCCTTTCCCTTGAAAGTCCTTTGGATGGGACAATACACCAAGGTGCTGTGTGAAAACCTATGACTACAGAACATCTTGCTCACATGTTAAAACCCCACCCACCTTTCGCAGAAAAGTAAGCCAACTGGCTTATACAATAGCATGGAGTGCATGAGTATACCCAGCATGCATCCTGGTACTTGGAGTAGGCTGGTTGGGCTACAGCCAGGTTCAACTTGCCCATGCCATACTGTTGCTGGTTTGGTTTCTTTTTATATTGGTTTTGCTCCTAGGCTTAGAGTTAAAAGGTTCACCAATGCCTGATGCCTGGTGAGAGTTTGTGTAAATACGTGTATCCAGACTGTTTGCCCTCCACTGAGGTAGCTGCATTCTGACTTCGGGATTTCTAAACACAACACCAGCGTGCATGCATTTAAAAAATAAAAAAAAAGTGTCATCCACCCCTTTTGACACATAATGGCCTACTTTTCCAAAAAGGCAGAACAAGCTTTTATGTGTGCACAAAATGTTCTTCATGTATTCATACAACTACAAGGGACCTGGGATTATTTTTATTTGGTCTCATCCGAAGGACTTTCAGGGGAGTCGAGTCAGTACTCATGTTAACACCAGGAGTCATATATCTTGTCTCGCAGGTGACTAAAACCCGTGCCACCAGAACACCAGCTCTACACTCTAACCACTAGGCTATCCCACACCCCACCAAAAGAGACCTTGCAAAATCTACACCAGCCACAAAAACTCCAAAGTTTTTGTTTTACTTTTATCGTCCTCATAAACTGTTGCTCAGCAACTGCTCAACAGCCTGCCTGCCCAGTCCTCAACTGCCTGCCCGACAGTGGTGAAAGCTTACCTCATGAATATTCCTAACCCTGCTTCACTATTGCTGTCTGCAGGCTGAATGACTGCTTCACAAACCAGTGAATGGATATATAGCTATGACTTGGATTCGAAAAGGGAGGATGGGCAGGGGTTGGGGGGGGGGGGGGTGGGGGTGGTCTGGATGGATGGAGGTGGCGGGGGAGGGGGAGGGGACAAGGGGAGAAGATGTAATGGTCTATATTATGTTTATTAAGTAGTATAGAAAGATGGGTGGAAGAGGAGAAAGAAAAACTCAAAAAGGCAAACACAGAGACATGAAAATACACGATCTGCTCTCGGATATGACAAAAACATTTCAAAGACAGGCTAGACACAAATACAAATTATACACGACAAACTGTTAACAGAGACATGACAAATAGGGCATGATTAAAAAAACAACAACAACAACAAAAAGTGAGAAAGGGATGGGGGGGGGGGGGGGGGGGGGGGGGGGGGGGGGGGGGGTCAGAGACAAGAAAAACATGGCGTGATTAAAAAAAAACAAACCCCACAGCAAACATGCAAAAACAGCCCCAGACAAAGCGAAACATGACAAGAACAAATACTGGCAAACAACAACGGCGTATCCAAACAATGTTGACAGTCTAAAAAGATTTAGTAGCAGTGTTATGGTTACGTTTTCTACATCTATGTTATCTATCATATCCCATAAATATATAATATTAAGTCCTGCTTTAGATTTAATGCACACAGGACTGAATGTAAAAAAAAAAAAGTGCATAAGCTGATATTTACTTCATTATCCTCAACACCCCCCCCCCCCCCAAAAAAAAAAAAAAGAAACAGTTTACTGGCAGTTACAATTTCTACATGTACATACACATTTTCATAATCACAGAGAGAGACATCATTGACTGACTAATATCAATTTTAGTGCGGATAAATGTCTCACACAAACAAGCCAGCACACAACACAAAACCACACACACACACACACACACACACACACACACACACACAACAAACACACACCACAACCCAACACAACACACACACACACACACACACACACAAAACACACACACACCACACACACACACCACAACAACCAAACACACACACCACACACACACACCAACACCACCACCACCACCACCACACATTCACACACATCCACAACACAAAAAAAAAACTCTGCTTAACAATACAACACAACACACAACAAGCCACCGCAACACTTCAAATAACACCCCCAACCCCCCCCTCCTTCCCCCCCCCCCTGCCCCCCAACCATTTCCACTCACATTGGATAATATCAATACACTACACTATCACACAATCAACAGACAGAGTTCTACAATATCCATGCCCCCCCCCCCCCCCCCCCCCCCACCTTTCCACTCACATAGAATAACATCAATACACTATCACACTATCACACTAGTATCAACAGACAGAGCTCTACAATATCCACGCCCGACACTTACAAACTCTGTGTTGTGGAGGATCCTGGGCAGGTCCCACAGAGCCCAGCAGGGCAAAAAACAAGCTGTGGCGATGCGACTGATCAGAATCAGCAACTGCAGGTGGTGGTAGCCTGTGTCTTTCAGACACTGCACAACACACGCGAACACGCACGCACACACGCATGTAAACACGCACGCACACACACACACACACACATGATTATGAATATGTACATTTATCTTCTTTTTTTTTAAATACTTTATATATATATTTTTTTTTAAAAGATAAAAAATATATGAGTACATTTATCACATGTGTGCGCATACACACACTGACCGAAATTGTTAGATTTTCAGTTTAACCCTGCCCCTCCCCCCCCCCCCCCCCCAGTTTGCACAGAGAGAGAGACAGATACAGATAGATATGTATACAGACACATACACAGTGATACAAACATCTCTTTACAAACATAGTTATATATATATATATGTATATACATACATACACACACACCATAAATATGTGCACGCACATATACGCATGCACATACACTTAATCATATTCAATCAGACACAAGAATTTTACGAAATGTACAAGACTGAAGGAAATACAGTGGTCTATTTTATTTCATATGAGAATCGAATGTATATATGCATGTTTTTACATGTGTGTACACACACACACATTACAACACACACACACACACACACACACACACACACACACACACACACACACACACACACACACACACACACATACACACACACACACATTGAGAGAATTTTTCCCTTGGAGTTAACATCAGAGTTGACTCCACTCTCCCCAAAAGTTCTTCGGATGAGACTATAAACCGAGGCCCCGTGTGCGAACGCACGCAGAACATCTTGCGCATATGTTAAATCCAGTTCCGCTTTTCATAAGAGTAGGACATACTCATAGTGTGCCAGTGGGTGCAGATGACAAGATTTACAAAACTACATACACACAGGACTGGATGTAAAAAAAGCCTATGAGTGCATATTCCATTAGTGTCGACATAAAAATAATAAAATTTAAAAAATACACACACACACACACACACACAAACACATACATGCTCCCGTCCCATCCCCCTCCCCCCAAACACACACACACACAAACACACACACACATACACACAAAACTGGCTTGATGAAAAAAAGCAAATCGATGCTTACTCAATGTACCATCTGAAAATAAAATTTTGACTTGACTTGACTTGAACACACACACCACACACACACACACACACACACACACACACACACACACACACACACACACACACACACACACACACACACAAACCCACACAACCCCCCAAACACACACACACAAGCCAAGCATAATCGATGTTCTCGGCTCTCTTCAAACCTCCTCAGTAACAGCTGGGACATGTTTGACACGACAAAAGCGGAACCATAGCCCCCTCATACATATCGATGTGGACTAAATCACCTGTCACTGACAACATATCGTGGTGCATCATCACTCTCTCTCTCTCTACATATATATCATACACTTCCCAAACAGCAGCAGCTTGCATAACAGTGCATTAACCCTCTTAGTCCTGTACCGATTTGCAGGGATTGAATCCCAAACCAGGATTTTGAATCACGAACAGGATTTGCCGGGATTTACACACAGTACATTTCCATCACTCTGTGACCATCACTAATTGCTACCACACGCTGTGACCATCACTAATTGCTAATGCTCTATCAGGCTAGAGGTAGAAACCTTGCTGAGAGTCTGGAAGTAATTCTAGCTGCTGGTATGTACTTAGAAGGAGGTAAAGGCGAGGGAGCATGTGTGCCTGACCTGATTTCGTGATGGAATGCCAAATCTAGGGGCAGTTTGTGTTCAGAGACACCAGATGCAAGAGGGTTAAGAGGCTTAGATAGATCTGCTCAATGGAAAGTGATGAACTTACAGTGCAGATGGCCTCCAGTCTATAACTCACACACCTTGGAGAGCCTTGGAGAGTTCATTTTTTTCTGTAAAAGAGGGAGGAGGGGGAAGAAAGGAGGGGGAGATGGAAGGAGAGGGAAGAGGGAGGGAAGGAGGGAGGGAGGGAGGGAGGGAGGGAGGGAGGAGAGAGAGAGACTCTGAGAGAGAGAGAGAGAGAGAGAGAGAGAAGAGAGAGAGAGAGAGAGAGAGAGAGAGAGAGAGAGAGAGAGAGAGAGAGAGAGAGAGAGAGAGAGACTCTGAGAGAGAGAGAGAGAGAGAGAGAGAGAGAGAGAGAGAGAGAGAGAGACAGAGAGACAGAGAGACAGAGAGAGACAGAGAGAGGTGTAAAGCAATATCAAGAATTTGCTCAAGCATAACTTTAGTGAATGACAACATGATTGATCATGCAGTTTTATTATACCTGTAGACTTTCTTCGTTAATCAATGACGGCACATACATATATATTCATGAGCAAGAAAAGCTGAAGTATGACGAAATGAGATTTGCTATGTTCAGTCATGCAAAAATCTATTTTAATATTTATGAGTAATGGTTGTTTAATTCACAGGTAAATAGGCATTGTAGGCCTGAACTTTTTTTTAAAAACATTCTTTTTTGCTGCTTGCACAAAAAACCATTTTAAGTAAGATCAGTCTAAAAATTTACCACAAACTCCAATCTCTCTTTATTATTTGAAGAAGTTTTCAAATCTAACCTCCCCCCCCACCCCCCCCCCCCCCCTCTTTCTGTATCTGTCTAAGTTCTTTTCTTTTGCACATGCTCAGTCTGCAAGCTCATACTGTTTTGGAAAATGGGAAACCGGTTCTGGAGTACGCTCACATAAATACATGAGCCCATGTATACAATCAAATAAATCAGATTATAAATCTGACATTATCTTGTTCATTACGATACAATCTTACTATATACCTCAACACTTATCACACTCACATCTCGCATTGTAACATATTTTGGAGCAAAAATAAAGATCAACTACTAATATACAGACCTAGAACTCAACACAATTTTGAGAAAGGCAGAACAGAGAGAGGAATGGAGGGAACTGGTTGTCGAGTCTTCAGGGGTGCCCCCATGGTCGCTAGAAAAAGAGTTAGATAGATAGAGATAGATAGACTAATATACAAAGTTGTAAACTTGAAAGAAAAAACAGTAGGCAAACAAATTTTACAAAATGCTTGATGGGCTTCCTGTGGACTCCCGACCATGGGGGTGAGACAAAACGAATCTGGGTATGGCTGTGGCGGGGAGATTGAGATGAGCGGTGTGGGAACAGCAGTACAGGAATGTCACAGAAGACGAGGCAGCAAAAAAAAAAAAAAAAAAAAGTTTTACAAAATGCAAACTGTACCTTTTTGGTGAAAATGGTAAGCAATGAAAAGCACAAGGTGGCAGTGAGAGCAGACGTCAGACCAACTGAATCAAAAGATGCCTCAGTCATGGTAGCTATACCAACCCCTGTTATAATGGGCAGCAAACTGAGGTATACCTGAAAAAAAGATATTTCAACAATTTACAATATACATGAAAGTGACTGCTGAATTGAATAGTTCAATTAGAAATGAGAGAGCCTTACTTTCTGACTTTGAAGCATTTTGAAAAAAAAGATCTTTGTCTTATAATTAGAATATTTGTTCCTTTATAGAAGAGCTCTTTCAGTATATGTAGCATCCTCACTTTGGCTTCAGGAAACTTTGTCCTCTTTAATTTCACCTTTTCTATCCCTTTTACTGGTTTTAGCTTCTGTCTTTTTTCCTGACCTTTCTATCCTTTCTCTCTCTTACTTAAACTCTATCCTTGACCTAGTTCTAAGACGGTTTTTTCTGCCTTCTTGCCAAGAAGTTGTCACTGGGCACAATGCATGCCCCCCAATGCCATTGCAATATGCAACAGGGTATACAGAAGAAAACGAATGTGTGCATCACTGCATGCCTCTGTTTGCAATCTTGACCTAATTTGCATGTTAAATACATGTGACAATGACACTGTATTGTCAGAAGCTTCTTGTTTTCTTACCCAAAACCATTTTTCTAAAGACAAAAATGCTTCTAAATAAAATTTAGATGTTATTCTGTAGGATGAAAAAAAATCAAAGTAATCGTTTTGATATTTCTAAGTCACTTGTATATATATGTGTATGTTTCTAGTCAAGTTTTTGCATAGCTTCTTTAAAGTTCCTTTAGGCCGTCTTCCCTATGTAGTGTTTTTATGTGTTATGGTTCAATGCTAAACTGTCACATGACTCTCTTTACACACTGCTTTTTATTATTTCTGCTATCCATCAGTCATTTTTTCCCTGTCTAATATATATATATATCACTTATAGTGAACAGATGTTAAATTATACAAGAAAAAACTGATAGTAAAAATAAGCTGCTTGTACACATGTATATATACAAAACTTTTCTTGTTTTAAAAGACAAACACATGCTAGTCATAAACACCCACATATGACACCCTCCCCCCCTACACACACACGCAAGCACGCATGCACACACGCACGCACGCACGCACGCACACACACAAATATGAGGAAGGGGGGGGGGGGGGGGGGGGGGGTCACAGATCTATACTATTGCCAAGTGGCTTTCATTTGATGATAATAAATCTGGCAACAGCTGATCATCCACAAACACATGAATACAAATTATATACTCTCTCTCTCTCTCTCTCTCTCTCTCTCTCTCTCTCTCTCTCTCTCTCTCTCTCTCTCTCTCTCTCCTGTCTCATCATCTGTGACAGTATAATTGCCCCAGTTCTCATACATGTCACAACACTAAAAGTTCTTGATGATTATTTGTAATCCAATCTACTCAACATGTAAATGAATGCATACATGTATGTACATATTGTGCTCACTCCCCTTAAAATTATTATCCTTGATACAAAAGAATAAATAAATAAATAAATACAAATAGATGTAAATTATACTTTCTTAGCAAGCAAATCACATCTGCTCAAGGCTCATATATTAATTATTATTATAATTATATAACATAAACAAACTGCATTCCCAGAAATCAATCCTTTCATAAAGTGAATATGATATTGCACCACATGACCTGGAAACTCAGAGACTATACTAAAGTTAGAACTCCAGAGTTCAGTTGAACTTTGCAAAGTTCAGCACTGGAATATTTTACATCATGTACAAAAAAAATATGTTTTCATTTTGCCAAAAAAAAAAAAAATCCCTCTGGACACCAAAACTCAGACAACTCAAGAGTCCTCACTGAGAAACAGAGAAAGAAAGGTCTCCTCCTGGCTGGAGCTTGCTAAATTATGTCTGTCAGTGCCACTGCAACACAAGCTAGGGGGAGGTTTGGGTCCCTTTAATTTTTAGGAAAGGGAAAGGAGGAGGGAGGGGGAGGTGGATTGGCTCATTAACTGTCAATAAGGGGCTTTCTGTTCCTTTTGCTCCATCCAGTGAGTCTTTGCTATGTTTGTCTTGTATTAAACAAACTGTTAAAGAAGGAAGGTGGCAGGATGGTTTAGATGTTCACCAACCAACAAGAAAATCGTGAGGTTCTAGGTTTAATTGCCGGCCTTGAACCGTCTTCCCAATTTCACATGAAAATCCAACTATATTTCAAGTCTTTCAGAGGAGACTCCCTAAACCAGTCAGAACCATGTGCTTATGGACTTGTACTGTATGTCAAAAGAACCCCAGACAGTTGGTAACCAAAAAGAGCAGGAAGGTTCTTCCTGACTGTTCTGGCAAAATTGGAAGATCCAATTCCCGACAGTATCCCTGAAGTCAGAGTGAAGTTACCTTAACGGTGGTGGAAAAAAAATGGGTGCATATCCAACAATTTGACCATTAGTGAACCTTGGAGCTCTAACCAAAAAACAACCCACCCACCCAAAAAAACCCAAAACAACAACAACAACAAAACAAAAAAAAACAAAACAAAAAACAAACAAAAAAACCCCCAAACAACAAAAAAATGTTTGCAGTTGGTATAGATCTATGTCACTTCAAACTTGCTGCATGTTCAGTTTATACAACAGAAAATAATACATGTATAAAATTGTATTCTTACTGGCATTGTCTGGCCTTCTCCCAGTATAATCTTTGCCAAAATCACTGTAAACATGGGTAGAGTTGCCTTCACTGAAACACACAGAGGTCGACATTATCATGAGGCAGAAAAACTAGTATCAATTCAATCTATAGATCTATGTAACAACAGGCAAACAATGACGCTTACAATTGATACAGGTCTGCCAAATAAAACTCAATGGTTTTTAAAGTTAGTGAGAGGGTGGAAAAGAATTTTTTTTTAAAAACCCAACAACTGAAAGTCCAGATTCTTTAGAGAGAGAGAGAGAAAGAGAGAGAGAGAGAGAGAGAGAGAGAGAGAGAGAGAGAGAGAGAGAGAGGAGAGAGAGAGAGAGAGAGACAGACAGACAGACAGACAGACAGACAGACAGACAGACAGACAGAGACAGACAGACAGACAGACATACAGACAGACAGATAAACAGACAGAGAGAGAAGCATTTTTTCATAACTAAAAAATATATCAAAAACAAGTGATGAGAAAGGCCTTTTTCAACTTAAATAAAATATCAACACATAAAATATTTATAAATAAATTACATAAAATTTATTATATAACCAAAAAATCAGTTATTGATCGATTTATTCACCCAATCATACAGATTTTGATGTGTGTTTCATTTAACATGTATACTAGTATGATCTCTTTTCTCACTTAACAGCTAAACTCCTTTAACTTAGTTTAAGAGTTGGATACTGCATTGAATTTTTCAGGCAGTGTGTCTTAGGCAAGCTGAACCACACTGCAGGCTACATTTACATTACTTGCTGCAATCAAAACATGATTGATTTGATAATTTCATACTGTAGTGTACCATTTGGTCAATCCTCTTGAGGAAAAGGAAAAGTCCTGTAAGCCAACAATATTAATTATGCAAGTCTATGTGAGCAAGAAGCTTGGAATTGAAACCTAGATCTCCTCATATGAATTTCTTAGCAGACTCAGAGACTGATACAGAATTATACACTTTTCATACATTCAAGATACAACTACTATACAAGTTAATAAAAGCCCTGTATCAATTGCAACATATTGCTTAAGTTTTAAAATATTACCAGAGTTTTTTGCTGGGATGGGTTAAAGAAGGTTAAGATTTGGTTAATTTATCTGACCATTTTCTATTATCAATAATTATATTAATGTATACTACATTCATTGCACAAACACCGGGACTATGTCACCAGCCACTTTAAATTGGTTTATTTAATTTAAATTAAACTTAAAGTCTTTTTCTCTCAACCCATAGACAAAATCTTGAGACTTGTCGAGCTATTGTCATTGGTAGCCATATTAGATTTATATGACATGGTCAAAGTGCGCATGTCTGTTCTGTAAATACCGATACAGTGTCCTTGGAAAACAGACAGTGTTCAGATTTACTTCTGTTCTTAACTCTACCCCAGTTACCTCCCTTGTTAAACTGTTCAATGTTCATTCTTCCTAGAGCAGTCAGACCTGCCATTTGGCTCTGCTGCCTAGCTGAGTGGGAGGGAGCTGACTGCTTTTAACAGTCTTGAAATCTGATACCTTCCATGGGACTATAGTATAATGTAATAGATCTACAACTAAGTCTATAAACTATATTATATATTATAAATATAATACAATTTATATTAAATGACAAGTGTGGCAAAGATGCTTGCTGGAATCAGTTTTTATGTGCTGTAAACACACCACAAACATCTACAAGTGCTCTTTTCACATTACATGATTTTAACATCATAAACATGTGATGCTTGACTAAACCAGAGACACGACCCTGACTAAGGCTTACCTACAGATTAACGAAATGAAAAAAGAAATCAACTGTTGTCATGTCGAACAAAGGTCTGAAACTGAAAGTGCTCAGAGAAGCAACGTAAAACAAAATAAGTGATTAAAGGCATTTTTATGTGACAGTTAAGTACAGAAATAAAAACTTGAGGTAAGGCTTAGCCAAAAACAGATAAGCTGTTTTGCCAGGTGTTATGAAGCTAGCTAGAGTGATTCTTTGACAACCTGCATTCTTTAACCATGTAACAGACAACAATAGATGCTTTCTGAGTGTTTGAAAAAGAAGAATTATTCCTGTCTGCAATGTCTGTGCCTGGCAGTATAGGCATATGCTTTGTAGATCTATCAATAGATTCTTTGTCTAAAACAATAAAAGCCAGTTTCACTGGGCCGATCTGCGCATAATGCACCACTAACACAACACTGAACAGTCTGGTGAATCAATATGCTCTGAGTTGCATACAGTGTTATCTGACACTGTAACAGTAACACTTTGTCGTATCCACCTGTGCAATCTAACACTTTTGTTTTGTCCCCAGTGTAATATAATATAGCACTTCGTCCGTTAACAGGGCCAGATTTCAAACAAGCTGACATGAACATTCATGACGAATGTTGCATACATACAGGAAAAAAAACACCCTCTGTTCAAACATTACCTGTATGTGCGTATGAGACAGACACTTTCCATATACTGATGTAGGACGACACAGATGATATAAACTTCCCGAAAGCAAGAGGCAATATCATGGTGAACAAATACCGTCTCTCGTACGTTCCCTTTTTCGTTGCCCCAACACAAGGCAAAAATGGTGCCAGAAATAACGATGTCGTCAATAACTGAATCATTGTCATTGTCATTGGGTACGGGAAATCCGAAAGCACAACTTTCCCTATGATATTATCGCTGGAACTGCATAAATACCACAGGAGACAGATCAGAACGATCTTCAAAAACTCCAGGTAGGTTGTTCCATCCATATTTGACAGCACAAAGCCGCACGGAAGTGTCTGGAAAGAGAAGAACGTGCAGAATATAGACTACTGGCTAAAAAGTGCCTTTAGCCACTGCGGCATCTTGTTTCAAGGTTGAAACCCAGTTACTGTGTCTTGTTTCTGCTGATCTTTGCTGTCTCTTGCATCTCTACACAGATGTTTCGGCGTACACGTTGCCCCGCCTTGTATACTTCCGGTGCAACGTCTTTCTACCGCAAAAGCTGTAAACGTGTGTGTGTGTGTGTGTGTGTGTGTGTGTGTGTGTGTGTGTGTGTGTGTGTGTGTGTGTGTGTTGTGTGTGTGTGTGTGTGTGTGTGTGTGTGTTATTTTTATTTATTCTTTTATATCGAGGATAACAGATTAAGCAATCATGTGCTTTTTTTCATCCGGTCCCCGTGTGTATGCAGTTTTGTAAATATTGTCATCTGTTCCCACCGGCACACGATGGCCTACTCTTACGAAAAGCGGAACAGGATTTAACGTGTGCGCAAGATGTTCTGCGTGCGTTCGCACACGGGGCCTCGGTTTAAAGTCTCATCCGAAGGACTGTGTTGTGTGTGTGTGTGTGTGTGTGTGTGTGTGTGTGTGTGTGTGTGTGCGTGCGTGCGTGCGTGCGTGCGTGCGTGTGTGAGTGTGTGTGTGTGTGTGTGTGTGTGTGTGTGTGTGGTGTGTGTGTGTGTGTGTGTGTGTTTATAAAAATGTGTGTTTATTCTTTAATGTCGAGGATAATGGAATAAGCACTCGTGTTTTTGTTTTTTTTACCTCCAGTCCCCGTGTGTATGCAGGGTTCTTTTTTTGTAAATCGTGTTATCTGTTCACACCGGCACACAATGGCCCACTCTTACGAAAAGCGGAACAGGATTAAACGTGTGCGCAAGATGTTCTGCGTGCGTTTACACACGGGGTTTATAGTCTCATCCGAAGGACTTTCGGGGAGAGTGGAGTCAGCACTAATGTTAACTCCAGAGGAAAAATCCCCTCGACCGGGAATCGAACCCGGGTCGTCAAATTGCGAGCGCAATGTTCTGACCACTAGGCTATCCCATCCCGTGTGTGTGTGTGTGTGTGTGTGTGTGTGTGTGTGTGTGTGTGTGTGTGTGTGTGTGTGTGTGTGTGTGTGTGTGGAGGGGGGGGGGGCTACGTGTGTGTATGCACGTGCACGCTGGTTTGTAGGCTCTCTACACGTGCATGCGTGCGTGCACGCGCGTGTGTGTGTATGCCTGCGCATTCGTGCATGCGTGTGTGCATGCATGCGTACGTGCATGCTTGCGTGTGTTTTTCACAGGATGCGCGCAAGCGCGTGTGTTTATTTACCTTTATCTATTTATTTTAATCTTTTATTTCGAAGATAATGGCATAAGAACTCGTGTGCTTTTTTACAGCCAATCCCCAAGTGTATGCAGTTTTGTAAATTTTGTCATCCGTTCCCACCAGCACACAATGGCCTACCCTTCCAAACAGCAGAACGGGTTTTAAACTTGTGCCCAAGATGTTCTGCGTGCGTTGGCATACAGGGCCTCGGTTTATAGTCTCTTCCGAAGGAATTTTGGGAAGGAGCGGAGTCGGCACTGACGCTAACTCCCCAGGAAAAGTCCTCTTGAACGAGATTTGAACCTGGACAACAGATCACGAGGGCAAAACTCTAGGCTATCCTGTCCTCCTCCTAATAAAACATTTTGTTTGTTTGTTGGTTTGTTTGTTTGTTTGTTTGTTTGTGAGAGAGAGAGAGAGAGAGAGAGAGAGAGAGAGAGAGAGAGAGAGAGAGAGAGAGAGAGAGAGAGAGAGAGGAGAGAGAGAGAGAGAGAGAGAGATTTGATTTATTCTTTTATATCGAGGATAATGGAATAAGCACTCTTGTGCTTTTTTACATACAGTCCCCGTGTGTATGCAGTTTTGTAAATGTCATCTGTCCCTACCGGCACACGATGGCCTACTCTTACGAAAAGCGGAACAGACAAACAAACAAAACCCAAACACATCAAAACATTTTAACATATCTTTCATACCTTAAAACAATATCATGAAGAAAAAAAACTAACAACAACAACAAAAACTAACATCAAACAACCTTTTAGCAAATCAAAATCATTCTGATGTAATGCCTAAACTTAACATTTTTCAAGTCATGTTCAAGAACATGAGTTAAAAAGTACGTCCAAAAAGGCATACCATAATATTTGAGGGGATAAACCAGAGATTGATTTGATTTGATCTGATTTGATTTATTCTTTTATATCGAGGATTTGATTTATTCTTTTATATCGAGGATAATGGAATAAGCACTCTTGTGCTTTTTTTACATACAGTCCCCGTGTGTATGCAGTTTTGTAAATGTCATCTGTTCCCACCGGCACACGATGGCCTACATCTTACGAAAAGCGGAACAGGATTTAGAGAGAGAGAGAGGAGAGAGAGAGAGAGAGAGAGAGAGAGAGAAGAAGAGAGAGAGAGAGAGAGAGAGAGAGAGAGAGAGAGAGAGGATTTGATTTATTCTTTTCTATCGAGGATAATGGGATAAGCACTCTTGTGCTTTTTTACATGCAGTCCCCGTGTGTATGCAGTTTTGTAAATGTCATCTGTTCCTACCGGCACACGATGGCCTACTCTTACGAAAAGTGGAACAGGATTTAACATGTGAGAGAGAGAGTTTTCATAGCCAGGCTAAGCATAGTTCAAGGCTTTTTTTTTTTTTTGGAAGGTTGGAATAACTGCACTTGATAGTTGCAGGAACAGGGGAGATAATCAATAACAAGGCTATACAGTGGTAATGAAAACAATTAGTATCAGACGTCAGGATGGCCGAGCGGTCCAAGGCGCTGCGTTCAGGTCGCAGTCTGGTTCTCCAGGCGTGGGTTCGAATCCCACTTCTGACATTTTTTTTTCTGTTTGGAACATGTTTTGACTTACTTATGATTTAAAAATAAACAACTTATGTTCTTATTTCGAGGATAATGGAATGATTTCTGACATTGTTTTTCTTGTTTTATTTGTTGACTGGTGTTGTAGAAACCATTTTGTTTATTCACTTACTGAACAAAATGTTTGTTATACACCAATAAATTGCGCTCTAGTCTTTAGAACCAAAGCCTGGGTAAGTAAGTATGGAGGGCAAGCTGTTACCCATGCAGCAGACCCCCCCTCTCTATGCCACTGGAATGATACATTGGAAAGGCAATGACCGATACAAATGGTTCCAGTAACCTCGCAGGAGCCACCTTTGCCATATACAGCCCCCAGCCGCCCTGGGACTCCCAACTCCCCGATTTTTCCTCAGGGATGGTGTCTAAACACACCTGTGTGTATGCTGTTTTTTTTGTTTTAAAAAAAAAAAAAAGATTTTGTCATCCCTCCTACTGGCACACGATGGCCTGCTCTTCTGAAAGGCGGAACGGGATTTTAACGTGTGTGCACAAGATGGGTGCGCAAGGTGTTCTGCATGCGTTCGCACAGGGGCCTGGGTTTCTCGTCTCATCCGAATGACTTTGACATTCTCCTGCCAATATGTAAACCGTGAGTTTCTGGGTTCGTACCCAGCCTCGGCCTTTCTTCCCAGTTTGACGAAAAAATCGAACTGAATGTCAAAGTCATTCGATGAGACTAGTTGCATGAACAGGGGAGATAATCACTAACAGGGCTATACATCAGTAATGAAAACGTACACTAGGCTATCAGGTGTCAGGATGGCCGAGCGGTCCAAGGCGCTGCGTTCAGGTCGCAGTCTGGTTCTCCAGGCGTGGGTTCGAATCCCACTTCTGACTTTTTTTCTTCTGTTTGGAATGTGTTTTCACTTACTTATAAATAAAAAAAAAATCAAACTGGTGTTCTTATTTCGAGTATATTGGAATAATTTCTGTTATTGTTTTTCTTGTTCTGTTTAATCTATTAAACCCCCTTGCCTGGAATCCATGGGGCTGTCAAATTGCCAGGGCAATGTTCTGACCACTGACTAGGTTATCCCTCCACTGATTAAAAAAAGAAAAAGGAGATAAGTATACATTCAACAAACCCATACTCCCCATTAAACTATTTTAACTAATAGGAAAAAAAAATGTCAGAAGTGGGATTCGAACCCACGCCTGGAGAACCAGACTGCGACCTGAACGCAGCGCCTTGGACCGCTCGGCCATCCTGACACCTGGTAGCCTAGTGTACTTTTTCATTACTATCGTATAGCCCTGTTAGTGATTATCTCCCCTGTTCTTGCAACTATCAAGTGCAGTTAAACTATTATAAATATTAACGATTTAAACTATTTCCTGTTCTATTTGTTTGGTGTTGTAGAAACTATTTTGATTATTCACTTACTGAGCAAAATGTTTGCTATACACCAATAAATGGTAATGGTTAAAGAGACAAAACAAAGTATCCCAACCTGCCCTGTTGCTAGGGCAGGTTAGGACACAGTAATATTCTCACGGAAAATAAGAAATAAATAAAAAACAATTCAAACACCTGTCACCACCTCTGCAAAGTTAATGTTTACAAAAAAAATGAAGGCTACAGTTATATGGTACAAAATGCTGGCGACATTCCTGACATAGATCTCTTGTCATCCATCCACTTTGGTTAGCAAGACCTGTCGCTCCTGATGGGGCATTGTGCAGCTGAAATTTCTTCGTGGAAAGATTAAGACAGGTGGCAGTGCATTGTCCATTGCCTTGATGAAGCCAGACATGGTGACAGTCTGGCCTCGTTCATGTGACAGGACCTTTTGCATCTCGCTTTGGGCCTACTTCTGAGACAACTTTCTGTGGCTTCTGGGACGTGGTCAGCCCTGTTTCATCAAGGTTGTAGATTAGCTCAGGTGGAAATGAGTAACCTGGATGCAGGTCTTGCAAACTGCCAAAGAAAAGTCCAACACTTGTCCCGTTGGATGCTTTTGCCCTTGCACGGTTGCTTTCATTAGGTGTGTGAAGGGAAACAATAAAGACTGAAGTGTGTTGTTGCTCCCCTTTGACCGCACAATTGCGTTTTATTTAGTTATTTGATTTCGAGGATTAAGGACTAAGCACTCATGTGCTTTTTTTTTTTTTTTTTTTTTTTTTTTTACACAACCAGTCCGTGAGTGTATGCAGTTTTGTAAATTTTGGCATCTGTTAACACTGGCACACAATGATCTACGCTTCCGAAAAGCGGAACGGGTTTTAACTATTCTTTTTTTTTATATCTTATTTTCTCTATGTAAAATTCGGGCTGCTCTCCCCGGGGAGAGCGCGTCGCCACTAGTGCAGCGCCACCCATTATTTTTCGTTTTCCTTTCTGCAGCTGTATTTGTTTCCCTATCAGAGTTGCTCTATTCTACAGAATTTTGCTTGGACAGTCCTCGTTACCGTGGGTTCTTTTACGTGCGCTAAATAATGTGTAACACACGGGACCTCGGTTTATCGTCTCATCCGAAAGACTAGCACCCAGACTACAACTAATGGCCTAATGGATGGGGGGAAAAGTTTTGGGCCCAAATAGGATTCAAACCACCGCACATTCCGACCCGGACTTTTCGCTTTCTAGGAGGCGCGTTACCTCTAGACCACCGATCAACGTGTGTCCAAGATGTTCTGCATGCGTTCGTACATAGGACCAGGTTTCTAATCTCATCCGAAGGACTTTTGGGGGGGAGCGGAGTCGGCACTGATGTTAACTCCAGAGGAAAAATCCTCTAGAACGAGATTTGCTTTCATGAGGTGTGTGAAGGGAAACAACAAAGACTGATGTGTGTTGTTGCTCCCCTTTGACTGCCCAAGTGTGTGTGTGTGTGTGTGTGTGTGTGTGTGTGTGTGTGTGTGTGTGTGTGTGTGTGTGTGTGTGTGTGTGTGTGCGCGCGCGTGCGAGTAGCCTAGGCATAGGCTTACAGGTGTAGGCTTACAGATATTT
>CM060322.1:43373590-43378590 GCA_030674155.1 Stramonita haemastoma | reverse complement strand
ATGTTACGTTCTTTTCATCTTCTTGAAAGAGAGAGAGAGAGAGAGAGAGAGAGAGAGAGAGAGAGAGAGAGAGAGAGAGAGAGAGATTCTTTTTTTGATTTGCTTTATTCTTTTATATCGAAGATAATGGAATAAGCACGCTTGTGCTTTTTTACATTCAGTCCCCGTGTGCATACAGTTTTGTAAATCTTGTTATCTGTCACCACCGGCACACGATGGCCTACTCTTACGAAAAGCGGAACAGGACTTAACGTGTGCACAAGATGTTCTGCGTGCGTTCGCACACGGGGCCTCGGTTTAAAGTCTCATCCGAAGGACTTTTGGGGAGAGTGGAGTCAGCACTGATATTATTCCAGGGGAAAAATCCCCTCGAAAATCCCAAAGAGAGAGAGAGAGAGAGAGAGAGAGAGAGAGAGAGAGAGAGAGAGAGAGAGAGAGAGGAGAGAGAGAGAGTACAGACAGACAGACAGACAGAGCTCATTTCGGTCTTAGGCCTATCTTGCCCACCAACACTGAGGCAGCATCAGTCCCACCCAACTCCAGACAACGCAATCACATTTCAGCAGTGGCCAAACTGAACAGCTGTAAGTAATAAGTTCTTGCTTGAAAGCCTGGAAATGATGTTCATAAACATAACATACAGTCTTTTTTTGCATAGTACGACTCAGGACGGTACGTTTGTTTTCTAGGCATCTTTTAATAAATAGATAAATACGTTTATAAATAAAAAAAATATGTTGGGTAAGGACCCTCCATGGACGGATACGTATATATATAGCTGGAATATTTTTGCCGGTTAAGTCATAGCTCGTTGCATCACAGTAGTTATTGTCCATCCAGTTCTTGCGCAGGATTTGATACCACTCTGGAAGTGCAGTTTCCATCGTCAGAAGTTGTGATATAATTATGAAACACGCATCCTGGATATCGAATGTACGAGTCAGTGTTTTGTCATTCGTGTAAATCGTTCATGATTTTGCAAGTTGGAGTTCTAAAACATTTAAGTACTACACTCACAAATCTAAATAGATCTAGCTCAAGATTGTTTACAAACAACAACAAATCAACAACTGAAAGATGTGGGTTATAAGAGAATCGATATTTCTCCTCGTCGTAGGTTCTATCTTTCATCCGCAAAGGCGTTTGAAAAAAAGTCAGTGCGAGTGCCATGTCAAGCAAATAACAAGCGAAAAGCTAGTATGGTCGAAAGAGAATCGAGGAATCTTGTCACCGTCAGCTTCAATTTGTGTTAATGCAAACAAACAAATGAACAAACAAACAAACAAACAGTAACAAAACTGTGCTGAATAAGCAGTTAGATCTAGAGGAAATAGAACTAAAGCGGGGGCAATGAACCATTCACAATTTAGAAAAAATTTTTACCCCCCCTGTTTTTCTTTTTTCTTTTTTCCACCACCCACATTTTTTTTTTTAAAGGAAGAATCAACATAGGCTCAACACAGATTTTGTGACGTCAAAATCAAACGTGACAGAGCTTGTGTCTGCCTGCTCACGTTTTGTGATGCATCACGTAAAATCGAAAGAGATAAAGCTGGCATTGCATTGATCTGTTTTACCAGCATGTCTAAAGCGTGTTGAAAATCATCAAGCAACAAAATAGATTCTCTGCTTCAAACATTGTCTTTTCCTCTTTTACGTTTTAGATATGTTTTAGATACCCGGACAAAAAAAAAAATCGGCTTTAAACAATTAACGAATATTTTTAAAACTGCGCAAAAGAATACTTATAAAAAAAAAGTTGACTGATATAATTGATGTAGTCTACACACACCCTGCATTTCACTACTCAGATCAACTCTATAATATATAGATCTAGTAATATCTAGACGAGGAAGAACCGGGCGATCTTTGAATATTTTTTTTGCATACAGTAGTGGTAGTGATCAACTAAATCCTCCCAATCATCGCTGGTCTCCAGACTCAAACCACCATATCAATAGTGATCTCTTGGTCGGCAGGTTCTCGTTGTACATCTTTCTCCGACAGCTGTGGATGATGTCCCTGAAAGACATCGTGCTCACTGACAAAGATGCGAGGGGGAGGGCTGGCGGTAGGGGAGTGAGGGGGAGGAGGAAGAATCGGGGAAGAAGGGGGCGAGGCAGGATGATGCTGCTGAACACGACCGATGCTTCTCTGCAGAGGCCTGCCTCGGCTGCTAGGCTGGGAAGAGACAGGGATAGCGATAGCCTCAAAGTCTGCTTCGTCCTGAACGTGAGCCTGACTGGTCTCTCCGACAGGGTGACGACTACTCTGATGCACGGACAACTTCTCTGTACTGCTGTCGATTCTGACAGCGCCCTGGTGCTGCTGAAGCCAGAGGTTGCTTTCTGGAGCCAGGACTAAGGGGGAGCTTCCCTCACTGCAGGTGCCGCCGGGTTTGGAAACCTTGTCGGTCATAGACCGCTGTCTAGACACGCTACGGCCTCGGCGTCTGGGCCACGTGTGCGACAACTCCTCGTTCTCCACGTACAAGAAAGCTGTAGGGGGAGAGGACGGGGGAGAGGAGGTGGACGGGGGTAGGGAGACAGGGGAGAGGATGGGGGAGAGGAGGTGGATGGGGGTAGGGAGGACAGGGGAGAGGAAGAGGACGGGGGAGAAGAGAACTCCTCCTCTGTTTGTGCTACTGCTGCTGCTGGCGGTGGCAACAGCAGCGAGAGTTGGGAGGGAGGAGGTGTCTGAAGAAGAAGTGGTGGTGGTGGTGGTAGGGGTGGTGGAGGACACGATCTGCTGACCTAGCACTTCAGAAATGACGTGGATTTCCGCCTGGATTTGCTGGTGGTGACCCGAACTTCGACGCTGACCGTGTTTTTTCTTGGTGGTGGTGGTGACGTTTCTGGTCTCGCGCCCGCGTGGCGTGGTGCTGCTGCTGCTGCTCCTTCTTTTTGGGCTTGCTGGTTTGCGCAGGGTTCGTGATCTCCCGAATCTCTTTCGCAGCTTGTCTCATAGACTCCATCAGATCACGAGACTGCTGAGGTCTAGATCGTCGTCTTCGTCAGCGTTAGCTTGGAGGATTTCCATGGATTGGACTTTGTCAACAACTCGTTTCTTGTCTTGGCTGGGTGGTTTCATCACGGGTGAAGAATTTCCGCTACCGGTTTTTTTTGGCTGGGGTGAAAATGTTTGAGTGTTTCTTCACGAGAGCTAGGTTTGGCAGGTAGCGGGTAGTGCCAGAGATTTGGAGGAGAAGAGGAAGAGTGAGGGGTGGTGAGGTCTGTGTCCTCCATACAGTACTGAAGTCCTGTCTGGCGCGCGAATTGGTGGACAGACAGACCGCTGCTTTCGGACAGGAATATAGTTTTCATGTCCGTCATTTCTATGTTTTGACCCCGTTCCTCGGGTCTTGTGCCCTACCCGTTTTGAGGTAGTAGAGGTAGTGTTTGTAGAAGAAGGATAGGCATGTCCGGGTGAGTTGGTTTGTTTCTAAACCGAGACATTTTTTGTTGTTTTTGTTACATACTGCTGTAGTAGCTTGTTATTGTTGATGTTTTTTTGTTGTTGGTGTGTGTTTTCCAGTGCAGAAGTTTGCACTGTTCAAACTTGTGTTACAGCTTTACAGAATCTTCGAAATTGTGGTGAGAAAAGTAGTCCAACATTTTTTTAAAATGAATTTTTTTTTTTAGTATTATTTTTTTTTATAAAGTAGTCCACCACGATAACGTCCAGTAAATGCGCTGTTACTTCACACACAAAAAAAGAAAAAAAAAAAAAAAGAAAAAAAAAAAAAAAAGCTGCTGATTTCAGATTGAAGACTCCGTGTCCTTCACACAGATATCAGGGGTCATTGGTTGAACGCGTACAGACTGCTCCCTCCTCTCTGGCCGTGACAGGGCGCGAACATTAGGGACCAGCGACAGACGACAGCCGTCACTCTAACACGTCATCCGCTCTGACGTCACCTGCAACATCAATCACACACACAAAAAAAAATACGTCAGTTTCTCTCAGGTATAGTAGGGGCTCAGTGACAAAGCGTGGCTTTGAAGCCTTGCTGGGAGAAGAAGGTAGGCTAGTTTACTACGAACTTATACTTTTTCGCGAGAGTGTGTGTGTGTGTGTGTGTGTGTGTGTGTGTGTGTGTGTGTGTGTGTGTGTGTGTGTGTGTGTGTGTGTGTGTGACGCATTGTGTGAAGCCACAGCTGACGTCATTTCTCATCTCTCTCTCCTCTTCTCTCTTCTTTCTCTCTCTCGTGTGTTGTGTGTGTGTGTGTGCGTGCGTGCGTGGTGCGGTGGTGTGTGCGCGCGCACGCGGGGCGTGTGTTTCCTAGCTGACGTCATTGTCTCCACTCCTACGCAAGTAGCCAACAGTCGGTCGGTTCCGTTCATGATCGATGAAAGCATAGCAGAAATCGACCTGATTGATTTTATGCTGTTGTTTGCGGCTTTAAGACAACGGAGGTGACGTAGATTGTTTGGCCTGTCACATTTTTTTTCTTCTCTCCATCGGCGTGGATGACAATGGGAGCTTACTCTTTTGTCATGAAGGCTCGTCAGGTGATCTTTTGGTATGTATATTATAATGTTTGTGTCAAAATGAAATATTGCGTGCTTGACCCCTACGAGACTAAGCCCATCTCTCCATCCTCGTCATCATCCCTACTTTTTTTTTTTTTTTTTTTTACCCCAAAATATGGGAAAGGAAGGTTTTGACCTATCAGCATATGTTTTTTTTTTTTTTTTCCCATTTAAGAATAAAACATGAAGGTATATATACAATAGTGTAGCAAAATGGATAAAGATTGACACTGTGTGTTTTATTGATGTCCGAGTGTTTTGAAAATATAGAATTTGACCTCTCCCATGTTCTTTAGCTATTTATCAAGATATGAAGACGTCATATCACGCACGCAGGCACACACACACACACACACACACACACACACACACACACACACACACACACACACACACACAAACAGACAGGCACACACACACACACACACACACACACACACACACACACACACACACACACACACACG
>CM060322.1:43366090-43368590 GCA_030674155.1 Stramonita haemastoma | reverse complement strand
GAGAGGAGAGAGAAAAGAGAGAGAGAGAGAGAGAGAGAGGGAGAGAGAGAGAGAGAGAGAGAGAGAGAGAGAGGAGAGAGGGGGGGGGGGAAGGAGGAGAGAGAGAGAGGAGAGAGAGAGAGAGAGAGAGAGAGAGAGAGAGAGAGAGAGAGAGAGAGAGAGAGAGAGAGAGAGATCAGAAAGAAAAGAAAAATGGGATTCCCGAAGTCAGAATACCGTTACCTGAATAGTGGGCAAAATGGTCGCACACCCAAAAAAAACCCCTCACCATTTGTGAACGTCGGAGAACGAAAATAAAACAGCAAAATAAACAAACAAACAAAAAGCAATACCAAAAAACAAAAAACAAAAAAAAAACAAAACAAAACCACAAAGAAGAAAGTAAGACAAAGAGGAAGGAAGAGAAATCAAAATGAATATTCCAAGCTGTAATTTTTGCAATGCTTCTGAAGTTTTTGTGCATCGTGAATGTGTTTAGCTCTGTTGAATAAAACCTCATTAAATCAAAACCAAAGACAGAAACACAGAAAATAAATAAAGAAAAGAAAGAAAAAAAGACAGAGAGAAAGGAAGAGAGAGAGAGAGAGAGAGAGAGAAACACTGAACACTGAACACTGAACACTGAAATGGTTTAATGGTACCTTGGCCTTGGACCACAATACACCAGGTGAGGGGGGCAGGGGTGTGAGTGTAATGCAAAATGAAAGCATTGATAGATTTATCACTTACTATGGCAATAAAAAAATGAAAGCATGGATAAATTTCACACCTACTATACAATGAAACATCAGAGCATGGATACATCTCCTACATATAGCATAAAATGACAGCACTATCATAGTTCACACAGACCACTGCAATAAAAAATTAAATCATGAATAGATTTCTCACCTACTATAGCAATGAAAAAATGAAATCCTGGAGAAATGTCATATATAATATAGCAATGAAAAATGAAAGCATGGATACATTTCACACCTACTATAGCAATGTAAAATGAAAGGATGGGTAAATTCCACATACACTATAACAATGAGGATGATAGCATGGATAAATTTCACACATACTATAGCAATGACAAATAAAAGCATTGATACATTTCACACATACTTCAGCAATGAAAAATGAAAGCATTGATACATTTCATACCCATTATAGCACTGAACACTGAAAGCATGGATAAATTTCACACCCACTACTGCAATGAGAATGAAAGCAGGAATAAATTTCATTCACACTATAGCAATGAGAATGAAAGCATGGATACGTTTCACAAATACTAGAGCAATGAAAAATGAAACCATGGATAAATTTCACACCTACAATAATAATAATAGCAACAACAACAACAAATTCACATATATTGTAGCAATGAAAAATGAAAGCATAGATAAATTTCACACCTACTATATCGATGAGAAATGAAAAAATGGATAGATTCCACATCTACTATAGTCATGAACGATGAAAGCATGGTTAATTTTCACATAATATTATACTGTAGCAATGAAAAATGAAAGCACGAGTATTTTTCACACCTGCCATAGCAATGAAAGTGGAAAGTATGGATAAATTTTACATATTCTATAACCATGTAAAATGAAAGCATGGATAAATTTCACAGTACCATGGCAATGCAAAATGTAAGCATGGGTAGATTTCACACACAGTGAGAGCATGTTTACACTAAACTGCCTCATGTATACCAGTCTCACTTCCTTTCCAAATAACGTTGTATATAATTTCAAACCAAGAACAAGAACACACAACACACACACACACACACACCCACACACCACACACAACACACACACACACACACACAACACACACACACACACACACATGCACGCAGGCATGGAGAGAGAGAGAGGAGGAGAGAGAGAGAGAGAGAGAGAGAGAGAGAGAGAGAGAGAGAGAGAAGAGAGAGAGAGAGAGAGGAGAGAGAGAGAGAGAGAGAGAGATGGAGGCCACTGAACACTGAAATGGCTTGATTACACATCGGCCTTGGGCCACAATACAATATAGACAAGCAAATAGGAGAATATAATGATATAGCATTGCTCAACAGTTTTCTACAATCACTGGTTAACTTAAGCTCATATACATCTCAACCCGCTACAATTCAAAACTTCTCAATATTATCTAACCACAGTTTACATTTCACTTTTACTGTAATAATCAGAATAAGAGACATGAGTATAAAAGCGGGAGATAATGAAAAAATATATGATCATGTTATGCACGAATTCCTGACGATATGCATTATAAACAAAGTAGGCTATAATATCACTGGATTACCTAATAGACTTAAAGTATTTTCTTCCGCCTATCGATTGCATGAAATACATATTTAGATACATTGTATCTGTGCATAGGATCAGTGGCTCTGAGTAACACATGCAGTGAAAGTTCTTTTGATTCTTTTAGAAATTTTACCCTTAAATCTTCATACGTAGCACAAATGAACACAAAATGTTTTTCATTTTCAATTTCGTTT
>CM060322.1:43333373-43365990 GCA_030674155.1 Stramonita haemastoma | reverse complement strand
CATACGCAGAACATCAGAACATCTTGCACATACGTTAAATCCTGTTCCGCTTTTCAAAAGGGCAGGCCATTGTGTGCTGGTGGGAATGGATCACAAAATTTTTACTAAACTGCATATACATGGGGATTGGATGTAAAAAAGCACATGAGTAATTATTCCATTATCCTTGGTATACAAGAAGAAATAAAAAAAAAAAATAAAAAAAAATAAAATCAATAAACATGGATAATGTCAATGAACACTGATGATATGCAAAACATTTTGAATATTTCTGCGGATCTAGGGGTGAGGTGGTTTTGTGTCTGAAAGGGGGAATAACTCAAAACACAGGTCAGGTGACCAAGCCACAGAATGCAACCATCTTTCAACTGACAGGTCTGTTAATAACAGTAGCTAGCATTGGTGGGTTTGGTGTGGACTGTGAGGGTGTATCTTGGATGTGGGTAGTAGTGCTTTACAATCATTTCTGTTACTTTTGTGTGTGTGAAAGAGTTAGTCAACCACTCAAGAACCATAGCAGGGTTGAAAAAAATGGAAGTTGAAAAAAACCCAAAAAAAACCCAAACTTTTGAGTGTGAAAATGTAGTCAACTACTTCAGAACCATAGCAGGGCTGACAAAAAAGGAAAGTTGAAAAAAAAAGAAAAAAAAAAAAGAAGAAAACTAAGTATGACAACACATGCAACGATAACTGCTAGGATATATCTTTATGCACACTCTCTAAATAAAAAAATGACATTTCAGTTTCGCATAAACTACTCATTCTCTTCACTGCTCTCTGAAAATCTACCTCACAAACAAGACATGGTACAGCAATCAATCATGTTCATCAAACACACAACTGAGAGAACAGAAAGCAAGACAAAAGCTATATCCCTCTAAAAAAAACAAACCAATGTCATCTCTATCCAGGTCCCTGACACTAATGGAATGATGGATTTGAATTCATGGCCGTTAGAAGTCTGATATGGTCATTTCAGAAAGCTGGCAGAATTATGGTGATACATATATAACACTCATCATGCAACCACATGGAGGTTTTACAAACAGTCAAAGATAATCAATCCCCTTTGACATTTGCAGTGAGAGAACATGGGAGTTGTAGCCCTATTTTTGTTTTTTTGTTGTTGGGTTTATTATTATTGTTATTATTATTTATTTATTTATATTTTTTTTGAGAGATAGAGAGAGAGAGAGTGAGAGACAGAGAGAGAGACAGAGACAGACAGACAGAAACACAGACAGACAGACAGAGACACAGACAGACATACAGACATGACAGATTTTGAATTCCGATTCCGATGGTTTATTTAATATAGACCAAGCCCCTTTACGAAAAAGTGTGCGAATACAATACAGCACTCAGGCAAAAAATATGTAACAACGCAGGCGTAATCAGAGTAAAAATGAGCAATTTTCTTATGAGACAGCAGCTTCTCTACATTTGAATGCACAGGACAGAAATAATGAACTGCAGATATCTGGTATAGACAACGGTGTCATTGACATAATTTAAATAAAGAAGACTTTCTTTTAACATATAGGATTGGTGAACAGACTAAGACAGAAAGAGAGAGATGGAGAGAAATCTAGAAATCTGTAAGGATCAAGAAGTTTCACTTCACACATATAGTATGAGAAGAGAAGAACTCAAGCCACTAAAATCTGTTTTATACCATCCTGAAAACACTTTTGCTATAAGATGAACAGTCAGTGTCTTACGTAACAGACCACTGCCCTAAGAACATAGCTCTGCCATATCGCTCATCCATATTAATTACTAACCTCTCATGTAAAACAATCTTTCAACTCCTCTGATGATTCATGAAATGCAGACCGTAACAAACCTGGAGGATAATATGTATCATTTTAATTTATTTAAGAATATGGCTCTGCCATATTGCTCATTCATATTACTAACCTCTAATGTAAAAAAACCCACCTTTCAACTCTTTTGATGATTAATGAAATGCAGATTGTAACAAACCTAATAGATAGTATGTATCTCTCTCTTTTTTTTTTGTTGGATAGTATGTATCATTCTGACATACAATTTGACAAAAAGTACAAAAGACAAGGTGGAAAGTATATTTTTTAAAAGTAACCTTGAATCATGTAAGTTTTTTTTTTTTTTTTTTTAAATGATTAAAAAAAAAAAAGGTAAAAGTATATGTTATAGTTGTTCTTCACTACTTGAATGACAATCTTTTTCCGTGATACGATTATGTGTTTACTGTTTTTATGTGTGGCTTGTAACCCATGTGAGTTTCTCTGTCTCTGAGATAATAAAGTATTTGAATTGAACTGAATTGAACTTCTTTTTGGTAGTTTTTTTTTGTTGTTGTCTTGTTCCTTGGTTAAGAGCTCTGAGGTTCACCAAAAGTGAGATTTTTGGAAAAGAAAGACAACCTAACATTCAAAACTGTTAGCTTGAATCAAGGACTAAAGTTACAGTGATATTTTGTCTACATAAATTACACTTTTTGGGGTTCAAATGTAAATATTGTTGAATTACTTATTTACAAGAAGGGCACTGCAGATTCACCAATGTATGACAGATACACCATATTAACTCTCCCCATTTGTCAACAATACCGTCAAGATCGCCACTGACACAAAAGCTGGGGAACACGCAATATTAATGAAATGTTGTTTTCAGTTGCTCAGTTATTGACAGTTAATTAAAACATCGCAGCTTGAGGATAAACCTGGGCTGAGTATAGTACCCCAAATTTGGTCCACCACTGATTCACCGTTTTCATCCTCTGAATGCTAAAATATCAAACAGTGGCAATGCCTTTAACTTTTCTCACTCTGGTAATGTGAAGCAGAGCTGTTGAGATCAGTGTATTAAAAAATACAACTCCATAAAACATTGATCAAACGTTACAATATTACAGAACTAAAAGAATAGATTTCCTTTTAAAAAAATATATTGATAATGTCCATTAGGAAACAATACACTTCTAATGTAATGCAAAACCAAATATAGAAGTATGGTTTCTATTTGGAAAAAAAAGGAACTTTTAAATAAAAAAATATTTAAGGAACTCCCAGTACTCTTAACTCAATTAAGCAACTAGAATTGAACTGGAATGTTTTTATTCCAAATACAAAGTCTATGTACACAATACTGCAGTCATAAATAGTGACGACTAGTCCTAAACGCCATCATACCACACAGTCTCTCTCCAAAAGTTCACTCAAAGGCATGCAAGACCACACACAGTTACACAATTCAAGCCTACTGGTCAATAGTTCTCTATCTTCTTTGAGCTGTACTGACTCTATGCTTTTGAAAAACTGCTCTGATACATTAATTGTATTCCAACCAATATGTTGACACAGTATGCACACACATATTAAATGTTAACAAACAGGCTGGGTGATATCTATGAGCTGTGCCAAATTCTGTCATTTAAACAGATTATCATTTTAGTAATCTTATCAGGCATATGTCTGTTCATAACATCAAGGTTAAAAATCAAAATTGATATCCATATTACCTAATGACAGATATCACAAAAGAACGTGTGTGTGCATGCGCATTCTTGTGCATGGTGTGCAGTATATATGAAGAGTGCATGCCCATTCTTAATGAATTCATAAATTTTTACGGCTAATTTCTGCCTCTCCTTTGTGGCTATCAATTCCAGGTCAGTCACTTCATAAAAATTGCAACAAACTGATCATTTTCAACTCTCCCTCCCAAACCCCTCCTCCCCCCCCCAAAAAAAGCCACTCCAAAACCCTATACAATTATATTACTTGCACACCCCCCAAAAAAAACAACAACAACAACAAAATCCAAACAAAACCCAACAACAAACAAACAAAAAAACAAAACTAAACATAACAAAAAACAACCTCTCTTCATTCTTCAGTTTCTCTTCCATACTGTTACAGATATGCAAATATTTTAACTTTCACTTAAAAAATCTGACCAACTTATTAAGTTTATCAGATAAGTGTTGTTTTCCCTATTATTTCGTTTAACAATGATATTGATATGTTCCTTAACCCTCTTGCATTCAGACTCTCTCAACACAAACTGCCCCTAGATTTCGCATTCCATCACGAAATCCGGTCAGGCACACATGCTCCCTCGCCTTTTCCTCCTTCTAAGTACATACCAGCAGCTATAATTACTTCCAGACACTCTACAGGGTTTCTCCTTCTAGCCTGATAGAGGTTTAACATGTGATAGCAATTAGTGATGGTCACAGTGTGATGGGCCGCCGCTGTGGCCTAGTGGTTAGGGCGTTGTACTCGTAATCTAAAGGTTGCGGGTTCGATCCCAGCTATTCCGCTATGGCGTTGTGCCCTTGGAAAAGGCACTTTACGGCTATTTTCTCACCCCACCCAGGTGTAAAAGGGGTACCAACCTTGTGTTGGGGGTTAACTCTGCGATAGACTGGCGTCCTATCCAGGGGGAGTCTATGACTCTCAGTCGCTTAACGCCACAGAAACCGGGATAAGCACCGGCCTGATGAGCCTTATGGCTCGGGACAGACTTTAACTTTAACTACAGTGTGATGGAAATCTACTGTGTGTAAATCCCGGCAAATCCCAGGGATTGGGACTTAGGGGGGGGGGGGGGTAATTATTCAATCCCGGCAAATCCCGGATCGGGACTAAGAGGGTTAACGACCCAGCCCTGAATTTAAAACCCACCTCAGTCTGCTTAAAAATCATTAACCCCCCCCCCCCACTGAACATCGAAACAGAACTCATGCAATGATCATTTCTCTCCAAGTCCTTTAAAACAAAAACAACAACAACAAAAAAAGGATAGCAACAGCTCATCTTTCAACTCTTTAAAAAGTAACAGAATCAATGAAAAGCAGAAGAGAAGTAAGAAACAGGACATCTCGCATTAACTTCAGTTTAACGTAATGAACATAATAACAAACCCCCCCAAAAAACGAAACCAGGGAAGTATGAAAACATCTCAAGTTTAAAAAGTAACAAAATCAAAACAAACAAACAAACAAAAAAAATCCCAGAAGAAACCCAAAAAACCAACCAAAACAAAACCAACCCATAAGTAGGACATCATAACAGAAAGAAAAAAAAAAAAAGTGCTTCATTTCACTGAAAAAAAAATTTTTTTTTTAGTACCAAATGAACACCCACTTAACCCCCCACCCACCCACCAACTTCCCCTCTCCCTAAAAGGGCCAGGCGAACACCCCCCCACCCCCCCACCCCCTACCCACCCCACCCCACACAAACCTACACCCCTCATACATGGTGAACACTCCGCAGTCTGTGGAAGGGGCTGGACTGAAAATGAACCTGCTGGGATGAAGACGAAGACGAAGACAAGGGAGCCGAACTCCGGTCACCACCACCACCACCATCCCCACCACTAGCCACAGGGACCAGAGTGACGCTGTCATGAGAACTGGGCAGCCCTCCTCGCAGCAGGAGGTGGCCTTCTCCTCCTCCTCCGTTGGCCGTGGCCGTGGCCATGGCCGAGAGGGCGGCAGGTGGGCCGTGGAGGTGGCCGTTGGCGAGGAAGTTGGCGTCGCTCTTGGAGTGGGGGAGGTGGGGGACGCCCAGGTGGAGGAGGTTGGAGTCGCTGTGAACGTAAGGCAGGATTTTCTCCCTGCGGGCTGCCTGCATCTGGTCATACTTGGCCTGTTTGGATATAGGGATGATGATGATGATAATAATAATGATGATGATGATGATGATGATGATGATGATGATGATCGCTGTGCATGTAAGGCAGGATTTTCTCCCTGCGGGCTGCCTGCATCTGGTCATACTTGGCCTGTTTGGATATAGGGATGATGATGATGATAATAATAAATAATGATGATGATGATGATGATGATGATGATGATGATGATGATGATGATGATCGCTGTGCATGTAAGGCAGGATTTTCTCCCTGCGGGCTGCCTGCATCTGGTCATACTTGGCCTGTTTGGATATAGGGATGATGATGATGATAATAATGATGATGATGATGATGATGATGATGATGATGATGATGATGATCGCTGTGCATGTAAGGCAGGATTTTCTCCCTGCGGGCTGCCTGCATCTGGTCGTACTTGGCCTGTTTGGATATAGGGATGATGATGATAATAATAATGATGATGATGATGATGATGATGATGATGATGATGATGATGATGATGATCGCTGTGCATGTAAGGCAGGATTTTCTCCCTGCGGGCTGCCTGCATCTGGTCGTACTTGGCCTGTTTGGATATAGGGATGATGATGATGATGATAATAATAATGATGATGATGATGATGATGATGATGATGATGATGATGATGATGATGATCGCTGTGCATGTAAGGCAGGACTTTCTCCCTGCGGGCTGCCTGCATCTGGTCGTACTTGGCCTGTTTGGATATAGGGATGATGATGATGATAATAATAATGATGATGATGATGATGATGATGATGATGATGATGATCGCTGTGCACGTAAGGCAGGATTTTCTCCCTGCGGGCTGCCTGCATCTGGTCGTACTTGGCCTGTTTGGATATAGGGATGATGATGATGATAATAATAATGATGATGATGATGATGATGATGATGATGATCGCTGTGCATGTAAGGCAGGATCTTCTGCCTGCGGGCCGCCTGCATCTGGTCGTACTTGGCCTGTTTCGGAGCAGGGGGGGGGGGGGGGGATATATAGGGATGTTGTGTTGTGTTATCGGGTATTGGTTTGTGTGTTTGATAGTCTGATGTGTGTGTCTCTACCGGGTTGAGGTTGTTGATGATGATGATGATGATGACAACAACAATAGTAATAATATTGGATGCCTGCATCTGGTTGTATTTGGCCTGTTCGGGGATATAGGGACATTTTGTTGATATTAGCTACTGGTCTGTCTGACTGTGATGTGTGTGTCTAGCAGGCAGAGGCTATAAATAAAAATGATGATAATAATATATGGAATTTGTATAGCGCTTAAACTTGTAAAGAGAACAAATCAAAGGGCTTGCATTCATGACTTTTTTTTTTTCTCTCGTGATGTTTGTAGTTTTCTTTCAGTCCTTCCAGATTGTATGTGCCATTGTAGTCTCTAGTCAATGGACAATAAATGCATTCTTTAGTATTCACAATTGATACATTTGTCTGAGTTTTTTGGTTGCTTTAGTGCATTCATGACATTCATGTAGGTGCAACTCTTTACAAAACGTTAACTGATTTTGGAGACACACACACACGCAATGTGCTTGGGCAGGGTGATGGAGATGTAGATGTCTATTGAAAGCAAGAAACAAGTAAGAGATGCAACAATAGATAAATGTCACAGATCGCAAACAAGTGTCAATCGTTTACCCACAATTACAAACCACTGATCTATCAGACAATGACATATGTCTACCAGGCACGTTATAAATCAACCATTTACACACAATGCTTTGACATTACCAACCACTGATTTATCAGATAATGATATCTACCAAGCAGAGGTTATAAATCAACCACTGACCCAACCAAGGTTAACCCAGGCCAAAAGCTATGTCATCATCTAATGTAAGCTAAATGCCATAACCTACACTGAAATGTTGCTATATACAGACCTGTGCACCCCCTTACTACTGATTTCAGTATTTTCATGGCAATTTTCAGTATTTTTCACTGAGTTTCAGTATTTTTGCGCGTTGTTCGTGATACACTTTTTCAACATGAAGCATAAACGTCTTTTTTTTAATTTGGTTTTTGTATCTGTATTTGTTTGCTCATCCCCCTTCCAATTTCTTTCCATTGTACAAAAACTCATAAGCTTTTTGTTTTATCAACTAGCAAATCTGGACAGGTCTGACGACTTCATAAGTGATGTAATATACAGAGTGTAGAATTGGGAGAGAAAAAAGAGGAAATTGAGCCGGGGTCCAGGGGCCGCTTAGGCCCCGGTGGGTGCAGGGGCAAAGCCCCGCTGGGGGGGGCCCAGGGGGGCGAAGCCCCCCGGCCGAAAATGATTTTTTGCATTTTAAAGGCAGTTTGGAGGCATCTCCAGGCACAATTTTGTGCAATGTGGAGGCATATGTGTGTGTGTGTGTGTGTGTGTGTGTGTGTGTGTGTGTGAGAGAGAGAGAGAGAGAGAGAGAGAGAGGAGAGAGAGAGAGAGAGAGAGAGAGAGAGAGAGAGAGAGAGAGAGAGAGACTCGGACCTTCCATAAAGAACCACCAGAGTATGTCAAACTTGTTATAAACAGATCTATTCTGGGTAGCGGTAATATAAGTTTGTGTGTACCACTGTGATGGTTAATGGAAAACGTGGAGAGAGAGAGAGAGAGAGAGAGAGAGAGAGAGAGAGAGAGAGAGAGAGAGAGAGAGAGAGAGAGAGAGAGAGAGAGAGATCAATACACTCTCTGGTGAAGATTTAAGAAGATCCTATGCCTTTCTCATTTAATTTTTAATCTGATTTCGGAGTGGACTCACAATGACAGTTTGCATGGCCAGAAAACAAGTGCTGTGTATGTGTGTGCTCTGCTTCTGTCCAGTACAGCACCAGAGCGGAAGCCGTGTTCGGTACGATATAACTTCAGAGCCAGTTTTCATGTAACTTCAGAACAAGTCACTTTGCCGTTTTAACGATCAACTGATTTTTCGAAGATGCGAGAAATTTTACTGTTCCACGATTTTCCAAGAAATCAGCGCTTCTATAAATGAAGAGCCGTGGTTTGCTATGTTCCGACCGCATTCCAATTTTCGACACCACTTGCGAATGAAAGTTCAACTTTCACTAGCGAGTAGCCTGATGCGAGAGACGTAGCGCAGGTTTCAAACCTTACTCGGCAAAACGAACAGCCAATTTTGCTGCTTATGCATCTATATCCGCAACTGTACCTCTTTTAGCCCCATCCTGGCCTGTTAGTGTCATTTTGCATTCACTCCGCGTCTTTCTTTGCTTATAAGTGTATCAGTTTGGTCTGTTTTTCTCCGCGAAAGTTTACACTTTCCGCCATTTTGTTTTGAAGATACTGTTGTGCGCATGCGTCGTCAGGGGAGATAAGTTACTGAACGATAGTCGATAGGGCTTAGCAGACGACGTAACGCGAGATATACGGCATCGCTGAACGATAGAAGACGTTTTCGATTTCCGGATTTTTCGTTGACAAAAATCGGATTTTGATTAATAAAATCGTATTTCCGTATTTTCCCACTTTTTCCGGAACAAATACGGAAAAATACGGAAGGTGCACAGGTCTGTATATATATAGTAAAATGTTGTCTTGAGACTGTCTTCAGCCATGACGAGCTCCTTGTACAACAACGTACAGGGGGGTGGGATGGCCTGGTGGTTAAAGTGTTGCACTCGTGATCTGACAGCCCAGGTTCGAGCCACTATCGAGACGCCCGTTCAGGGGGATTTTTTCCCCTGGAGTTAACATCAGTGCCAGCTCCACTCTCCTGAAAGTCCTTTGGGTGAGATCATAAACTGAGGAATAGTTCACTGACAAACTTTGAAGCAGTCAGAATCAATGCACATACCAACCAGCTTCTTGAAGAAACACACACACATGTATACACCCACACACACACACACACACAAACACACATACACTCTCTCTCTCTCTCTCCCTCTCTTCCTCCTTCCCTCCCTCCCCCCCTCTCTCTATCTCTCTCTCTTTTTGTCTCCCTCCCTTCCTTATTGGTGGCATCTACAAGGCATAGTGATGTTGGAATTTTTCTCTTTTTTTTGCATAAAGCATATAACCCTTTTAGTCCCAAACCAGGATTTGCCGGGATTAATCATTCCCTCCCCTGAATCCTGAACCCGGATTTGCCGGGATTTACACACAGTAGTTTTCCATCACGCAGTGACCTCCACTGATCGACACCATATGCCGAAGCTCTATCAGGCCAGAGGCACAGACCCTGCTGTGAGTCTGGAAGTAATTATAGCTGCTGGTATGTACTTAGAAGGAGGAAAAGGCGAGCGAGTATGTCTGCTGGCAAAATCTAGAGGCAATTTGTCTTCAGAGAATCTGAACGCAAGAGGGTTAAGCTTTGAGATACTGCAATGTCATAGATGATTGTTTTTCAACGTGTTTTTTTTCCATTTTTGTGTGTTTTTTTTAGATCAGATTTTCAGAATTTCCTGTGATCAGCTACGATGTGATAGAATCACAAATGTAGCCTCGGTTTTCAACATGTTCTTAACTATGACTGATGCATTGATTTTGTTTTGTTCTTTCATCGAGTGTTATTGTACTTTTTTTCTCCCACCCTTACCTTATTATAGCCGCCGCTGTAGTCTAGTGGTTAGGGCGCTGGACTCGTAATCTAAAGGTTGCGGGTTCGATCCCAGCTTTCGACTATGGCGTTGTGCCCTTGGAAAAGGCACTTTATGGCTATTTTCTCACCCCACCCAGGTGTAAAAGGGGTACCAACCTTGTGTTGGGGGTTAACCCTGCGATAGACTGGCGTCCTATCCAGGGGGGAGTCTATGACTCTTAGTCGCTTAACGCCACAGAAACCGGGATAAGCATTGGCCTGATGAGCCTTAAGGCTCGGGACAGACTTTAACTTTAACATACCTTGTTATAGCACAGGACCCCCTACACGGCCACCAGCATGCCTAGGGCGTTGATGGGGGTGACGGTGTTCTGGAGGATGACGATGGAGCCCCCCCCCCCACCCCCCCTTCACCCCCACTCCCCCCCAACCACCCCACCCACCCTCCCCCCAACCCTCTCCCCTACCTTATTATAGCACAGGACCCCCAACACGGCCACCAGCATCCCCAGGGCGTTGAGGGGGGTGACGGTGTTCTGTAGGATGATGATGGACCCCGAGATGATGACGATGCGCTTGGTGGCGTTGGCCACGGCGTAGGAGAGCGGGGTGACCAGGGCCAGCACGGTGAAGGCGAAGACGTTGTGCATCATGTTGAACAGGCCGTCGCACAGCAGCAGCACCAGGGTCTGCAGCATCCGCCCGCTCTGCAACTGTTGTGGGGCGTAGGGTAGGCTTGTGATGGGTGTTTTAATTTGTGGGTGTTTTGTTGTGTTTGTGGTGGTGGTGGTGGGTGGTGAGGGAGAGGGTGGGTGGTGGTGGTGGTGGTGGTGTGGTGGTGAGTGGTGGTAGGTGGTGGTGGTGGTTGTTGGTGGGTGTGGGTGGTGGTTGGTGGTGGTGGGGAGGGTGGTTGTTGTTGTTGTTGTTGTGTTGTTATTGTTGTTGTTGTGGTGGTGGTGTTGTTGTTGTTGGTTATGGTGGTGGTGGGGGAGGGTGGTTGGTGGTGGTGGTGGGTGGTGGTGGTGGTGGTGGTGGTGGTGGTGGTGGTTGTTGTTGGTGGTGGTGGTGGTGTGTGTGTGCGTGTGTGTGTGTGTGTGGGGGGTAGCGGTGGTTGAGGGAAGGTGTGTGTGTGTGTGTGTGTGTGTGTGTGTGTGTGTGTGTGTGTGTGTGTGTGTGTGTGTGTGTGTGTGTCCATGCATGCGCACGTGTGCACATGGATGCGTGTGTGTGAATGTGTGTGCGAATGGGTGTGTGTGTGTGTGTGTGTGTGTGTGTGTGTGTGTGTGTGTGTGTGTGTGTGTGTGTGTGTGTGTGTGTGTGAGTGTGTGTGTGTGTGTGTGTGAGTGCATGTGAGTGTGTATCTGTGCATGCGTGTGTGTGTGCATGCATGCATGTGCAAACACATACATGTGCATGCACATGTGAGTATGTGTGTGCATGAATGCATGTGGGTGTATGTGTGTGAATATTTCTGGGCATTTTAAGGGAAACTTCTTATCATTACCATTCTAAACTTAACAATACTTTAAGTTTTGTCCACCATAGCAACATCTGTTAGTTATTGCATATTATCAAAATTTTACCACTATGCAACTTCTGTTGACACTTTCATAAACACGTCTAGGAGAGAGTGAGAAAAAACATGATGGGGGAAAAAAAGGAACATATACAGAAGCTGGTAGGGAAAAGCAATTAAAAAAAGAACATAAGGTTCAAAAGTGGGTGTTTCTATTTTTTAGTTGGTTGGTTGGTTGGTTGGTCGCTTATTTCAAGGGATTTTGTTAGTGTTCACAAGTGGGTATACCTGTCTCAGGATTTTTGTTTTGTTTTGCTTTTTTTTATGTTTGTTTCTTTTCTTTCTTTTAAAAGTTTCTGTATTTGTTTCTGTTCTTTCTTTAAAAAAATCCTATCCTTGCTTGCTTTTCTCTATTTTTTAAAGTTCACCATAAATAACTTTGTGAGAAGGCAAAGTAACAGACAGGGAGGAAGGAGGAGAGGAGTGTTGGCAGTGAAGATGGAGAAAGAGAAGAGAGAAGAGAGAGAGAGAGAGAGAGAGAGAGAGAGAGAGAGGAGAGAGAGAGAGAGAGAGAGAGAAGACAGACGACAGACAGACAGACAGACAGACAGAAGAGAGAGAGAGAGAGAGAGAGAGAGAGAGAGAGAGAGAGAGAGAGAGAGAGAGAGAGAGAGAGAAGACAGACAGACAGACAGACAGACAGACAGACAGACAAGACAGAGACAGAAAGAGAAGAGAGAGGAGAGAAGAGAGAGAGAGAGGAGAGAGAGAGAGAGAGAGAGAGAGAAGAAGAGAGAGAGAGAGGAGAGAGAGAGAGAGAGCGAGCGAGCGAGAGAGAGAGAGAGAGAGAGAGCAAAGCAATGAAAAAGAGAGAGGCTGAAACATTTGCAATGCAAATGAATCGGAGCCAAGCCAGAAGGCTCTGTCTATAACAAAGCCATAAACACAGCAGGAAATACGACATTTTCTCCCGTTTTCACGATGGGAGACTTTTCCTGAAAATGACATCCCCAATGCGAATCGCTGCAGAGGTTCTGCTGTTGGTCATACTATTTGGTGATTTCTCTTGGGAGTATTAGGATACATGACATTTCAAGCACTCAGAGAGGTAGGGGGTGGGGTGGGTGGGGGGGGGGGGGGGTAAGGTAGCTTAGAGGCAAAACATTGAACTCTTGTTCTGACAGTTATGGAGGGTGTGGGTTCGAGTCTTTGCTGAGGAGTCCATCCACAGGGATTTTTTTCCCCTCTGGTGTCGACATCAGTACCGACCCTTTCCCTTGAAAGTCCTTTGGATGGGACTATACACCAAGGTGCTGTGTGAAAACCTATGACTACAGAACATCTTGCTCACATGTTAAAACCCCATTTATCAGAAAAGTAAGTCAACTGACTTATAGTTATACTATAGCATGGAGTGCATGAGTTTACCCAGCATGCATCCTGGTACTTGGAGTAGGCTGGGTTGGGCTACAGCCAGGTTCAACTTGCCCATGCCATACTGTTGCTGGTTTGGTTTAAAAAATTTTTTATTTTTTTTTAATTGGTTTTGCTCCTAAGCTTAGAGTTAAAAGGTTCACCAATGCCTGATGCCTGGTGAGATTTTGTATAAATTTACACTGTTTGCCCTCCACTGAGGTAGCTGCATTCTGACTTCGGGGATTTCTAAACACAACACCAGCGTGCATACATTAAAAAAAAAAAAAAAGCGTCATCCGTTCCTACTGATACCCAACGGCCTATTTTTCCAAAAGGGCAGAATGAGTTTTAATGTGTGCACAAGATGTTCTTCATGTATTCATACAACTACAAGGCACCTGGGTTTATTTTTATTTGGTTCTCATTCAAGGGACTTTCAGGGGAGTGGAGTCAGTACTCATGTTAACACCAGGAGTCATATCTCATGTCTCGCAGGTGACTAAAACCCGTGCCACCAGAACACCAGCTCTACACTCTAACCACTAGGCTATCCCACACCCCACCCCATGAGACCTTGCAAAATCTACACCAGCTACGAAGCTCAAAAGTTTTGTTTTACTTTTACTGTCCTCATAAACTGTTGCTCAGCAACTGCTCAACAGCCTGCCTGCCCTGTCCTCAACTGCCTGCCCGACAGTGGTGAAAGCTTACCTCATGAATATTCCTAACCCTGCTTCACTATTGCTGTCTGCAGGCTGAATGACTGCTTCACAAACCAGTGAATGGATATATAGCTATGACTTGGATTCGAAAAGGGGAGGATGGGCAGGGGGTTGGGGGGGGGGGGGTCTGGATGGATGGAGGTGGCGGGGGAGGGGGGAGGGGACAAGGGGAGAAGATGTAATGGTCTATATTATGTTTATTAAGTAATATAGAAAGATGGGGTGGAAGAGGAGAAAGAAAAACTCAAAAAGGCAAACACAGAGACATGAAAATACACGATCTGCTCTCGGATATGACAAAAACATTTCAAAGACAGGCTAGACACAAATACAAATTATACACGACAAACTGTTAACAGAGACATGACAAATAGGGCATGATTAAAAAACAACAACAACAACAAAAAGTGAGAAAAGGGATGGGGGGGGGGGTCAGAGACAAGAAAAACATGGCATGATTAAAAAAAAAAAAAAAATCCCACAGCAAACATGCAAAAACAGCCCCAGACAAGCGAAACATGACAAGAACAAATACTGGCAAACACACGGCGTATCCAAACAATGCTGACAGTCTAAAAAGATTTAGTAGCAGTGTTATGGTTACGTTTTTCTACATCTATGTTATCTATCATATCCCATAAATATATATATTAATTCCTGCTTTAGATTTAATGCACACAGGACTGAATGTAAAAAAAAAAAGTGCATAAGCTGATATTTACTTCATTATCCTCAACCCCCCCCCCCCCCCCCCAAAAAAAAAAAAAAAAAGAAACAGTTTACTGGCAGTTACAATTTCTACATGTACATATACACATTTTCATAATCACAGAGACACTCATTGACTGACTAATATCAATTTTAGGCGGATAAACGTCTCACACAAACACAGCACAGCACAGCACAGCACAGCACAGCAACACACACACACACACACCACACACACACACACACACACACACACACACACACACACACACACACACACACACACCACAACAACCAACACACACACACACACACACACCACACCACAACAACCAAAACACACACACACACCACACCACAACAACCAAAACACACACACACACACACCAAACACCACCACCACCACCACACATTCACACACATCCACAACACAAAAAAACTCTGCTTAACAATACAACACAACACACAACAAGCCACCGCAACACTTCAAATAACACCCCCAACCCCCCCTCCTTCCCCCCCCTGCCCCCAACCATTTCCACTCACATTGGATAATATCAATACACTACACTATCACACTATCAACAGACAGAGCTCTACAATATCCACGCCCCCCCCCCCCCCACCCCCCCACCTTTCCACTCACATAGAATAACATCAATACACTATCACACTATCACACTAGTATCAACAGACAGAGCTCTACAATATCCACGCCCGACACTTACAAACTCTGTGTTGTGGAGGATCCTGGGAAGGTCCCACAGAGCCCAGCAGGGCAAAAAACAAGCTGTGGCGATGCGACTGATCAGAATCAGCAACTGCAGGTGGTGGTAGCCTGTGTCTTTCAGACACTGCACAACACACACGAACACGCACGCACACACACACACATACGATTATGAATATGTACATTTATCTTTTTAAAAACAACAACTTTATATCATTTAAAAAAAAAAAAAGATTAAAAAAAATATATAAATACATTTATCACATGTGTGCGCATACACACACTGACCGAAATAATCAGATTTTCACTTTAACCCTGCCCCCCCCCCCTCTCCCCCCCCATTTATACACAGAGGCAGACAAATACAGATATAATTAGATTTTCAGTTTAACCCTGTCCCTCCCCCCCCCCCCCCCCCCCCCCCCCCCCATTTATACACAGAGACAGACAGATACAGATACATACTATACAGACACATACACAGTGATACAAACATCTCTTTACAAACATACTTATATATATATATATATATATATATATATTATATATATATATATATATATATATATATATATATATATATATACACACCATAAATATGTGCACGCACATATATATACACATGCACATACACACACACACTTAATCATATTTAATCAAACACAAGAATTTTACGATAAGTACATGATGAGAAAAACAAAACAGAAAGACATGCCGGATCGGTCGAGGCCCGGATCAACAACGACCGCACTACCCACTGCAAGCCTCCAGGGTGGGAGTGACAAGAGTGCTACTGGGGCAGAAACAACTCTAAAGCTTCCAGTTAAAGGGGCAACCATTGGTACATGGAATGTAAGGACTCTGTACCAAACAGGAAGAGTACAGGAACTTACACATGAATTACAGAAGTATAAATGGGACATCATTCATAGGGCTTGCGGAAGTCAGATGGATTGGCTTCGGAGAAACAACCACGCAAGACGGCCACAAAATATGGTGTACAGCGGAGAAGAGTGACAAGACTGAAGGAAATACAGTGGTCTGTTTTTTCATATCAGAATGTTTATGCATGTTTTTACATGTGTGTACACACACACACACACACACACACACACACACACACACACACACACCACACACACACACACACACACACATCGAGAGAATTTTTCCCCTGGAGTTAACATCAGAGTTGACTCCACTCTCCCCAAAAGTTCTTCGGATGAGACTATAAACTGAGGCCCCGTGTGCGAACGCATGCAGAACATCTTGCGCATACGTTAAATCCAGTTCCGCTTTTTCATAAGAGTAGGACATAGTGTGCCGGTGGGAACAGATGACAAGATTTACAAAACTGCATAAACACAGGGACTGGATGTAAAAAAAGCCTATGAGTGCATACTCCATTAGTGTAGACATAAAAATAAAAAAAATACACACACACAAACACACACACATGCTCCCGTCCCATCCCCCCCCCCCCCCCCTAACACACACACACACACACCACGTACACACACACACATACACACAAAACTGGCTTGATGAAAAAAAGCAAATCGATGCTTACTCAATGTACCATCTGAAAATAAAATTTTGACTTGACTTGACTTGACACACACACCACACACACACACACACACACACACACACACACACAAAACACACACACACACACACACACACACACACACACACACACACACACACACACAAACCCACACAACCCCCCAAACACACACACACACACAAGCCAAGCATAATCGATGTTCTCGGCTCTCTTCAAACCTCCTCAGTAACAGCTGGGACATGTTTGACACGACAAAAGCGGAACCATGGCCCCCTCATACATATCGATGTGGACTAAATCACCTGTCACTGACAACATATCGTGGTGCATCATCACTCTCTCTCTCTTTCTACATATATATCATACACTTCCCAAACAGCAGCAGCAGCTTGCAAAACAGTGCATTAACCCTCTTAGTCCTGTACCGATTTGCCCGGGGATTGAATAATTGCCCCCCTTGAATCCCAAACACACAGTAGATTTCCATCACGATGTGACCATCACTAATTGCTACCACATGCTAAAGCTCTATCAGGCTAGAGGTAGAAACCTTGCTGAGAGTCTGGAAGTAGTTATAGCTGCTGGTATGTACTTAGAAGGAGATTTATATACAGTAGATTTCCATCACGCTGTGACCATCGCTAATTGCTACCACATGCTAAAGCTCTATCAGGCTAGAGGTAGAAACCTTGCTGAGAGTCTGGAAGTAGTTATAGCTGCTGGTATGTACTTAGGAGGAGATTTACATACAGTAGATTTCCATCATGCTGTGACCATCGCTAATTGCTACCACATGTCAAAGCTCTATCAGGCTAGAGGTAGAAACCTTGCTGAGAGTCTGGAAGTAATTCTAGCTGCTGGTATGTACTTAGAAGGAGGTAAAGGCGAGGGAGCATGTGTGCCTGACCTGATTTCGTGATGGAATACTAAATCTAGGGGCAGTTTGTGTTCAGAGACACTGAATGCAAGAGGGTTAAGAAGGCTTAGATAGATCTGCTCAATGGAAAGTGATGAACTTACAGTGCAGATGGCCTCCAGTCTATAACTCACACACCTTGGAGAGCCTTGGAGAGTTCATTTTTTTCTGTAAAAGAGGGAGGAGGGGGAAGAAAGGAGGGGGAGATGGAAGGAGAGGGAAGGGAGGGAAGGAGGGAGGGAGGGAGAGAGAGAGAGAGAGAGAGAGACTCTGAGAGAGAGAGAGAGAGAGAGAGAGAGAGAGAGAGAGAGAGAGAGAGAGAGAGAGAGAGAGAGAGAGAGAGAGAGAGACTCTGAGAGAGAGAGAGAGAGAGAGAGAGAGAGAGAGAGAGAGAGAGAGAGAGGGAGAGAGAGAGAGAGAGAGAGACAGAGACAGAGACAGAGAGACAGAGAGAGACAGAGAGAGGTGTAAAGCAATATCAAGAATTTGCTCAAGCATAACTTTAGTGAATGACAACATGATTGATCATGCAGTTTTATTATACCTGTAGACATTCTTCGCTAATCAATGACAGCACATACATATATATTCATGAGCAAGAAAAGCTGAAGTATGACGAAATGAGATTTGCTATGTTCAGTCATGCAAAAATCTATTTTAATATTTATGAGTAATGGTTGTTTAATTCACAGGTAAATAGGCATTGTAGGCCTGAACTTTTTTTTTAAAACATTCTTTTTTGCTGCTTGCACAAAAAAACATTTTAAGTAAGATCAGTCTAAAAATTTACCACAAACTCCAATCTCTCTTCATTATTTGAAGAAGTTTTCAAATCTAACCCCCCCCCCCCCCCCCCCCCCCCCCCCCCCCCCCCTCTTTCTGTATCTGTCTAAGTTCTTTTCTTTTGCACATGCTCAGTCTGTAAGCTCATACTGTTTGGAAAATGGGAAACCGGTTCTGGAGTACGCTCACATAAATACATGAGCCCATGTATACAATCAAATAAATCAGATTATAAATCTGACATTATCTTGTTCATTACGATACAATCTTACTATATACCTCAACACTTATCACACTCACATCTCGCATTGTAACATATTTTGGAGCAAAAATAAAGATCAACTAGTAATATACAGACCTAGAACTCAACACAATTTTGAGAAAGGCAGAACAGAGAGAGGAATGGAGGGAACTGGTTGTCGAGTCTTCAGGGGTGCCCCCATGGTCGCTAGAAAAAGAGTTAGATAGATAGAGATAGATAGACTAATATACAAAGTTGTAAACTTGAAAGAAAAAACAGTAGGCAAACAAATTTTACAAAATGCTTGATGGGCTTCCTGTGGACTCCCGACCATGGGGGTGAGACAAAACGAATCTGGGTATGGCTGTGGCGGGGAGATTGAGATGAGCGGTGTGGGAACAGCAGTACAGGAATGTCACAGAAGACGAGGCAGCCAAAAAAAAAAAAAAAAAAAAAGTTTTACAAAATGCAAACTGTACCTTTTTGGTGAAAATGGTAAGCAATGAAAAGCACAAGGTGGCAGTGAGAGCAGACGTCAGACCAACTGAGTCAAAAGATGCCTCAGTCATGGTAGCTATACCAACCCCTGTTATAATGGGCAGCAAACTGAGGTATACCTGAAAAAAAGATATTTCAACAATTTACAATATACATGAAAGTGACTGCTGAATCGAATAGTTCAATTAGAAATGAGAGAGCCTTACTTTCTGACTTTGAAGCATTTTGAAAAAAAAGATCTTTGTCTTATAATTAGAATATTTGTTCCTTAAATAGAAGAGCTCTTTCAGTATATGTAGCATCCTCACTTTGGCTTCAGGAAACTTTGTCCTCTTTAATTTCACCTTTTCTATCCCTTTTACTGGTTTTAGCTTCTGTCTCTTTTCCTGACCTTTCTATCCTTTCTCTCTCTTACTTAAACTCTATCCTTGACCTAGTTCTAAGACGGTTTTTCTGCCTTCTTGCCAAGAAGTTGTCACTGGGCACAATGCATGCCCCCCAATGCCATTGCAATATGCAACAGGGTATACAGAAGAAAACGAATGTGTGCATCACTGCATGCCTCTGTTTGCAATCTTGACCTAATTTACATGTTATAAATGTGACAATAATAATAATAATAATACATGGAATTTGTATAGCGCTATATCTTGTAAAAACAAATCAAAGCGCTACCAACACAACACACAATTAACAACAATTTACAGTTTTAACAAATTCAAATGTACACACACACACACACACACACGCACGCATGCAAGCACGCAGCACGTGCACGGGCACACACACCTACAAACGTTATGCACTATACAATGACACTGTATTGTCTGAAGCTTCATGTTTTCTTACCCAAAACCATTTTCTAAAGACAAAAATGCTTCTACATAAAATTTAGAAGTTATTCTGTTGGGTGAAAAAAACAAACTCGTTTTGATATTTCTAAGTAACTTGTATATATATATGTAAAAGGTAAAGGTAAAGGTGTCCCATAACCTGTGTGGTCGTAGGGGAGCAAGGCGTCAGAGACCTCAGCTTCTCTAGGGGCCAGCATGTTGAGGGCAGCGCCCATCTCCTCACACCTCACTGCTTTACCTTCCCTGACCCCAAAGAGGGCAGGCACCCATTTACAGCTGGGTGATCAGGGAACTGTACGAAGCCAAGGCACGCAAACGGTCACCCATCCAACTGGTAACCACGCTCAACGCTGCTTAACTTGGCTGGGGGAAAGCGAGCGCTCTGACCACTGAGCTATCCCGTCTCCTCTACTTGTATCATGTATCTAATAAAGTTTTTGCATAATTTCTTTAAAGTTCCTTTACATTGTCTTCCCTATAGATACAGAAAGCCTTTTTATGCGTTACAGTCATGGTTCAATGCCAAATTGTTACATGACTCTCTTTTTCATGCTGTCTATTATTTCTGCTATCCATCAGTCATTTTTTTCCCTGTCTAATATATATCACTTATAGAGAACAGATGTTAAATTATACAAAAACAAACTGATAGTAAAAATAAGCTGCTTGTACACATGTATGTATACAAAACTTTTTTTTTTTTTTTTAAAAGACAAACACATGCTAGTCATAAACACCAATATACGACCCCCCCCCCCCCCCCCCTACACACACAACACACACACACACACACACACACACACACACACACACACACACACACACACACACACACACAGGAGAGGGGAGGAGGGGGTCACAGATCTATATTATTGCCAAGCGGCTTTCATTTGATGATAATAAATCTGGCAACAGCTGATCTTCCACAAACACATGAATACAAATTATGCTCTCTCTTTCTCTCTCTCTCTCTCTCTCTCTCTCTCTCTCCCCCTCTCTCTGTCTCCTGTCTCATCATCTGTGATAGTATAATTGCCCCAGTTCTCATACATGTCACAACACTAAAAGTTCTTGATGATTATTTGTAATCCAATCTACTCAACATGTAAATGAATGCATACATGTATACATATTGTGCTCACTCCCCTTGAGATTATTATCCTCAATATAAAAGAATAAATTAATAAATAAATAAAAATAAATGTAAATTATACTTTCTTAGCAAGCAAATCACATCTGCTCAAGGCTCATATATTAATTATTATTATAATTATATAACATAAACAAACTGCATTCCCAGAAATCAATCCTTTCATAAAGCAAATATGATATTGCACCACATGACCTGGAAACTCAGAGACTATACTAAAGTTAGAACTCCAGAGTTCAGTTGAACTTTGCAAAGTTCAGCACTGGAATATTTTACATCATGTACAATAAAATATGTTTTCATTTTGCAAAAAGAAAAAAAAAATCCCACCAAAACTCAAACAACTCAGAATCCTCACAGAGAAACAGAGAAAGAAAGGTCTCCTCTTGAAGCTTGCTAAATCATGTCTGTCAGTGCCACTGCAACACAAGCTAGGGGGAGGTTTGGGTCTTTTTAATTTTTAGGAAAGGGAAAGAAGGAAGAAGGGGGAGGTGGAGTGGCTCACTAACTGTCATTAAGTGACTTTCTGTTCATTTTGCTCCATCCAGTGAGTCTTTGCTATGTTTGTCTTGTATTAAACCATGTTTAAGGAGGAAGGTGGCAGGACGGTTTAGATGTTCGCCTGTCAACAAGAAAACCGTGAGGTTTTGGGTTCAATTCCCGGCCTTGTCCTTCTTTCCAAATTTGACCGGAAACTCGAACGGAATGTCAAGTCTTTCGGAGAAGACTCTAAACCAGTCAGAACCATGTACTTACAGACTTGTACTATATATCAAAAGAACCCACAACAGTTGAAAACCAAAAAGAGCATGGAGATTTTTCCTGACTGTCCTGGCAAAATTGGTAGTTTCAATTCCCAACGGTACCCCTGAAATCAGAATGAAGAGCTCTACTTTAATGGTGGGGGGAAAACAGGTGCATATGCAACAATCTGACCATTAGTGAACCTCAGAGCTTTAGCCAAAGAACAACCCCCCCCCCCCCTCCTCCCAACCCCTCCATCTTTGCAGTAGGTATACCGTATCGATGTCACTTCAAACTTGCTGAAAGTTCAGTTTATACTGTAACAGAAAAAATATATATATTTAAATTGTATTCTTACTGGCATTGTCTGGCCTTCTCCCAGTATAATCTTTGCCAAAATCACTGTAAACATGGGTAGAGTTGCCTTCACTGAAACACACAGAAATCAACATTATCAGGAGGCAGACAACAATAGTATTTATGATCAAATCTATAGATGTGAGTAACAACGAACATTAACAGGCAAACAATGACACTCATTATAATTGATCATTGCCAAATAAAACTCAATGCTTTTCAAAGTTAAAAGAGAGAGGGTGGAAAACAATTAAAAAAAAAAAATCAACCCAATCCAATGCCTGAAAGTCCAGAGTCTTAAAAAAGAAAAACCCAAGAAAAAAAAGAGAAGCATTGTTTGAAGATGCTGAATGTGAATGTTTTCTTTTTCGTAAAGTTCTACAACAAAAATAACAAAAACAATTGATAACAAAGGCCTTTTTCAACTTAAATAAAATATTAACATAAGAATGTCTTTACATGAAATTTATTATAACCACACAATCAGTTACTGACTGATTTATTCACTCAATCATACAGATTTTGATGTGTGTTTCAAATGTATTTGTGTACATGTATACATACAGATGTTTCTCTTTTTTCCCTTAACTCCTTGAAAAGTTGAAAACTGCACTGAATTTTTCAGGCAGTGTATAACTGTATATTGGGCAAGCTGAATCAGGCTGCAGGCTACATAAATTGTATATTTTCTGCAATCAAAACATGACTGATAAGTAAATTTTATACTGTCTGTACTGGATCACTTGGTCAATCCCCTTGGCTTGAGGAAAACGAAAATGTAGAGCAAAAAAAAAAAAAAGATATATATGGGTCATTCTCAGAAACATGTGAGGCATGATAGTGACCTACTTTACACATCTGCCATTTGGCTGAATTAAGTTTAAAATTGTGGTGAATGCTGTTTACTGGTTGTGTTTAATTTAAAAAAATAAAATTTAAATGTTTTTATGAGCATTTGTGTTTTTGCTTTTAAATATTGTGAATTTATTTCACCAAATTGCTCATTCCAACATGGCGGATTTGTGACATTTTGGTGCATACTTTATTCAGATTGTTCTTCTGACTTGAAAGACTTCTAATTTGAAACACAACTTGTATTAAAGTAATGCCCAGATGTTGTTTCAAGTTCCCTAGAAGAAAAATTGTACTTTCTTTGTCATGGACATTAAATAGAGGGCAGATTAAAAGCTTGTTGCGGTTGTGATGTTGGTTTCCCAAAGTAGGCCCAATTTTAACAATTTACTCACAAAGAACTATATGTTATCATCAACACATTATAACCACAAGGGATGAATTAAACTGTTAACAGTATAAAGAAAACATTGTTTTTGATCAGCTGGAGCTCCTATCCTCGTAAATTGCTTGAAACCCCAGATGACCAACATGGTTTCCCTTTTTTCATGTCACAACCAAATGATGTAAATCTGTTGCAAAATCCGGCACATTCTTTCACTGACCAAGATTTTCAGGTAGGTACTTCATCTTGACCTTAAATATCTCTGACACATACTTTTTCCCGCCAAAGGAGTATCGCGATGCTATAATTAGAGTTCCAGTCTTTGGTTTCTCCCAGCTTTTTCATGTCACAACCAAACGCAGCATTTGATCAATAATAATATTGATTGATATATCACTTTGATTATATAAATCAATGTAGATAATGTTAACAGAATGCACTGTTTCTAATTTAAGATGGTGGTTTTTTTTTCCATTTGTGTTTAAATTGCTACACTTGGGTGATTTGTGGTTTTGAAGGGTGTGGTTTCCATGTCACAACCAAACGGTTTCCTTGTTACAGCCATAACAAAAAACATCTAACTCTAAAATGACAAATTAGTATAAATAATGATAATAGAATGCATTGTTTCTAATTTAAGATGGTGGGTTTTTTTTTCAATTTGTGTTTAAACAGCTTCACTTCAGTGATTTGTGGGTTTTGAGGGGTGTGGTTTCCATGTCACAACCAAACGGTTTCCATGTCACAACCAAACGGTTTCCATGTCACAACCATAACAGATCACTCTAAAATGACAAATCAATGTAAATAATCATAATAATGTTAATAGAATGCATTGTTCCCAATTCAAGTAGGTTGCTTTTTGGATTTAATTTGTGTTTTCATTGCTACAATTTCAGGTTTTGTGCTTTTCAAGGGTGTGGTTTCCATGTCACAACCAAACGGTTTCCATATCACAACCGAAACATATTACTTCTATAAGGCATTAACATTAAACAGCTTCCATTCTTATGTAAAGAAAACTGTTTAGTTTAATGGATATCATTCTGTGGTTTAAGTTCAGGATAATCTGGGGGATGCTTGCTGTGGTCATTTGTACAAAAACCAAACTTTAAATCTGGGTATACAAAATGTCTTAGAGTGTCATTACAAAAAAGCAAAAACATATGCTTTGTCGATGATTGTCATACTTCCAATTGATAGTTTTGTTTTATAGATAAAAATAAAAGCATTTGTGAGTGTTTTTTGTTTGATATTTTGTGTAAAAAGATGTTTTAATACTACTTTTGGTTTCCATGTCACAACCGCAACACAGCTAAAAATAGAACCTTTATGCCTCAATTACAAAAAAAACAAATAATGATTCATAATTTTTTCAACAGATTGCACTTTGCAACAGAGTACTCTAATATATGAATAGGAGGCAAAAACTTCCAAGGACATTTATTTTTCAAGGTCTATGTCACAAAAACCTCACATGTTTCTGAGAATAACCATATATGTAACTATTCGTGAGCAAGAAACTTGGAATTAAAGTCTAGATCTCCTAATGAAGATTTCTTAGCAGACAGATGCATACACTTTTCATGCATTCAAGAAACTACTACTGAACAGTGTATTATTTAAATAAGTGCTCTAGATGTATCAATAGTTATGCTACTTTTAAGTTTCAAAATGTTATTGGAGTTTTTTGCTGGGATGGGTTGGGAGAGGTTAAGATTTGGTCACTTCAGTTCATCTTACCACTTTGTATAATTCATTATTGGACAAACACCAGGACTTTGTCCCAAGCCACTTTAAATTAAAGTCTCTTTTTTCAATCCATATTATAATTAACAAAAACTTGTGACTTGTAGAGTTATTTTCACTAGAAGCCATGTTAGATATGACATGGTCCAAGTGCTAATGTCTGTTTTGCAAACACTGCGGATACAGTGTCCTAGAAAAACATAAACTGTTCAGATTTACTCCTGAAATGTATTGGTTACCTCCCTTGTTCAATCCATCAGGATAAAGTATACATCTGAAGTTAATCTACAAGACAAGTGTAAGCTTTGCCTTCCTAGAGCAGTGGGACCTGCCACTTGGCTTTGCTGCCTTGCTGGGTGAGTGTGCGGGAGCTCATTGCTTTTTGAATACGATAGTCCTGAAATTGGATACCTTCGCTTGGACTGTAATATAATCTACAACTAAGTATATTAAGTATATGACAAAAGAGTGGCACAGATGCTTGCTATCCAGAATGTTTTTATGTGTTGCAAACACACAACAAACATGTTATGTTCTTTTCACAATATACATATATCACATTTAATATGTGATGCTTGGCTAAACCAGGGACACAACCATGACTAAAACTAGTAAAAGCCTACTTATTCAGATTAATGAAATGAAAAAACCCAAAAAATCAACTACTGAATGAAGAAGGTCTGAAAGCAGAGAAGCAGAGTAAAACATTAGTGATCACAGGCATTATTATGTGACAGTTAAGTACAAAAATAAAAACTTGAGGTAAGGCTTAGCCCAAAACAGATAAGCTGTTTGACCAGGTGTTGTCAGTAACAGACAACAATAGATGTTTTCTGAGTGTTTGACAAAGAAGAATTATTCCTGTCTGCAATGTCTGTGCCCGACAGTATAGGCCTACACTTTGTAGATCTATCAATAGATTCATTCTGTCTAAAACAATAAAAGCCAGTTTTAATGGGCTGATCTGGGCAAAATGCACCACTAACACAACACTGAACATTCTGGTGAATCAATATGATCTGGGTTGCATACACCGTGTTATCTAACACTGTAACAGTAACACTTTGTCGTATCCTCTGTGCAATCTAACACTTTTGTTTTGTCCCCCAGTGTAATATAATACAACACTTCGTCCGTTAACAGGGCCAGACTTCCAACAAGCTGACATAACGGATTAACCATTCATGACGAATGTTGCATACACACAGGGAAAAAAAAATCTGCTCACACATTACCTGTATGTGCGTAGGAGACAGACACTTTCCATATACTGATGTAGGACGACACGGATGATATAAACTTCCCGAAAGCAAGTGGCAATATCATGGTGAACAAATACCGTCTCTCGTATGTTCCCTTTTTCGTTGCCCCGACACAAGGCAAAAATGGTGCCAGAAATAACGATGTAGTCAATAACTGAATCATTGTCATTGTCATTGGGTACGGAAAATCCGAAAGCACAACTTTCCCTATGATATTATCGCTGGAACTGCATAAATACCACAGGAGACAGATCAGAACGATCTTCAAAAACTCCAGGTAGGTTGTTCCATCCATATTTGACACCACAAAGCCGCACAGAAGTGTCTGGAAAGAGAAGAACGTGCAGAATATGGACTATTGGCTAAAAAGTGCCTTTAGCCACTGCGGCATCTTGTTTCAAGGTTGAAACCCAGTTACTGTGTCTTGTTTCTGCTGATCTTTGCTGTCTCTTGCATCTCTACACAGATGTTTCGGCGTACACGTTGCCCCGCCTTGTATACTTCCGGTGCAACGTCTTTCTACCGCAAAAGCTGTAAACGTGTGTGTGTGTGTGTGTGTGTGTGGTGTGTGTGTGTGTGTGTGTGTGTGTGTGTGTGTGTGTGCGTGCGTGCGTGCGTGCGTGCGTGCGTGCGTGAGTGTGTGTGTATGTGTGTGTGTGTGTGTGTGTGTGTGTGTGTGTGTATTTTATAAAAATGTGTGTTTATTCTTTAATGTCGAGGATAATGGAATAAGCACTCGTGTTTTTTTTTTTTTTACCTCCAGTCCCCGTGTGTATGCAGGGTTCTTTTTTTGTAAATCGTGTTATCTGTTCACACCGGCACACAATGGCCTACTCTTACGAAAAGCGGAACAGGATTAAACGTGTGCGCAAGATGTTCTGCGTGCGTTTGCACACGGGGTTTATAGTCTCATCCGAAGGACTTTCGGGGAGAGTGGAGTCAGCACTAATGTTAGCTCCAGAGGAAAAATCCCCTCGACCGGGAATCGAACCCGGGTCGTCAAATTGCGAGCGCAATGTTCTGACCACTAGGCTATCCCATCCCGTGTGTGTGTGTGTGTGTGTGTGTGTGTGTGTGTGTGTGTGTGTGTGTGTGTGTGTGTGTGTGTGTGTGTGTGTGTGAACACGCGCGTGCGCGTCAGTGAATGTATGGGCTTATGTGTGCGTACATTCGTGAGTGCGTGTGTCTGTCAGAGCGCGTGCGCGCGCGCGCGTGCGTGCGTGCGTGCGAGCGTGTGTGTGTGTGTGTGTGTGTGTGTGTGTGTGTGTGTGGAGGGGGGGGGGGGGGGCTACGTGTGTGTATGCACGTGCACGCTGGTTTGTAGGCTCTCTACACGTGCATGCGTGCGTGCACGCGCGCGTGTGTGTATGCCTGCGCATTCGTGCATGCGTGTGTGCATGCATGCGTACGTGCATGCTTGCGTGTGTTTTTCACAGGATGCGCGCAAGCGCGTGTGTTTATTTACCTTTATCTATTTATTTTAATCTTTTATTTCGAAGATAATGGCATAAGAACTCGTGTGCTTTTTTACAGCCAATCCCCAAGTGTATGCAGTTTTGTAAATTTTGTCATCCGTTCCCACCAGCACACAATGGCCTACCCTTCCAAACAGTAGAACGGGTTTAAACTTGTGCCCAAGATGTTCTGCGTGCGTTCGCATACAGGGCCTCGGTTTATAGTCTCTTCCGAAGGAATTTTGGGAAGGAGCGGAGTCGGCACTGACGTTAACTCCACAGGAAAAGTCCTCTTGAACGAGATTTGAACCCGGACAACAGATCACGAGGGCAAAACTCCAGGCTATCCTGTCCTCCTCCTAATAAAACATTTTGTTTGTTGGTTTGTTTGTTTGTTTGTTTGTTTGTTTGAGACTGAGAGAGAGAGAGAGAGAGAGAGAGAGAGAGAGAGAGAGAGAGAGAGAGAGAGAGAGAGAGAGAGAGAGAGAGAGAGAGAGAGAGAGAGAGAGAGAGAGAAGAGATTTGATTTATTCTTTTATATCGAGGATAATGGAATAAGCACTCTTGTGCTTTTTTACATACAGTCCCCGTGTGTATGCAGTTTTGTAAATGTCATCTGTCCCTACCGGCACACGATGGCCTACTCTTACGAAAAGCGGAACAGACAAACAAACAAAACCCAAACACATCAAAACATTTTAACATATCTTTCATACCTTAAAACAATATCATGAAGAAAAAAAACTAACACAACAACAAAAACTAACATCAAACAACCTTTTAGCAAATCAAAATCATTCTGATGTAATGCCTAAACTTAACATTTTTCAAGTCATGTTCAAGAACACGAGTTAAAAAGTACGTCCAAAAAGGCATACCATATATTTGAGGGGATAAACCAGAGATTGATTTGATTTGATCTGATTTGATTTATTCTTTATATCGAGGATTTGATTTATTCTTTTATATCGAGGATAATGGAATAAGCACTCTTGTGCTTTTTTACATACAGTCCCCGTGTGTATGCAGTTTTGTAAATGTCATCTGTTCCCACCGGCACACGATGGCCTACTCTTACGAAAAGCGGAACAGGATTGAGAGAGAGAGAGAGAGAGAGAGAGAGAGAGGAGAGAGAGAGAGAGAGAGAGAGAGAGAGAGAGAGAGAGAGAGAGAGAGAGAGAGAGAGAGAGAGATTGAGAGAGAGAGAGATTTGATTTATTCTTTTCTATCGAGGATAATGGGATAAGCACTCTTGTGCTTTTTTACATGCAGTCCCCGTGTGTATGCAGTTTTGTAAATGTCATCTGTTCCTACCGGCACACGATGGCCTACTCTTACGAAAAGTGGAACAGGATTTAACATGTGAGAGAGAGAGTTTTCATAGCGAGGCTAAGCATAGTTAAAGGCTTTTTTTTTTTTTTTTTTTTTGCAAGGTTGGAATAACTGCACTTGATAGTTGCAGGAACAGGGGAGATAATCAATAACAAGGCTATACAGTGGTAATGAAAACAATTAGTATCAGACGTCAGGATGGCCGAGCGGTCCAAGGCGCTGCGTTCAGGTCGCAGTCTGGTTCTCCAGGCGTGGGTTCGAATCCCACTTCTGACATTTTTTTTTTTCCTGTTTGGAACATGTTTTGACTTACTTATGATTTAAAAATAAACAACTTATGTTCTTATTTCGAGGATCATGGAATAATTTATGTCATAGTTTTTCTTGTTTTATTTGTTGATTGGTGTTGTAGAAACTATTTTGTTTATTCACTTACGGAACAAAACGTTTGTTAAACACCAATAAGTAGTAGGCACCCACCAGTCTCGGAAGACTATGGCGTTGCGCTCTAGTCTTTAGAGCGCAAAGCCTGGGTAAGTAAGCATGGAGGGCAAGCTGTTACCCATGCAGCAGACCCCGCCCCCCTCTCTACACCACTGGAATGATCCATTGAAAAGGCAATGACTGATACAAATGGTTCCAGTACCCTCGCAGGAGCCACCAGAACGTTGCCATATACAGCCCCCAGCCGCCCCCCAACTCCCCGATTTTTCCTCAGGGATGGTGTCTAAACACGACACCTGTGTGTATGCTGTTTTTTTGTTGTTGTTTTTTAAAAATAATTTTGTCATCCCTCCTACTGGCACACGATGGCCTGCTCTTCTGAAAGGCAGAACGGGATTTTAACGTGTGTGCACAAGATGGGTGGGCAAGATGTTCTGCATGCGTTCGCACAGGGGCCTGGGTTTCTCGTCTCATCCGAATGACTTTGACATTCTCCTGCCAATATGTAAACCGTGAGGATCTGGGTTCGTACCCAGCCTCGGCCTTTCTTCCCAGTTTGCGAAAAAATCGAACTGAATGTCAAAGTCATTCGATGAGACTAGTTGCATGAACAGGGGAGATAATCACTAACAGGGCTATACGATAGTAATGAAAACACTAGGCTTTCAGGTGTCAGGATGGCCGAGCGGTCCAAGGCGCTGCGTTCAGGTCGCAGTCTGGTTCTCCAGGCGTGGGTTCGAATCCCACTTCTGACAATTTTTTTTTCTTCTGTTTGGAACATGTTTTAACTTACATATGATTAAAAAAAACCATGATGTTCTTATTTCGAGTATAATGGAATAATTTCTGTTATTGTTTTTCTTGTTCTGTTTAATCTATGAAACCCCCTTGCCTGGAATCCATGGGGCTGTCAAATTGCCAGGGCAATGGGGGACGGATAGCCTAGTGGTCAGAACATTGCGCTGGCAATTTGAAGACCCAGGTTCGAGTCCGGTCAAGGAGATTTTTCTCCTGGAGTTAACATCAGTGCTGACTCCACTCTCCCCAAAAGTCCTTCCGATGAGACTTTAAACCGAGGCCCCGTGTGTGAACGCACGCAGAACATCTTGCGCACACGTTAAATCCTGTTCCGCTTTTCGTAAGAGTAGGCCATCGTGTGCCGGTGGGAACAGATGACAATATTTACAAAACTGCATACACACGGGGACCGGATGAAAAAAAGCACATGATTGCTTATTCTGTTATCCTCGTTATAAAAGAATAAATAATAAATAAATAATCTATGAAATCCCCTTGCCTGGAATCCATGGGGCTGTCAAATCGCCAGGGCAATGTTCTGACCACTAACTGGGCTATCCCTCCCCTGATTAAAAAAAGAAAAAAAAGGAGATGAGTATACATTCAACAAACGCATACTCCCCACTAAACTATTTTAACTAATAGGAACAAAAATTGTCAGAAGTGGGATTCGAACCCACGCCTGGAGAACCAGACTGCGACCTGAACGCAGCGCCTTGGACCGCTCGGCCATCCTGACACCTGATAGCCTGGTGTACTTTTTCATTACTATCGTATAGCCCTGTTAGTGATTATCTCCCCTGTTCATGCAACTATCAAGTGCAGTTAAACTATTATAAATATTAACGATTTAAACTATTTCCTGTTCTATTTGTTTGGTGTTGTACACACTATTTTGTTTATTCACTTACTGAGCAAAATGTTTGCTATACACCAATTAATGGTTTTATTTTATTTTATTTTATTCTTTTATATCGAGGATAACAGAATAAGCAATCATGTGCTTTTTTTCATCCGGTCCCCGTGTGTATGCGGTTTTGTAAATATTGTCATCTGTTCTCACCGGCACACGATGGCCTACTCTTACGAAAAGCGGAACAGGATTCAACGTGTGCGCAAGATGTTCTGCGTGAGTTCGCACACGGGGCCTCGGTTTATAGGTTTATAGTCTCATCCGAAAGACTTTTGGGGAGAGTGGAGTCAGCATGGTAATGGTTTAAGAGACAAAACAAAGTATTCCCAACCTGCCCTGGTGCTGGGGCAGGTAAGGACACAGTAGTAATATTCTCACTGAAAATAAGAAAGAAATATAAAAAAAACAAACAATTCAAACACCTGTCACCACCTCTGCAAACTAAATGTTTACAAAAAAAAAAAAAAAAAAAATGCTACAGTTATGTGGCACAAAATGCTGGAGACATTCCTCACATAGATATCTCCTGTTCCATCCACTTAAGTTGGCATTGTGCAAGCATGTGGAATCTGAAATTTCTTCCTGGATAGATTAGGACAGGTGGCAGTGCTTTGGCTATTGCCTTGAGGAAGCCAGACATGGTGACAGTCTGGCCAGGTTCCTGTGACAGGACTTGTGCAGCTTGCTTTGTGCCTACTTCTGCAACAACTTTCTTTGGCTTCTGTGACGTGGTCAGCCCTGTTTCATCAAGGTTGTAGATTAGCTCAGGTGGAAATGAGTAACGTGAATGCAGGCCTTGCAAATTGCAAAAAACCCCAAAAAACTCCAACACTTGTCCCCTTGGATGCTGTTGCCCCTGCACGGTTGCTTTCATTAGGTGTGTGAAGGGAAACAATAAAGACTGAAGTGTGTTGTTGCTCCCCTTTGACCGCACTTGTTATTTTTATTTAGTTATTTTATTTCGAGGATAAAGGACTAAGCACTCATGTGCTCTTTTT
>CM060322.1:43327130-43328273 GCA_030674155.1 Stramonita haemastoma | reverse complement strand
CCCTTTTTCTTGAGTAAACCCCTCGTGTGTGTTTTTGGGTGTGGGGTGTGTGTTGTGTGGGGTTTTTGGTGGGGTGTTGTGTGTGTGTTTTGTTTTCTTTTTTTCTGCCTGTTTGTCTCTGTCCCCCCCTTTCCTGTGTCTCTCTCGTTCTGTTGTCTTTTCTGCCCGTCTGTCTTCTGTCTTCGGGGCTGTCTGTCTCTTTTGTCTCCTGTCTCTCTGTCCCCCTTCCTTTTCTCCCCCCTTTTCCCCTTCTCCCCTTCTTTCTTCCCCTCTCTCTCTCTCCCCTTTCTCCTTCGCCCCCCCTTTCTCTCGTATGGTCTTTTTCTTCTTTTCCTCCCATATGTCCGTCTTTTCCCCTGTTCCCCCCCCCTGCCCCCCCTTTTTGTTTTTTTTTTATGTCTGTTTTGTGGGGGGGTTCTTCTTTTCTTTTTCCCCTTTGTCTGTTGTCTCTGTGCGCTGTTCTCTTCTGCCCTGCCCCGGGGGGCTCTCTGTCTCGTCTTTTCTCTTTCCCCTCTTCACACCACATACACAAAAAACACAAAAACCCCCCGTCGTTCTGTTTTTCTTTTTTTTTTTTCCTGGGCTAAAGCTTGGGGTTCATAAATGATGAAATTTTTGTAAAGGGGTTTTTTTCCCCCCTACCTTTTAATAACGCTTTCCGACGGGGGAGATGCGGGGGGGATTAAACCCCTTTCCCCAGAACAGTTTCGGGGGCCCTCCCCTTTTTTTTTTTTTTTTCTTTTTGGGGTTTTTTTGTTTAAAAAAAATTCGTAACACACGGGTCGACTTTTTTTTTTCCCCCTCCTCCCTAAGTTTGACGTCAGTTTTTTTTTCCCTTAAAAGGGGGGGAAAAAAAAGGGGCCCAATTTTGGGGAGAAAAAACCCAAAAACCCCTTTGGGGTTTTTTCTTTTTGGGGGAAAGGGGGCAAAAAACCCTTCCCTGCACCTTCGTTCCATGTTTTGCTTGATCCAAAACAACAAAGGTCTTAAGGGGTTTTTTAAACCCGGGTTTTTTTTTTTTTTTTCCCCCTTTTCTTTTCCGTCTCTTTCTTTTTTAAAAACAATTTTTTTTTCTTATCTCTTTTCCCATTTTCTTTTCCCCCTGTTTCCAAAAATTTTTTTTTTACTTTCCCTTTTTTTCCC
>CM060322.1:43317130-43319630 GCA_030674155.1 Stramonita haemastoma | reverse complement strand
TTTTTGTATTGTTGTTATGGCTGTGAGTTTTTGTTGTTGTTGTTGTTGTTGTTTATGTTTGGTTTGACCCCCCACTACTCCAGTTTGAGTTTTGTTTGTTTGTTTCCTTTTTTTTTGTCTCTTATTTTTGTGTCTTTTTATAGTTTGTGATTTTCTCGCAGACTTTATTTTATATACTTTGCAAAGATAAACTCACAAACCATCTGGGTTTAAGACTAAAGAAAATTCGATCTATTGGGCTTTCTTCAGAATGATCTCTCTGTGTCTCTCTTTCTCTCTCTGTGTCTCTCTGTGTCTCTCTGTCTCTCCGTCTCCGTCTCTGTCTTGTCTCTGTCTCTGTCTCTCTGTCTCTCTGTCTCTGTCTCTGTCTCTGTCTCTGTCTCTGTCTCTCTCTCTCTCTCTCTCTCTCTCTCTCTCTCCTCTCTCTCTCTCTCTCTCTCTCTCTCCCTTCTCTCTCTCCTTTTGGGGGGTAGGGGGGTCTTTCTTTCTGTCTCTTTGTCTTCCTTTTATTTTTTTCCTTCTTTCATCCATTCTCTCATTTTCTTTCTTCCTTCCTTTCGTTGAATTATTTTTTTTATTTTCTTCTTTCTTTCTTTCTTTCTTTTTCTTTCTTTCTTTCTTTCTTCTTTCTTTCTTTCTTTCTTTCTTTCTTTCTTTCTATCTATCTATCTTTCTTTCTTTCTTTCTCTCTTACTTTCGTTTATTTCCTTTCATCTTTCCCCCCTCTCCTAAAGTCTCTTTAAAATATTTATTGTGTTCCTTTCTCTTCCTTTTGGGGTTTTCTATGTTTCCTTTCTTTCATTCTTTCATAAATTACTTCCTTTCTTTCTTCTCTTAATTTCTCTCTTTCTTTTTTTAATTTTCTTTCTTGCTCTTTTTCCTCTTTTTTCTTTCTTCCTTCCTTCTGTCTGTCTGTCTTTCTTTCTTTCTTTCTTTCTTTCTTTCTTTCTTTTTTTCATTCATTCCTTCTTTTTTTCTTTCCTTCCTTCTTTCTTTTTTTCTTTTTTTCTTTTTTCTTTCTTTCTTTCTTTCTTTCTTTTTTTCATCCATTCCTTCTTTTTTTCTTTCCTTCCTTCTTTCTTTCTTTTTTCTTTCTTTCTTTCTTTCTTTCTTTCTTTCTTTTTCTTTCTTTCTTTCTTTCTTTCTTTCTTTCTTTTTCTTCCTTTCTTTCATTCATTCATTTATTCATTCATTCTCTCTTTCTTTCTTGATTTCTTTCTTTCTTTCTCTCTTTCTTTCTTGCTTTCTTTCACTCATTCTTTCTTTCTTCGTGTATAGAAGCTTGCCTACACTGCTACCTCTCAGCATCTGTCACGACCCCTAGTGGTCTGTGTGACACTCATCAAGAAATGGGATAACAGAACAACGCAAACAAACAAACAAACTGTTTTTTGTCTTTTACAGTTTGTGATTTTCGAGAGAGGGGAGAGAGAGAGAGAGAGAGAGAGAGAGAGAGAGAGAGAGAGAGAGAGAGAGAGAGAGAGAGAGAGAGAGAGAGAGAGAGAGAGAGAGAGAGAGAGAGGAAACTTGAAACTTAAACTTTGAAACTTTGAAACTTTTATTAAGGGAAAAGAATAAGCACACATAATGGCTTTTTTTACATCCAGCCCTCAATCAAAGAAAATGATAACAATGAAAACAAATTAACAGCAAATTTAAGTAAACACAACACCCCCCCCCCAGAAAAATAAATAAACAATCGTTGTAACATCATAGAAATTTATGTCAAAAATGGAGATTAAAAAAAAAAAAAAATAAATAAATAAATTAATTTTAAAAAAAAAATTATTAAAAAAAAAAAAAATTAAGGGAAAGAGCACATAGAAAAAAAAAGAAAAAAGAAAAAAAAAAATTCAGACAGAAAAATTGAAGAAGAATTTGTATTGGGTATGGGGAAAGAGAAGGAATAATTTAAATAATAATAATAATAATAATAATAATAATAATAATAATAATAATAATGATAACAACAACAATAATAATAATAATAATAAATAGAAAAGGATGAAAGAAAAATAGAGGGAGAGTGAAAAGCAGGGGAGTGGGGGTGGGGGAGGCAGACAGGTAGGCAGGCAGCTAAGATAGGTTGCGGATGCAATGCCAGACAAGAGAAGATATTATGTGAATATTCCTGTATATTCATTCATTAAAATTAAATGATAATTATGTTTAAATGTATATAGACTGGTATTGACATTAACTGAAGATGAAACATCATTCCATAATAAACCACCAGAGTAAGCAAGGCTAGATTTGAACAGATCAATTCTGGGCAGTGGTAACATTATTTTGTGAAAATAGCGACACTCGTTTATCTTAAACTTGTTTATCAATGAAGGTGGAGCACAGCCAGACATAATTTTGAACATAAAAAACTGCCTTATTGTATCTTAACTTCCATTTCAGAGGGAGAATATCAAGCGAGATGTAATCATTACATGACAATGATGATGATTTTAGTAGAAGTACTTTAAGAGCACGCCTGTACATACTTGCCAAT
>CM060322.1:43307130-43309630 GCA_030674155.1 Stramonita haemastoma | reverse complement strand
GTGTGTGTGTGTGTGTGTGTGTGTGTGTGTGTGTGTGTGTGTGTGTGTGTGTGTGTGTGTGTGTGTTTGGGTTGGGTTTTTTTTTTTTACAGGGGAGGGAGGAAATTCCTCGCTAGAGCTTCAAGGTTCACCAATGGTGGGATTTTGCGTGTGCAGCCCTTTATACACAGCATCAAGGTAGCCACATTGCGACTTCGGGAATACTCACAGTGTCTCAGGGAGCAAGCTGTGGACATTGCTTTCAGAATCTCTGGTTTTGATTCATAAGCTGTGGTGGACACTTTGGACGTCGCAGAATGTTTAAAGACTGGCTCCATCAATACTGATCTGAGATGAAAGAATCTGATCAGGAGATTTTGTGAATGGACTGAAACTCTCTGGGTGAACTCACTGAGCTATGAGTAGACATGTGTAGTGCGGATGACTATGGGCATACTAGTCATTGAACATTTTGCAAGGTCATCAAAGGATTAATTGTAGGAATTTTAGTCTTCAAACTTCAAGAACTTTCGAAGGGGGGGGGGGGGGGGGGGGTTACACGAAATTTTAAAAATGGTATAATTAGCAGGTGAAGCAGCTTACATGTAACAGAAAACTATAAAACAAGAAAGAAGCATTTTCTAGTCCGAGTTTCATTTGCATATTTAAAAAACAACAACAACAGACATTTAGTTTTTTGCTTGTTTGTTTTGGGGGTTGTTTTTTTGTTGTTTGTTTGTTTGTTTATTTTATGTTTTGCAATCCTAACAATCTTAGGTTACGTTAGGTTTTCAGTCTTTGAGTTCTGGGTTCACACGTTTTCAGCTCCGGCTCTGCTCTGATTTGGGGTACCCCTGTTTATGTTGGCAACAGACACCCATCCCTGATAGCGTAAGAGTGCCTACCTATCTAAAACCTACGTTATCTCGCCGTTCAAAACACCAGTGTTACGGCAGGTAGAGTGGAGAAACGCTGTTGTTGCATAAGCATCAAAGGTAGACAGATCTACACTTACTGATGTGTTATGTAACGTTCTACGTGTTGTACAGTTTAAAGATACAGGTATGCTCGACGGTTAGAAGTGATAAGCTTAAAGAAGAAGAAGAAGAAGGAGAAGGAGGAGGAGGAGGAGGAGGAGGAGGAGGAGGAGAAGAAGAAGAAGAAGAAGAAGAAGAAGAACAAGAAGAAGAAGAAGAACAAGAAGAACAAGAAGAACAAGAACAAGAACAAGAAGAACAAGAACAAGAACAAGAAGAACAAGAACAAGAAGAACAAGAACAAGAAGAACAAGAAGAAGAAAGAAGAAGGAGAAGAAGAAGAAGAAGAAGAAGAAGAAGAAGAAGAAGAAGAAGAAGAAGAAGAAGAAGAAGAAGAAGAAACAAGAAGAAGAAGAAGAAGAAGAAGAAGAAGAAGAGAAGAAGAAGAAGAAGAAGAAGAAGAAGAAGAAGAAGAAGAAGAAGAAGAAGAAGAACAACAACAACAACAACAACAACAACAACAACAACAACAACAAGAAGCAACACCAAATGAAAGAACACTACAAAAACAAAACAAAAACCCCCCGTGAGATTCGCCAGAGATTCACGTAACATAATTACCTGGCTGAACAACAAGCCAGTCGAGAAATTGGCTATGTTCATGTACTAGGTTTGTACGTGTAACTAAAATCAAATAATGTCAAGGACTGTGGTCAATTTTCGTACCGTACACATTAAAGTATGTTGTTCACAATATCATATTACAGAAAAAACAAGTGCCGGTAACCAATAAGAACTTTGCCATTTCAAAAAAATAGTATATGTATATATATATATATATATATATGTATATATATATATATATATATATATATATATTACATATATATATATATATATATATTATTCTTTTCATGAAATTTGCGAACAAGATTATGGGTCGGTCTATGTACCTGGACTTGTTCCATTGCCTATCTGAAATAAACTGTCTCACTGTTTAGGGATGTTTCTTTGTTTTAATCTTTTGATTCCAGTTTTCTTTTATACACCAATGTTTGGTCAAAAGCAAGTAGTGTTAATACTGGTAAACTGTTTCAAGTTTTTTTTGGTGAGAAGTAAATATAAGAAGGACAACATCAGCGAATGGACAGGCCTAGAACTCAACAAAACCCCGAGAAAGGCAGAACACAGAGAGGAATGGAGGGAACTGATTGTCAAGTCTTCAGGAGTGCCCCCACGGTCGTCAGACTACAGGATAGATAGATGAGAATAATGGGAAGTTTCTGTTGCTTACTATGCATAAGGCTTTTGTTTCGTCTGTGATATACGAGACCCGTATAACAAGATTTAGTGTGAGATCAAAATTAAAAAAAACTAAAAAAAACAGCACCATGCTCTACACTCATGCTTGGCAAGACTACTTAAAAAAAAAACATCATTAAAAAGCAGAGAGAGAGAGAGAGAGAGAGAGAGAGAGAGAGAGAGAGAGAGAGAGAGAGAGAGAGAGAGAGAGAGAGAGAGACAGAGAGACAGAGAGACAGAGA
>CM060322.1:43292130-43299630 GCA_030674155.1 Stramonita haemastoma | reverse complement strand
TGAACAACACAAAGGGAAGGGAGAACAACAACAATACAACAACAAAACAAAGGACAGCAGCAACAACAAACAACAACAAAGGTAAACAGATAGTCCTACAGATAGACAAAAAGAAACGAACAAGAAGTTAAAAGAGACAGAAAGCGAACATAAAACAGGTGAAAAGAAAACTTTTAACCAGGGACAGACAGCACACAGACACACAGACACACAGACAGACAGACAGACAACAGAGAAGGAACAAGAAGTTAAAGAGAGAACAAAACTCTTAACAGGCGAACAAGAGACAGGGACGACAGACAGACAAAACAGCAGACAGACAAAACCAGAGAAGGAACAAGAAGTCAAAGAAGGAAGAAAGAAACCTTTAAAACAGGCGAACAAGAGACAGGAACCGCCAGACAGACAAAAAGACAAACACAGAGAGAAAGAAAGTAAGGGCAGAGGATCAAAAAAAAAGGGCAGAACAGAAGGTGAATGAGGTAAGCTGAAGAAAATGGAAGCAATTTCACCGCCAGTTTTCTCCGACCTGAGGCTGACACGATTCAGAGGCGACTTGAGACAGGAAAGAAAGAAAGTGAAAAAGAGCGTGATGAGGGGAAAACTCCGCTGTACACACACACTCTCTCAGGCAGCAGAGCAGCACAGCACAGCACAGCACAGCACAGAGAGAGAGAGAGAGAGAGAGAGAGAGAACCTTGGCTGCTGTATCGATCCTTCCTTCCTTCCTTCCTTCAGACCCTTCTTTGTCAACTAGGTCAGCGGTACATACAGTGTCCTTTACAAGAACAAAAGAAAAAATTCAAGCACAAATTTCTTGACTTAAAGCGCACACGTGTGTGTGTGTGTGTGTGTTGTGTGTGTGTGTGTGTGTGTGTGTGTGTGTGTGTGTGTGTGTGTGTGTGTGTGTGTGTGTGTGTGTGTGTGTTGTGTGTGTGTGTGTGTGTGTGTGTGTAGGTAGGTGTGTGTGTGTGTGTGTGTGTGTGTGTGTGTGTGTGTGTGTGTGTGTGTGGTGTGTGTGTGTGTGTGTGTGTGTGTGTGTGTGTGTGTGTGTGTGTGTGTGTGGTGATGTTGTTGTTTTTCCGAAGTATCTCTCTTTGATGAAAATTTGAAGCTGTTTTCTATGAGGGAAGAATACTTTTTTGAATAAAACTCTTTTATTTTGATGTTAATGGAATAAGCACTCATAATTATGCTTTTTTATTTACATTCAGTCCATGTATATATCCAGTTTGTTAATTTTGTCATCTGTTTTCTAGCGGCACACAATGGCCCACTCTTTCCAAAAGCGGAACAGGTTTTAACACGTGCGCAAGATGTTTTGCGTGCGTTCGCACAGGGGACCTCGTTTTATAGTCTCATCCAAAGGACTTTTTTTTGGGGGGGGGGGGGGGGGGTGAGGGGGAAGTGGAGTCAGCACTGATGTTAACACCAGTGGAAAAATCCTCTTGAACGAGATTCGAACCTGGGTCAGCAGACCGCGAGCGCATCACTGTAACCACCAGGCTATCCTGTCCGCCATACCAGCTTTGTGTGCTGCCTTTTTAGTACATCTATGTATATTTTCCCTCTACTATCTGTGCGATTTGTGGTTGGGCATTCTTTAGCTTAATGCTCTAGAGGTCTCACAGTGATTCCAAGATGTGACGAGTGAGTAAGAGCACATATTTTGGGTAACACCCCAGACACATGCACCCCGCACCCCCGTAGTGTTAAGCTGAGGAACACCCAACGAAATATATTTTTTGCTGTTTTCCTCACTGCTAAGGACATGTAAACTATGTCAGGAAATTCCTCTGAAGTCATAGTATGGCTGCCTGTAATATGGCGAGGTACTTGAAAACAGTCATAGACGCAAACTTCTCATTCAGTGTGTGCAATTTCAATCTCACAGTGATTCCCAGGTGGGATGAGTGAGTCAAAGTGCATTTTATGGGTGACCCCCAGAGTGTTAAGCTGGGGAACGCACAACAAAGATGACATGTCAGAAAATAACAGACTAGGTTTATGTAAAGCTCTGGTCTGTCTGCCAAGATTTGTTTTTAACCTATATGGGATTTGTTGATGCTTCTGTTGTTGTTGTTATTGTTTAATTTCCTTGTTGCTGTTGTTGTTATCGATGCTGTGGGTTTTGTTGATGTTTCTGTTGTTGTTGTTATTGTTTAATTTCCTTGTTGCTGTTGTTGTTGTTATCGATGCTGTTGTTGTTGCTGCTGCTGTGTTGCGTAATTACTTTTGGAAATGTGTGAAAGAGGATATTTTGATTGCAGAATATCAGATCATAAATCGTACTTCTTCAGAATGCACTTGTGGGCGTGCACACACACAGACACACAGATACACACACACAGATACACACACACACACACACACACACATACACACACACAGGCATGCACGCACACACACACAACGTAACACACAGATGCATGCATGCACACATACATGCATGCATATACACATGCATGCACGCTTGTGTCTGCACATAAACATGCACACATATGAACAAACACTCACATAGGTGCATGTGGACACATGCACACACATACACTTCTACACCACTTTGTGATATACTAATCTGCCCACACTTATGCCACGAGAGAGAGAGAGAGAGAGAGACGAGAAGAAGAGAGAGAGAGAGAGAGAGAGAGAGAGAGAGAGAGAGAGAAGAGAGAGAGAGAGAGAGAGAGACAGACAGACAGACAGACAGACAGACGAGACAGAAGACAGACAGACAGACAGACAGACAACAGAGAGACAGAGAGACAGAGAGACAGAGAAGACAGAGACAGAGACAAAGAGAGAGACAGAGAGAGAGGACAGAGAGAGAGGACAGAGAGAGAGAGACAGGAGAGAGGACAGAGAGAGAGAGACAGAGAGAGAGACAGAGACAGAGAGACAGACGAGACAGACAGAGACAGACAGAAGAGAAGATAGAATTACAATCGGATTTTAAGCTTTTAAAATAGAAATGAAGAGTTATCTTTAAAAAAAAAAAACTTAGATAAGGCTGATGTAGCTCTTTGAGAAAGACAGGGGAGAAGGGGTGAGGAGGGGGGGGGGGGGGGGGAGCAAGCCACCTGGAGAATTTATTTTTTAATCTGAAGAAGGCATTGAACCTTTAAGACTCAGAATTTTTGTAAAAAAAAAAATATTCCAGATTCGGAAATTTTAAGAATAAAAAATGTACAAACTAATCTTAAAGACTAGGCACACACACAAAAAAAATAGGCAATCTTTCTCAAGAGAAAATGAAATGCTCTTTATCGACACCCGCTTTCCAAGAAAGAAATTATGACAATCTGTATGACTGGAAAAACACAGAAATGATTTTGTCAGCTAGCTCTGTCAGGGGGAGCCGCCGCTGTAGTCTAGTGGTTAGGGCGTTGGACTCGTAATCTAAAGGTTGCGGGTTCGATCCCAGCTTTCGGCTATGGCGTTGTGCCCTTGGAAAAGGCACTTTACGGCAATTTTCTCACCCCACCCAGGTGTAAAAGGGGTACCAACCTTGTGTTGGGGGTTAACCATGCGATAGACTGGCGTCCTATCCAGGGGGGGAGTCTTGACTCTCAGTCGCTTAACGCCACAGAAACCGAGATAAGCACCGGCCTGATGAGCCTTAGACTCGGGACAGACTTTAACTTTTATGTCAGGGGGAGATAGCCTATTGGTTAGAACATTGCGCACGCAATCTGACGACCCGGGTTCGAATCCCGTCCAAGGGGATTTTTTCCCCTGGAGTTAACATCGGTGCTGACTCCACTTTCCCCCCAAAGTCCTTCGGATGAGACTATTAATTGAGGCCTGGGGGCGAACGTACGCAGAACATCTTGTGCACAAGTTAAATCCTGTTCCGCTTTTTTAAGAGTAGGCCATTGTGTGCCGGGGGAACATATGATAAAATTGACAAAGCTGCATACACACGGGGACTGGATGCAACAAAAAAAACCCACATGAGTGCTTATTCTATTTTCCTCGATATAAAAGATATAAAAGAATAAACGAAAGAATTTTTTAAAAGCAGTTTGAATGGTATACCCAACTTCAAATCATCACACACTATTCCTAATAAAGTTTGAGACACTCTCTTCTGGCAAAGCACATCGCATCAGCGTGCAGTGCCACTCATTCATTTTTTATATATCTACTTTTTCTGGTCTGCAGTTGTACGTTTATTATTGTTGTTGATGTTGCTGTGGCATGTTTGCCATCGAAAGCCCTTGGGGACCCAGTATATGTACTCTTGTCTTGGAGAGGGGGAGGGAGAGGTCTGCTGCATGGGTAACAGCTTGCCCTCCATTACTTACTTACCCAGGCTTTGCGCTCTGAACCTAGATTTTTGCTCCTTGGCTGGAGCTCTAAGATGTACCTGTGGTGAGGTTTGTTTGTGAATGGAACCATTTTTGCCCATCATTAAGGTAGCAGCATTCCGATGGGATTTGGGATGATGTAAACACCAGTGCCCACGACTCTGTGTCTCTGTCTCTGTCTCTCTGTTTGTCTGTCTGTCTGTCTGTCTGTCTGTCTGTCTGTCTGTCTGTCTGTCTGTCTGTCTGTCTGTCTGTCTGTCTGTCTCTCTCTCTCTCTCTCTCTCTCTTCTCTCTCTCTGTGTCTTTCTTTCTCTCTCTCTCTCTTTTCTCTCTCTCTCTCTCTCTCTCTCTCTCTCTCTCTCTCTCTCTCTCTCTCTCTCTCTCTCTCTTTTCTCTCTCTCTGTTTTTCTCTCTCTCTGTCTGTCTTTTTCTTTCTCTCTCTCTCTCTCTCTCTCTCTCTCTCTCTCTCTCTCTCTCTCTCTCTCTCTCTCTCTCTCTCTCTCTCTCTCTCTCTCTCTCTCTCTCTCTCTCTCTCTCCTCTCTCTCTCTCTCTCTCTCTCTCTCTCTCACTCTCTGTCTTTGTCTTTGTCTCTGTCTGTCTCTCACACACACATACACACACTCTCTCTGTCTCTCTGTCTCTGTCTCTCTCACACACACAACCACAAAACACCTGACATAACCAAAAAAAACCCGTTTATCTTCATCACTATTCTGTAAAACAATTCTTATTCACAGTAACAAAATAACCATACACAGAGACACAAAACAGACACAAAAAAGTATACTGAATAATACCACAGTAAGCTGATGTTTCCCTTCTCTGCAGACAACATCCCCAAAAGATCAGGAGACAAGACATACTGTGTGTCTCTCAGACAAACTTTTCAAGAAGAAGAAGAAACTTCAGCTTTATGTTCTTTCTTGTAAGGACAGTGTACTGCTGACCTAGTTGACAAACAAAGAGAGATGCTGCGTAAACACACACACACACACACACACACACACACACACACACACACACACACACACACACACACACACACACACACACACAACACACAACACACACACACACAACACAACACACACACACACCATGCACGCACAAGCTTTAAGTCAAGAAATTTGTGCTTGAATTTTTCTTTTGTTCTTGTAAGGAGGACACTGTATGTACCGCTGACCTAGTTGACAAGGAACGTCTGAAGGAAGGAAGGAAGGAAGGATCGATACAGCAGCCAAGGTTCTCTCTCTCTCTCTCCGTGCTCTTGCTGCTCTGCTGCCTGAGAGTGTGTGTGTACAGCGGAGTTTTCCCCTCATCACGCTCTTTTTCACTTTCTTCTTTCCTGTCTCAAGTCGCCTCTGAATCGTGTCAGCCTCAGGTCTGAGAAAACTGGCGGTGAAATTGCTTCCATTTTCTTCAGCTTACCTCATTCACCTTCTGTTCTGCCCTTTTTTTTTGTTTTTTTTTTATCCTCTGCCCTTTACTTTCTTTCTGTCTCTTGTGTTTGTCTGTCTGTGTGTCTGTTCCTTGTCTCTTGTTCGCCTGTTAAGAGTTTGCTTTCTCCTTTACTTTTTGTTCCTTCTCTGTTTGTCTGTCTGTCCACCTGGTTTGCTTCTCTGTCTATTACGGTCAGTATTTCTTTCTGTCTTTGTATTTTATTGTTACTTTTTCTGTTCTTTTTTCTGTTATATTCTCTCATACTTTTTTTCCATAATGATGAAAAAAAACATCATATTTATTTCATTTTAATGTTCTCTTTTCTTGTCTTTATATCCTCCTTCCTTTCATTTCTAAAGTTATTGCAGAACTAAATCAGCTGGGTGATTTTTTTTTAGCACAAGTGTAGTAACTCTTGTTTCATTCAGTGGGTTTAGACTTTTATCTGAAGGGTGGGGTGAGATACAGGCTTTTTTGGTGGTTTGCTTTTGGTCAGGTTGTTTGTTTGGTTTTGTGTGCTGTTTTTGTTGTTTCTTTTATACATTTTCCCCTTCTCCATGTGGTTTTCCTGTTATCCTTAATGTCAGAAGAGAACCAAGAAAAAGCTAATGTCCTGCTTTAGTGTTTCTTAAAATCTTGTTTTTATTCTGGCGTTTTTAGGTGGGTGGGTTCAGTCACGTATGCACACGGAAGATACAGAAGTACAGACAGGATACAGACAGAATGGCAGACAAACAGCAGACAGACAGACAGACAGAGGTCTTTCTTTAATCTAGCATCTTGTTTAGAGTGATATTAGAGGAATGGGGATGTGTGAGTGAGTGAGTGAGTGAGTGAGTGAGTGAGTGGTGTGTGTGTGTGTGTGTGTGTGTGTGTGTGTGTGTGTGTGTGTGTGTGTGTGGTTGTGTGTGTGTGTGTGTGTGTGTGTTGTGTTGTGTGCACATACCTGCGTGCATGTGTGAGTGTGTGCTGCGTGACATAAAAAAGTTATAAGAACAAGTATTATTCCAGACTAACTCTCACAGAAGCATACTATAAAAAAAAATCTTACTTAGAGATAAGTTTTTGTCTGTCCAGTAACAGTAGCACAAAGGGACAAAGTATTTGATGCTGTTCTTTCTTATACATGATGACACACGCAAAATGTATTGTACCTTTCTCTTTGTGCAGTCTGCAGGTAAATTTCAACACAGGAACTGTTTCTTACCTTTCTCTTTTTGAAGTCTGCTGGTGATTTTCAACACCACACTGTATCTTACCTCTCTCTTTTGGATGTCTGCTAGGGATTTTCAACACGTCCAGCGTATTTCACCTTTCTCTTTTCGAAGTCTGCAAGGGATTTTCTGGTGGTATCAAGTTTTTTAGGTCACATTGTTTAGTTGTTCTGTCTGTCCATTTGATTCGGAGCTGAGCAGTATCCCGGAGAACCACATCTTCTTCGCTATCTGAATTTTCCTGCACTTAGCTTTTCAAGGGGTCTTGGTTTCAAAGCTGTAAATCATCTTTGGCTGTATCAACCACTGTCGGTTATTTTAGTATGCCTCTGGTTTTTTTTAGATATTTAGCTGGATCAGTTTTTGCTTTGCCATCCAGTTCTTTTCGTTGTCCTTGTTATTCCTATTCTTAATTATGATATATTTAACACAGGTTTTGTCATCAGTCAATATATTAACATCTTGAACATTTTCACCCACTTTAAGTAAGATTTTCTCATCATATCACACACATATAGCTACTCAACATGATCTT
>CM060322.1:43287130-43289630 GCA_030674155.1 Stramonita haemastoma | reverse complement strand
GGTGCCCCATAACCTATATGGTCGTAGTGGAGCGAGGCGTCAGAAACCTCGACTTTTCTAGGGGCCAGCATTCTGAGGGCGGCGCCCATCACCTCTCCCTCGCTGCTTTACCTTTCCTGACCCTAAAAAGGGCAGGTACCCATTTACAGCTGGGTGGACTGGGGGACTGTACTGAAGCCAAGGTGCGCAAACGGACACCCATCCACTTGGTAACCACGCTCGATGCTGCTTAACAGTAGCTTGGGGAAAGCGAGCGCTTTGACCACTGTCCTCTGTTACCTGGCCCAAGCCAAAACTCTGTCAGTTATTCTTTATTTTATTCTTTTATTTCGAGGATAACGGAATAAGCAGTCATGTGCTTTTTTATATCTAGTCCCCGTATATATACAGTTTTGTAAATTCTTACATCCATTCCCACTGGCACACAATGACCTACTCTTCCGAAAAGCGGAACGGGTTTTTAACGTGAGCACGAGATGTTCTGCGAGCGTTTGCACACGGGGCCTCGGTTTATAGTCTCATCCGGAGGAATTTTCAGGGGGGGTGGAGTTGGCACTGATGTTAACTCCGGAGGAAAAAATCCTGATTGATGTAAGCTGAGTGCCAAGGCTTAAACAAAAATTGTTATTGTCTTGTAAAATGTTTGGTTCAGATTGCCTTCAGCACAACCCTGCACTTTCTAAGAATAAGATAAAAAAATCGTCTGAAGTCGGAATACGGCTGCCTAGGTGGCGAAGTATCTGAAAGGAAGTCATACACGCAAACTTCGATCGATCATCCAATGTGTGCGTACATTCTCACAGCGATCCTCAGGTGGCATCAGTTCGTCAGAGTGCATATTCTGGGTGACTCCCAGTGTTAAGATAGGGGACGGATAGTCTAGTGGTCAGAACATTGCGCTGGCAATTTGACGACCCGCCGGGTTCGAGTCCGGTCGAGGAGATTTTTCTCCTGGAGTTAACATCAGTGCTGACTCCACTCTCCCCAAAAGTCCTTCGGATGAGACTTTTAACCGAGGCCCCGTGTGCGAACGCACGCAGAACATCTTGCGCACACGTTAAATCCGTCCCGCATTTGGTAAGAGTAGGCCATCGTGTGCCGGTGGGAACAGATGACATTTACAAAACTGCATACACACGGGGACTGGATGTAAAAAAGCACAAGAGTGCTCATTCCATTAACCTCATTTAGAGGGACGGATAGCCTAGTGGTCAGAACATTGCGCTGGCAATTTGACGACCCGGGTTCGAGTCCGGTCGAGGAAATTTTCTTCCTGGAGTTAACATCAGTGCTGACTCCACTCTCCCCAAAAGTCCTTCGGATGAGACCTTAAACCGAGGCCCCGTGTGCGAATGCACGCAGAACATCTTGCGCACACGTTAAATCCTGTTCGGCTTTTCGTAAGAGTAGGCCATCGTGTGCCGGTGGGAACAGATGACAATATTTACAAAACTGCATTCACACGGGGACCGGATGAAAAAAAGCACATGATTGCTTATTCTGTTATCTTCGATATAAAAGAATAAATAAATAAAACAAAAAATAAATAAAACCTCGATATAAAAGATTATAAAAAAAAAAGGATAGGGGATTCACAACAACAACAACATTATAAGAACGTTGAACCTGATCATGCTAATCGTTTTATGCTCCTTTTATTCGAAACAGAATGACGCCAAACCACTTCTTCGCGTAGGTGGCGCTGCTCATGTGGCGACACTCTTTAGAGCGAGGCGATAGTTCTGTTCTTGACTTTTAGTCTATATTCTTTCTTTTATTTCGAGAATAACGGAATAAGCACTCATATGCTTTTTTTTACAGCCGGTCCCCCTGTGTATGCAGTTTTGTAAACTTTCATCCATTCCCGCCAGCACACAATGGTCTCCTCTTCCGAAAAGGGGAATGGGTTTTAAACGTGTACGCAAGACGTTCTGCGCGCGTTAGCACACAGGGACCTCGTTTTATAGTCTCATCCGAGACCAGATGACTTAACTTGGCTTGACTTCCTTTAATAAGGATATGGTTAGTAACCTATAGTTTTTCACCACTGGTTGAACATGTATATGATAACGAGGTTTCTGTAATCCGTTTCGTCGAACACAAGATAGTGAGATACCTGAAAATAAATGGGGTTAGCTTGAGCTTGAGATTTGTGTTGAGTCAGCTGATACTATCAGTTTTCTGTCTGTCAAAAACAAGGCCATGAACTTATAGCCTCAAGTACCCCATAAATTTTCAGCTAAACACGTAGTCTGTTGACAGCTGGCGGTTTTGTTACAATCTTCCAAGAAGATTGTAAGGGTGATTATTTACACAACCTTGCATTTCAACAGCAACAACAACAACAACAATCGTGTTGTTTACGCGTTTTAACCAGTTATTACCAGTAAGTGCTGTGTCGTTGAGATACTGTTGTGTAAGTCCTACCTGCTTTGAAAGAAACATTAACATTAACATTAACATTAACATTACCGCCGACTCAGCTCCTCCCAAAAGTCTT
>CM060322.1:43269152-43279530 GCA_030674155.1 Stramonita haemastoma | reverse complement strand
GGGACTGGATATAAAGAACACATGAATGTTTATTTCATTATCCTCAAAATGAAAGAATAAAATAAAATTAAAATTAAAAAAAATGAATTCAATGTTCTCAGACTGAGTATGTGAAAGCATTCCATTTAATAATCTCAAATTCAGCAGGTGAAGGCGTTTCTGGGAAAGCATTTCGTTTCATAATTTCAGACTCAGTACGTGAAGGCATTTTGTATGAAAATCTCAGATTCAGTACGTAATGATGTTTCGTACAACAATCTCTCAAATTCAGTGTGTGAGGGCGTTACGCATTTCGTTTAATAATATGAAACTTAGTATGTGAGGGTGTTTCGTTTAAAAATAATATGAAATTCAGTATGTGAGAGCATTTTGTTTGATAACATGAAATTCTGTATGTGAGGACATTTCGTTAGATAATATGAAACGCAATATGTGAGGGCGTTTCGTTTAAATAATATGAAATTCAGCGTGAGAGGACGTTTCGCTTAATAATATGAAATTTAGTATGTAAAGGCGTTTTGTTTAATAATATAATTTGAGGTTTAATGATATAATTTAATTTGATAATATAATTCAACGTGTGAGAGTGTTTCGTTTATATAAATTTCAGTCTGTGAGGGCGTTTCGGTTGATGATATAAAATCCAGTGTGTGAGGGCGTTTCTTCAATATTGTGAAATTCAGGGTATGAGGGTGTTTCCTTTAACATCCTTGCCAGGAGATTCAGTGAGTGTTCAGGAAAAGAGATCAGGTGAAAAAAATAACTCCTGCAGAACTGCTCATAAAAAAATAATAAATTGCGTTGATTTAAGAGTCTGAATGGAAGCAATTTGTGTTCTGTTGGATTTTTGGAATGAGACCTTTTATGACAAAATCATGCCGATTCATCGGGAGAAGAAAACTAGGATCAGGTGTGTGACAAAAAACTGTAATGATGTCACACGATGAACAGTTTTTAAAGTGTATTTTAAAAAGAAACGATTTTTAGATTGCAGAAAAGATTCTGTGTTTAAAAAAAACCCCAACAAGAACAACAACAAAAGCTGTCATTTATGTGACACTCTTGTAAACTTGTTGCAGAGACTATATGTAGCTTGCAACAAGAACAAAAATGAATATATAAAAACCATTAACAAAACCTGCGCACGTGTCCTTGCAGTGCGTGCGTGCGTGCGTGCGTGTGTGCGTTCGCGCGCGCAAGTGCGCGCGCGCGCGCGCGTGTGTGTATGTGTGTGTGTGTGCGTGTGTGTATGTGCATGCGTGCATCCTGGGTGCGTGTGTATGTGCGTACTTGCACACATGCGTGTTAGTGCGTTTGCATACTTACCTGTGTGTGCGTGCGTGCGCGTGTGTGTGTGAGTGTTTGTGTGTGCATGCGTATGAGTGTTTTGTGCGTGTGTGTGTGTGTGTGTGTGTGTGCATAGCCAACTCTATACTGTTCCCGTTTTATTTTTACATGTCTACTGGAGAAAATAAAATTCTTTTTCTTACAATTCTTTTGCTTTCCTTTTTTTTTTTTTTTTTTTTTTTTTTTTTTTTTTTAAAAACCATTCCTCCTTGACATTGCACCTGTGCTTTTTCTTTTGCCATGTCTGAGGCAGAACATGATTTTTATCCGTGTTTTTTTTTTTTTTGTCTAGGCTGATTCTGGTCCCATTGGAATTTGGAAGGATTTGCCTTTGTTTTTTAGAAGGGCAGGGGGAGGGGGGGGGGGGTATTCCCCATTGCATTTTATTGGCGTCTTGTTACCACTTGTTACCACTCTCCCCAAAAGTCCTTCGGATGAGACTTTAAACCGAGGCCCCGTGTCCGAACGCACGCAGAACATCTTGTGCACACGTTCAGTCCTGTTCCGCTTTTCGTAAGAGTAGGCCATCGTGTGCCGGTGGGAACAGATGACAAGATTTACAAAACTGCATACACACGGGGACCGGATGAAAAAAAGCACATGATTGCTTATTCTGTTATCCTCGATATAAAAGAATAAATAGATAAATAAATAAATAAATAGTTTGGCATTTTGAGTGTTCTGCTGTGAGAAATTTCCACGTAGGCAGATTTCTTGTATTTGTATGAAGGATTACAAGCAAGTCCAGGCACGTTGGATGAGCCACAAAAAAAAAAAGCATTAAGAAATCTGTGCATATGCTCATGGGCATACACAGGGTGTGTGTGTGTGTGTGTGTGTGTGTGTGTGTGTGTGTGTGTGTGTGTGTGTGTGTGTGTGTGTGTTGTGTGTGTGCACGTGTGCATGTGTGTGTACGCACGTGCACACATGTACCAGTGTGGGTATGTACCTGCCTGCTTTTCTGTATGTCTGCATGTGCGTGTGTGTCTCTGTCTGCTGGAGTCCATGTGTATGTGTATGCTCAACACGAGTGCAAAAACGTGCACATGGTTACATAGTGCATGTGTATAACAACCTCAATACAGTTCCTTTGATCTTTAAGTTTGACATCTGCTCTACCATACCTTCAGAAAAAGAAAAACATTCTCTTCTTTTTTTTTTCTTCTTCCCTTATGCTTTGTTCCTCTTTCCCCATAAAGTCTCTCCTACAGTCTTCACCTCCCACCTGAGCTGTGCTTTGTTTGTCATGTCTGAGGGAGGCAGAAAAGGAGTTTTGGAGTCACTGGGGTTTTTTTTAATTTATTTTTTTAAAATCTAAGCTGATTCTGGTCATGTGGGAATTTGGAATGATTTTTTTTCTTGCATTGGCAGTTGCAGTTGTTGGCGTCCTGTCATTGATTGGCAGTGTGAGTGTTGTTGCTGTGTTGAAGTTTTGAAGGTAGGAGGCGGATATTTGTGTTTGTGTGTAGGATTAAAAGTTTAAGTCTATGCATGTTGGATTAGCTAAGAAAAAATTGTATTTGCTTTTGTGTGTGTGGGTGCGCGCGCACGCAGGTGCATACTATGTGCCTGCCTGCCTCCCTGTGTGCATTTATTTATCAATTTTTCATTCATTTAATTTCATTTATTTCAAGGTTAGTGGAATAATGTGTGTCTTTTTATACATATTTTAATGTATGCAGTTTTGTAAATTTTGTCATTTATTCCCACCCACACACAATGGCATACTCTTCTGCATGCACATGTGTGTATGCTGTGTGTCTGTTAAAGTCTATGTGTATGTGTATACACAACAGGAGTGTAAAACATGCACATAATTATATAGGGCATGTGTATAGCAACCTCTACACCTTTGATCTTCACTTTGACATCTGCTTTACCATACCTACAGAAAAAGAAAAACATTCTCTTTTTTTTTTTCTTCCCTTATGCTTTGTTCCTCTTTCCCCACAAAGTCTCTCCTACAGTCTTCACCTCCCACCTGAGCTGTTGTTTGTTTGTCATGTCTGAGGGAGGCAGAAAAGGATTTTTGGAGTCACTGGGGTTTTGGTTTTTTTAATTTATTTATTTTTTATCTAAGCTGATTCTGGTCCTGTGGGAATTTGGGAAAGATTTTTTTTCTCTCTTTTTTCTGCATTGGCAGTTGCAGTTGTTGGCGTTCTGTCATTGATTGGCAGTGTGAGTGTTGTTGCTGTGTTGAAGTTTTGAAGGTAGGAGGCGGGTATTTGTGTTTGTGTGTAGGATTAAAAGTTTAAGTCTATACATGTTGGATTAGCTAAGAAAAAAAGTTGTAATTGCTTGTGTGTGTGTGGGGGGGAGGGTAATGTGTGTGTGTGTGTGTGTGTGCGCGCGCGCAAGCGCGATCAATTTTTCATTAATATAATTTCCTTTATTTCAAGGTTAATGGAAGACGCATTCATGTGTGTGTTTTTGTGGGTTTTTTTACATTTAATGTATGCAGTTGTGTAAATTTTGTCATCTATTCCCACTGGCACACAGTGGCCTGCTCTTTGGCATGCATGCATGTGTGTGTATGCATGTGTGTCTGTCTGTTAAAATCTATGTGTATGTGTATACTCAAGAGGAGTGTAAAAAACATGCACATGATTATATAATGCATGTGTATAACAACCTCAATACAGTTCCTTTGATCTTAAACTTTTTACATCTGCTTTACCATACCTACAGAAAAAAGAAAAACATTCTCTTCTTTTTTTTTTTTCTTCCCTTATGCTTTGTTCCTCTTTCCCCACAAAGTCTCTCCTACAGTCTTCACCTCCCACCTGAGCTGTGCTTTGTTTGTCATGTCTGAGGGAGGCAGAAAAGGAGTTTTGGAGTCACTGGGGTGGGGTTATTTTTTTGTTTTTTTTTTATCTAAGCTGATTCTGGTCCTGTGGGAATTTGGGAAAGATTTTTTTTCTTTTTTTTTTCTTGCATTAGCAGTTGCAGTTGTTGGCGTTCTGTCATTGATTGGCAGTGTGTGTGTTGTTGCTGTGTTGAAGTTTTGAAGGTAGGAGGCGGGTATTTGTGTTTGTGTGTAGGATTAAAAGCTTAAGTCTATGCATGTTGGATTAGCTAAGAAAAAAAGTTGTATTTGCTAGTGTGTGTGCGCGCACACGCAGGTGCACACTGTGTGCCTGCCTGCCTCCCTGTGTGTATTTATTTATCAATTTTTCATTCATTTAATTTCCTTTATTTCAAGGTTAGTGGAATAATGTGTGGTGCTTTTTTAAATACATTTTTTAATGTATGCAGTTTTGTAAATTTTGTCATCCATTCCCACCAGCACACAATAGCCTGGTCTTTGACATGCATGTGTGTGTGTCTGTGTCTGTTAAAGTCTATGTGTATGCGTATACTCAACATGAGTATAAAAACATCCACATGGTTACATAGTGCATGTGTATAACAACCTCTACACCATTCCTTTGATTTCAACTTTTACATCTGCTTTACCATACCTTCAGAAAAAGAAAAACATTCTCTTCTTCCCGTTTCTTCTTCCCTTATGCTTTGTTCCTCTTTCCCCACAAAGTCTCTCCTATATACAGTCTTCACCTCCCTCCTGAGCTGTGCTTTGTTTGTCATGTCTGAGGAAGGCAGAAAAGGATTTTTGGAGTCACTGGTGGGTGTGTTTTTTTTTGTTTTTTATTTTTTAATCTCAGCTGATTCTGGTCCTGTGGGAATTTGGGAATGAATTTTTTTCTTCTTTTTTTTTCTTGCATTGGCAGTTGCAGTTGTTGGCGTTCTGTCATTGACTGGCAGTGTGAGTGTTGTTGCTGTGTTGAAGTTTTGAAGGTAGGAGGCGGATATTTGTGTTTGTGTGTAGGATTAAAAGTTTAAGTCTATGCATGTTGGATTAGCTAAGAAAAAGTTGTATTTGCTTGTGTGTGTGCGCGCGCACACGCAGGTGCACACTGTGTGCCTGCCTGCCTCCCTGTGTGTATTTAATTATCAATTTTTCATTCATTTCATTTCTTTTATTTCAAGGTTAGTGGAATAATGTGTGGTGTTTTTTTTTTATACATATTTTAATGTATGCAGTTTTGTCAATTTTGTCATCCATTCCCACTGGCACACAATGGCCTGGTCTTTGACATGCATGCATGTGTGTGTATGCTGTGTGTCTGTTAAAGTCTATGTGTATGTGTATACACAACAGGAGTGTAAAACATGCACATAATTATATAGGGCATGTGTATAGCAACCTCTACACCTTTGATCTTAACTTTTACATCTGCTTTACCATCCATCCATCCAAAGCCTTTTTATGCCTTCTTGGCATGTAGGGCAGCAACAAAGGTTCTCCACTCCTGCCTGTCTTGGGCCAGTTTCTGAATGGTTCCCCAGGAGTGTTGGAGGGTTTTCAGCTCTGTTTCTATTGTCCGACGCCAGGTGTTCTTGGGTCGTCTTCGCCTGCGTTTTCCGTCTGGTGTCCAGTGGAGGGCTGTTCGGGCGATGTTCCCTTGTTCCCGTCGGCTGATGTGTCCTATCCATCTCCATCATCTTTGCATAATGATGGTATCTATATTTTCTTGGTCGCAGCGGGCCAGGAGTTCTTGGTTGGAGATGGTCTCAGGCCAGAAGATGCGCAGTATTCTCCTGAGATTCTTCGTGTGGAATGTAGGCAGTTTGTTAATGTCATTCTCAGTCATCCTCCAGCATTCCGAGCCATACAGGAGGGTGGAAAGTACGCAGCTCTGATACAGTCTTAGTTTGGTCTTTGTGCTGTATTGGGATGACTTCCACACATTGTTCAGATTTCTGTAAGCAGCTCTTGCTTTGTTGATGCGGTTTTTGATGTCACTGCTTGCTCCGCCATCATGCCTGACAATACTCCCAAGGTATGTGAACTCTTCAGTTGTTGGCAGATCTTCTCCGTTCACTGTGACAGGAGAGGGATTCTGAACGTTTAGCATCATCACCTCTGTCTTCTTCTGGCTGATTTTCAGGCCTATTTGTTGGGCAAAAGTGTTGCTTTACCATACCTACAGAAAAAAGAAAAACATTCTCTTTTTTTTTTTCTTCCCTTATGCTTTGTTCCACTTTCCCCACAAAGTCTCTCCTGCAGTCTTCACATCCCTCCCACCTGAGCTTTTCTTTGTTTGTCATGTCTGAGGGAGGCAGAAAAGGATTTTTGGAGTCACTGGGGTTTGGGTTTTTAAAATATTTTTTTACTTTTATTTTTATCTAAGCTGATTCTGGTCCTGTGGGAATTTGGAAGGATTTTTTTCTTTTTTTTTCTTTTTCTTGCATTGGCAGTTGCAGTTGTTGGCGTCCTGTCATTGATTGGCTGTGTGAGTGTTGTTGCTGTGTTGAAGTTTTGAAGGTAGGAGGTGGATATTTGTGTTTGTGTGTGTAGGATTAGAAGAAAATCTGTGTACAGACGTGTAGGAATGCTTGCATGGGCTTATGTGTATGTGTGTGTGGGCATGAGCACAGAGAGAGAGAGAGAAGAGAGAGAGAGAGAGAGAGAGAGAGAGAGAGAGGAGAGAGAGAGAGAGAGAGAGAGAGAAAGAGAGAGTGAGAGAGAGATGGAGAGAGAGAGAAGGGGGAGAGGAGAGAGAGGGGGAGAGGAGAAGAGAGAGAGAGAAGAGAGAGAGAGAGAGAGAGAGAGAGAGAGAGAGAGAGAGAGAGAGAGAGAGAGAGAGAGAGAGAGAGAGAGAGCGAGAGCAGACATATGCAAGCATGCACACATGTATAATCATATACATGCACACACACACACACACACAACAACAACAACCCCCCCCCCCCCACACACACACACACACACACCACCAAAATCTCTTTTTTTTTCCCTTTATTATTTTTTTTTCCAATCTTTCTTTTTGCTTCATAATAACATGTCAGAACTGGAATCGCTGCCGATCGGTGGGGAGGATAACAAAAAACAAAAACAAGACACACACAATGTGTGTGTGTGTGTGTGTGTGTGTGTGTGTGTGTGTGTGTGTGTGTGTGTGTGTGTGTGTGTGTGAATGAGCAGAGAGAGAGAGAGAGAGAGATAGACAGAGACAGAGACAGAGACAGGGACAGAGACAGAGACAGAGAGAGAGAGAGAGACAGAGACAGAGACAGGGACAGAGACAGAGAGAGAGAGAGAGAGCAGACACATGCAAGGATACACACATGTATAATCATATGCATGCAAACACACACACACACACACCACCACACACACACACAAACACCACACACACACAAACACACACACACAAACAACAAACACACACACACACACAAGGAAGAAAGAGAGAGAGAAAGAGAGAAGAGAGAGAGAGAGAGAGAGAGAGAGAGAGAGAGAGAGAGAGAGAGAGAGAGAGAGAGAGAGAGAGAGAGAGAGAGAGAGAGAGCATGCTCGCACGCACACACACACACACACACACACACACACACACACATCTGGAAATAAAAGTTTGACTTTGACTTTGACACACACTACAACCCCCCCCCCCCCCCACCACACACACACACACTACAACCCCCCCCCCCCACACACACACACCACCCACACACACAACCCCCCCCCCCCCCCACACACACACACACACAACACAACACAACACCACACCAAAATCTCTTCTTTTTTTTCCCTTTATTTTTTTCCAAGCTTTCTTTTTTGCTTCATAATAACATGTCAGAACTGGAATCGCTGCCAATCAGTGGGGGAGGATAACAAAAAACAAAAACAAAACAAAAAGATCAAACAATAATAAACCATCATAAAGAACATAACAAAGACGACAGAATCCATGCAAATGTGCGTAAGAAAGCGAGAAGCAGTTGGAAAAAGTCGTTGGCTGGTAGTGGTGGTGGTGGCAATGGAAACTGGTTACAGTCGCTACATGGCTACCTCAAGTCTCTTAATTAAAGGTGGTGTTACACTATACTGTGCGTCGCTTCTTTTCCGACGATCACGGGGAAAAAACCAGAAAGAGGTCACTTACATTTACAACCGAGACTGGTTACAGTGGCTACATTGCTACCTCAAGCCTATTAAAGGTTGTGTTACACTGTACTGTGCGTGGCTTCTTTTCCGACGATCGTTATGAGAAAACAAAGAGGTTCACTGAGTTATCATTTAAAACCGAAACTGGTTACGGTGGCTACATTGCTACCTCAAGCCTCTTAAAGGCGGTGCTACACTGTACGTCACTTTTCCGACGATCACTAGAAGAAAACAGAGAGAGGTTCGCTGAGTGATCATTTACAATGGAGACTGGTTACAGTGGCTACATTGCTACCTCAAGCCTCTTAAAGGTCGGGCTACACGGTATTGTGCGTTGCTTATTTTCCGACGATCACGATGGGATTTTTTCTCCTGCACAGAAATTCAAATATTCTCTTTTTCTGCACAGATTCTTCTCAAAAGGCCTTCTCATTGTTGATATATTTGGGGGGGTTTATTTGTTTTGGGGGGATTGTTTTTTTTTTTTCCAGGCCCTACTTTGTTTTATAAAAAAAATCTTTTCAGTGTCCTATATATTGTGATGGCGATAATTTTCAGTAAAATATGTAAGGAGGCTTTCCCTCTTTCTTCTTTTCTCTGTTTCTCTTCCCTATCTCCTCTCTTTCTGATCTTTAAATGTAGATTTCCTCTGTGTTGTTGTTTTTTTCTTCTGTTTCTTGGTATTGTCGATAGGAAGCGACCTTTGGCAGAGGCGCAGTGTATAGATCCTGTAACCAGCTTCTGCAAGATCAGTGTGTGTGTGTGTTTGTGTTTGTGTGTGTGTGTGTGTGTGTGTGTGTGTGTGTGTGTGTGTGTGTGTGTGAGTGTGTGTGTGTGTGTGTGTGTGTGTGTGTGTGTGTGTGTTGTGTGTGTGTGGTGTGTGTGTGTGTGTCTTTGACAAAAGGCGTGGATCTTTCCTGCTGCCATCCACATTATATATGTACATAGGGGGTACGGTCAAATGATCACTCATGCATGCACACTCGCGCACGCGTGCACGCGCAAACACACGCGTGCATGCTTTGCACACACACATACATGAACACACACATAAGCCTACACACACACACACACACCACACACACACACACACACACACACACACACACACACACACACACACACATTATTCAAACTACTAGGATTACCTATCTGAGAATAGAACAATAATTATACGCGTGCACTCGTACACAAACACACACACATACTCTCTCTCTCTGTCTTGCAAACACACACACACACACACACACACACACACACACACACACACACACACACACACACACACACACACACACACACACAACCCCCCCCTCCCCCCCCCCCCCCAACACACACACACACAACGTACGTACACACACAAATCCGAAACCAACCAACCAACCCAAAACAAAAAAACACAACAAACAAGAAAACAAAAAATGAGTGAGAAGATATTTGAAAAAGAATATAGGGCCAAGGTAGAGAGAGAGAGAGAGAGAGAGAGAGATCGCATTACATCATTTCTTCTCTCACCCGATCTAGACAGCCTACTCCTCCTCCTCTGATTGAGGTTGTGATGAACACGGGGGATGTTGGGATAGCATTCCTTCCCTGGGTGTGCTCTCTCCCTATACTACCTACTATACCTATAGCAAGCTGATGCCGGCATAAGAAAGCCGACACAGATTCTTTTTCTCTCCCATCGTCTCCACTTTCTGCATCGTCTTTCACAAATATTCCCCTTCCCCTTTCCGAAAGCGGTTACGCACACACGCACGAACGCATGCGCACACACGCACGAACGCACGCACACACATACACGCACATGCACACGCGCGCATAACACACACGCACGCACGCACGCACTCGAGCGCGCGCGCACGCACGCACACACACACATACAACAAACACACACACAGGGGGAGATTGGGATGGATGGATGGATGGATGGAGGGAGAGAGGGAGAGAGAGAGAGAGACAGAGACAGAGAATCAGACAGGCAGACAAACAGACAGGGAGGTGGGAGAGAGAGGGGGAGGAGACAAAGACAGAGACAGAGAGAAAGAATCTGTACAAAAATTCGTGAGGTGAAAACAA
>CM060322.1:43254152-43261652 GCA_030674155.1 Stramonita haemastoma | reverse complement strand
GAACTTGTATGGAAACACGCTGCGGAGATCACGCAAACCCTGTGTCACGTTTCTGTCCGCTTTCTGTATACGGACACACGCACGCACTCGATCATGCACTGGCCCGCGCACACGCGCGCGCGCGCGCGCGCACACACACACACACACACACAAAACACTCTCTCTCTCTCTCTCTCTCTCTCTCTCTCTCTCTCTCTCTCTCTCTCTCTCTCTCTCTCTCTCTCTCTCTCTCTGCATTTGCTAGTGTGTCTTATCGAACTGAATGGAAAGATCGAGAGGGTATAAGAGCTGGTCAAGAATAGTTTGGATTCCAGGGACTCTGTGTGTGTGTGTGTGTGTGTGTGTGTGTGTGTGTGTGTGTGTTGTGTCTGTGTGTGTGTGTCTGTGTGTCTGTGTGTGATAAAGACATAGACACGAGAGAGAGAGGAAAAGAGAGAGAGAGAGAGAGAGAGAGAGAGAGAGAGAGAGAGAGAGAGAGAGGACACGATGAAGAGAGAGAGACAGAGAGACACAGAGAGAGAGGAGACACCACGAGTATGGTTAAAAGAAAGAGAAGCAAGCTGACAGACAAACAAAAAACAGAGCTGAAAAAGAAAGTACTTCTTATCAAAGGCGGTTTTTGAACGGTTAAGTCATGCCCCCAAGCCAAGACCTTACTTCATGACAGCTTCAACATCAAAGGCTAGACAAAAACAATGCCTAAACTACATCACCAATAAAAAAGAAACTAAAACTTAGCAACCTTAATCCACACAGTTTATGTACCGGTTAATAAAAATAATAAATAATTCTCTGTTAATTATTGTTCACTGGTATCATTTAAAATTATAATTATGTGACACACGAACTTTTCATCCGGTGTATTTTCTTGTCTGACAGTGATTACCAGGTGGGATAAATGAGTCAGAGTGTATTATTCTAGGTGACCCTCGGGGTGTTAAGCTGGGGAACGCAAGACAACAACATGATAATCTGGAAGCAAACTGAATCATCAGACGATACGCCAAAATTGTCTAGGTATACAGCTTAAAAGAAAAAAACATATATCCACAAATTTCTCAGCATTTCTCAATAAAGGAAGAAAAAAAAATAGCAAACAAAAAATCAACCAAACAAACGAAAACCCTTAAAAGAAAAAAAAAATGTTGCTTTGAACGAGGCATATAAAAGTAAAGTATTTTCCCTCAAGACATCTTTTAAACAGTTACTTGACTGCACATTGCTTTTTCACAAATGTTTCTGATAAATAGAAAATACAAAAATAAGTACGTTTCTCTTAAGAGAACAAAATGGGAGAGAATTTTTAATGGAAGATAACTTTTCGATCAAAATAAAAACAAACCTACTGTAAGAATACAATTAAAGTTAACGTAGACTTGCTGTTTAAAAAAAAAAAAAAGCGTAGACATGAAAACAACCTATTTTCAAAAAGAACTTTATAGTACACACTGAAAACATTTTTTTTTGTAAATGAAAACCAGTTTAATTTGAAACAAGAATCCATTTGTCCCGAAACACTGCAAAAGTATTCAAAGATAAAAAAAAAAAGAAAGAAAGAAAACAAACACCCATCCTCCCTTTATCAACTGTCCCCCCCCCCCCCCCCCCCCCCCCCCCCTTCAACAACCCCCCCCCCCCCCCAAACAAACAAAGCAAAAACTAAACCCAACAAAAGCCCCATCATCTTTATTACAGTTTTATAATATATATATATATATATGTATATATATATATATATATATATATATATATATATATATATTTTATATATATATATACAACAAAACCAGAAAGCACAGCATTTCTGACCAAACTGAACAAGAAACGTTGGTTTTTTAAATAAAACTGAATCATCCAAAAACAGCGTCAAGTCTCATTAAAAGGGATATATCATTTTTATTTTGTGATGCTGCAATATTTTTTTCTCTCCCCACCAGTTTTATTTTTTCTCTCTTTTTCTTTTCACCTTTGACCTGAGAGAGAGGACATTCTCTTAGCGAGACAATATACGACTGATTTGATGTCAACATGCCTGTCAATTATAGTGGCTCGAAAAACACTGCAGGCCACGTGTGTTTATTGAAGAGCACTTAAAAGAGAAATGGATCACCAAATAACTTCTATCCGCAAAGGCTTTTAAAAATGCAACATGATAAGGTATCCTCCCTCCAAGGTATCCTCCCTCCCACCCCCACCCCACCCCCCCCCCCAAAAAAAAAACACCCACCAAAAATAAAACAATGCACTGGAAATGCACTCTTTCTCTCAAAAACAATGTTTTCAGAAATAACTGACAGTAAATATAGAATTTTTCGTACAATATAAGGACTTTGCCATTCTCATCACAGCTTTTCATTTCTCGTAAAACTCTTTAATTCCAAATCCTACTTAGAACATTCCACTGGAAAACACACATTCCTCTGACATAAATTTCAAACACTTTCTACGCCAGCAAAAACAAACAAACAAAACAATCGACATAAATAAATATGGAAACAAATTATCACAATCCAGCAACTTGCCAGAAACAAAACAAAACAAAAAAACACCCCAACCATTGTATATCAATGAAAAAATGAAATAAACAGTCAACCATCAATCATCCAATGCAAGTATATATATATATAGTATAGTACTTTGTGTAAAAAACAGCCAAACGTTGTGTAGACAAAGGGTAGGAAAATACACATTTAAAACGTAGAAAGAAGATAGCTGACGGGAGGTGCATACAGTGAGAGCGCAACGAGTCTCGTGAATAGTTTCATAATAGAAAAAGGCCTTGGATACGATGAAATTATTCCCGCGATGAGGAAGAAAAACAAAAACAACTGAAAAAATAATGAGATCTGTTAAGTCTTAGCGTGGAACGGATAAGAGTGCCAAACATACCAATTGTACATAATTATTTATTATGTACAGTGAACAAATCGTTACAAACCAACAGTATCTAATAATGTCAGTTCACAAAAAGCAACATGTTAATGTTTTGCGGAATGTAAAATTGAAATGTACTGCAGTTGGACTGAGATAAAAACATTCCAACGATCACAGGTTTCATCTACTCTCTCTCTCTCTCTCTCTCTCTCTCTCTCTCTCTCTCTCTCTCTCCTCTCTCTCTCTCTCTCTCTTCATACACACACACACACACACACACACACACACAACACACACACACACACACCTACACACACACACAAACACACACAACCCCCCCCCCCACACACACACACAACACCCCCCCCCCAACACACACAACAACCCCCCCCTCCCCCCCCCCCCCCCACACACACACTAAAAACCCCCAAGTAATCCACAAGAGAGGGCCAGGACCCAAGACCCAAGCCACCAAGCCTAAAACGCCTCAAGAGCCCTTTTCACAACAGCAGCCCCCCTCACCGACCGAAGAGAAGCCAAGCCAACCAACAACAACGAAGGGAGAGGGGGAAGAGAAGAGAAGAAGAAGCCCAAAGAGGCTAGCTGAACCCTTCTTCCCCCTCTCTCTCTCTCTCTCACTAGGGACTTCCTCCTCCTCCCCCTCCTCCTTGAAGAAGAAGAGCGTCCTCTAGGGTATCGCTCGTCCCGGATAATCTCCTCTCCACCACTCTTCGAAGTCGCCCGATGACGGCCTGGCGGAATTGGACGGGGACCCAGGCAGACTGACACTCGTGGTAGCAGCAGCAGCAGCAGCAGCTATGGAGCAGTCTCCCATGTCACTGACCTCGGCACAGCCATAGCTGCTGTCACTGCTGCGGCGGTTCTCCCACTGCCTTTTGTTCGGCTCTCCTCCTCTTCCTCCTCTTCCTCTTCCTCCTCCTTCTTCCTCCTCCTCGTTCAGGTCCTCGCTGCTCCGACAACCCAGTACGGGCCAGGGTTGGTCCGGTTCTTGGAACTGCTCCTCGCTCCTGTTTAACTTGGGGAAGCTTCTGCTCCGGCAGATGCTGGGGTTCTGAACAGAAGCGTCACCTGAGGAGCTGCCTTTGTGGAGGGTCATCTGCACGCCGGCAGCAGCAGAAACAACCTGCCCCAGGGTCGAAGTTGAGATCTTCGTAACTGGTATGCGGGGTGAGGACGATGGGAGGGGTGGGGAGGTCAGGGTCGTAAGGGCTGGGCAAGGAGCAGTGGACCAGCACTGCGTGTTGACAGTGCGGGAAGGTGAGGGGAGGGGACCCCACCACGCAACACAGGGCGAAGTCGTCCGGGGTCTTGCTGACGTGGTGGGACAGGCTCCTCCGGGGCGAGGCTTCTTTGGAGGAGCAGGCTGACAACGAGGGCATTCTGGACTGGTGGTGGTCTGGGAAAGACGCTCGTCTGGCTGCCCAGTTGCTGCCCGTGACGCTGCAAGAAGGAGGATGGTCCAGTTCTTTGGGCAAAGACTGCGCTGCACTATGTTCTGCCGAGTTTTGATGTCTTTCTACATCGATTGCGGCAGTTTGCATGTTTTCGATTGAGTCCGACGATGTGCAAGCGATACTTTTAGTCTCGTTAGCTCGCTTGGAATTTTGACATCCAGGAACACACGAATTATGTAACGCTTCTTTTGTTTGAGGTTGTGAGCAGTTGGTGAGACTAGAGGAGCACTGAGCGATAGGGTGGTTGTTGTTCCTACAGTCGGACATAGCATGCGCACTAGGAGAGTAGTTCATGGTCTCACACATATCGTAAGGGTTCGGCGGCGACACGAAATCGAGCATTTCATCATCGCTGCTAGAATCGCTATCCGTCACCTCGTCCACGTGGAGATCGTCTTCACTCTCCATGAATTCCACGTCTCGCTCCTCGCCAGTTTCTTGGCGGTTACACTTGGAGTCTGCTGACTTCACCCCCTGCTGCCTACCCAACTGACAGCTCATCACGTTCACCCCAGAACCAGACGGAACCGCGCTTTGATAATCCTCTACAACCCGGTTTACTGAATCCCATCCGCAAAGAGTTTCTCTCTTCAGCCTCTATCGACATATCCGTCATGTCACGACCGTTCTCAGCCGCCTGGCTTTTGCTGGAAGAGCCCTGGACACTGTCTTCACGCAGCAGCAAAGACTGGCTGTCACTGTCACTGCCTGAGGTGCCAGTAGCTGAAGGGATGATGGTGGTGGGGAGGGAAGGAGGAGGAGGAAGGGGTGGGGACGACACGTCTGCTCCCTCCCCCACGCCACTGCCCGAATCCCCCCTCTGCTGTCCTGGGGAATCATGTCCACGTCCTGGTCGCCGTCGTGGTTGCAGTTGATGGAGATGGCCAGGATGGCTTCAGAGGTGTGGGTGATGGTGGGGGAGCAGAACGGGTCTGTGTAGCTCACGCAGATGAACTCCTCCGCGGGGGCTCCCGACGCCAGGGACAGAGAAGACGGCCGCTCCGCTTGAGGCGAGCTGGGGACGGGAGAGTGACGTCGGGGGCTCAGGGCGATGTCGGGAAACTCCTCGGAGGCTACGGAACTGGCCGAAGACCGGGCCCTGTTCTGCCTTTTCGGGGAGTAGGGCACGGGGGAGTGGCGTCGCGGGCTGTTTCTGGAAGGTGAAGGACACTTTCCCGGACCTCCTTCAGACCGCCTGGACAAGGAGCCCCTGCGGTGGTCTGAGGCATCGGAGGAGTGGTGGTGACTCCCCGTCTGCTCTACCAAACAGTCTGCCGGGACGCCGTTGTTGCCGTGGTGATGAAGGTCGTCCCACTCGCACAAGGGCACGTCACAGGCGGTGGGTGAGAGCGGGTCCTGACACAAACTCTCTGTGCCTGTTATTTCGATCTTGGGCGTTTCTTTCCCTAGAGAACTCAGCACAAACCCGTCTGGCTGGATGGGCTGGAAGGTTTTGGACGACAGAGCATCCATCACGGTGATCTGTGTGATCTGTGATCTGCAAACTGTTTCCCTTCGCTGACTGTTGGCTGTTGTCTGCTCTCTCTCTCTCTCTCTCAAGTGCTCACAGGCATGGTGATATCTATCAAGTGAGACAATCGTCCTGTCCTGTCCTGTCCTGTCCTGCCAGCCCTAACCTTGCCAGGTCTGGAGGTTCACGGGGTCGATGGTTTCACTCCCGTACCGGGGATGGTTGTATGATGTCTTCTCCATGTTGAATGTGGCTGAGAGGTGTGATCTGTAAAAATAACAAAAAAGATGCTGGTTACCAGATAGATATATGACTATGAGTATTAGGGTGTTTTTTTCCTCCTTATTTTCAGCATTTAAAACCATCTTTGACATTTTTGTGCAAAGACTGGATAAAAAATTATCATACTACGACAAAGAAGAAAAGACGAAAAAAAAATGAAGAAGGAATGGTAAACTATTTTGTGATGTCGATACTGGTAACAATTCAAACATCAAAAGCAAGACTGCTGGTGTGTCTTGAACGAAATATCGACTCTGGCCTTAACATGGATGATTTTCTTTAAATGTAGGTCAGAAAGTGTCGTGGTTTTAGCGTTTTGGGGGAAAAGTAGTGGAGGAAAACAAGTGCATGTGACGTGATTTTAGCGTTGGTGTACTTAATATCCGAATACGACTTTATACAACTAAGATGACAGAATGCGTTGTTGAGATAGAGGAATTCTGTGAGGCCGATTGTATATGAATGTCCGTCTGTTGCATGCCTTTGTATTCATACATGTGTGTGTGTGTGTGTGCATGAATATTGCAAACAGGACCTCAGTTCATCTTCTCATCCAACGGACTAGCACTTAAACCGCCATTCCAAGTCTGATAGAAAAAAGAAGTTGGGTTGAAACAGGGAATGGACAGACGACTTGTTGCATTCTAATTTCTAGGCAGGCGCCTTACCCCTGACCACTGATCCAGGAGTTCCGAGAGATAGAGGGGATGGGGGCAGGGGGGGGGGGGGAGCAGAGGTTTCTGCTTTGTTTTGAGATTGTGATGAAGAGCAGACCATAATAATTTTTTTTTTAAATGTCGTGTGATTTTTCTCTGCTTTAAAAAAAAAAAAGTATCTTCATTTCTGAGAAACAACATCAGAAGTGAACAAAACTGTCACAACTACAGCAACAAGAAGCCCACAGCTCATGATTATCATGCACAGTTAGATGACAACCATTTTTTATATCTACACACACACACACACACACACACACACACACACACACACACACACACACACACACACACACAGATATAGATATATATATAGATATAGATATAGATAGATAGATAGATAGATAGATAGATAGAGAGAGAGAGAGAGAGAGAGAGAGAGAGAGAGAGAGAGAGAGAGAGAGAGAGAGAGAGAGAGAAGAGAGAGAAGAGAGAGAGAGAGAGAGAACACACACACAGACACACAGACACACAGACAGACAGACAGACAGACAGAGACAGACAGAGACAGACAGACAGACAGACAGACAGACAGACACGGACTAAGACAGACAGACAGACAGACAGACAGACAGACAGAGGGGTTGTTCCTTGATGTCAGAGTTTTTATGTTGATCTCTGTGCTCCCTTTCAAGGAGCCGGAGTGAATTCTGTGACTGACACTGCAATGCAGGATTCTTTA
>CM060322.1:43234152-43239152 GCA_030674155.1 Stramonita haemastoma | reverse complement strand
TCAAAGTACCAGAAGAAAATTGCGTGACAGACATCGCATGACTAGTCCCATTTTGTGCAATGTGGTGTTGTTGCTTTTTCCTGATCGTATGTGGCTATTTCGCTTCACCGACTGCCTGCATGCAGATCAAGCGAATGCACACTGTAGTTTCCTTGCAGCTTTTTTTTTTTTTTTTAAACTACAAGTTTGATCTGATTTGATTTAAAGATTGCAAAAACAGTTGAACTAGATCTATAATACATAAGTCTATATCTTACCGGGCATACAACGCGTTTGAATGTATGGATCCTGCATATTTCTTTAGCATTTTTAAAACAAGTTTTTGATCTGATTTATTTGACCTGATTTATTTGGTCTAACAAATGCAAAGAAAGTTAAAAACTACAACTTACCACATTCAAAAAAAAAAAAAAAAAAAAGGGTTGATATTCGAAGTCATCACTCCTCATTCAAACCCGATAAAACCACAAAGAAGACCCACGTTTCACTCAAATAAACCACCCACAACACAACACATAATTACGCCCAACCGAATTCTCTGATTCCACGAAGTCAGAAAAATCACCAAACAAGGCAAGTTGCGAAAAGCCACAGATTCCACTGTACATGTGCAATCGTAACAGGTCAGTCACCACTTAAGTAGCCAGTCCACAGGTTTGCAACGTCTGTCGCTTGGTCCACTGGGGGGGGGGGTTAGTCATCTTGAATGTCAGTGACTGGAGCATGTTTGACATTCCTACTGCCATGCAAAGCAGACGACACAAATCAACCAAGTTTGTGGGGAGAGAAAAAAAAAAAAAAAACACCCACGGAAAGAGTGCTCGTTCTTGGCTTGGGTTTTTGGAATGTAGACGAGGGGAGCGCTGGAGTTTGTGTACCGGAGTGGACAGTGTAACCGCTTTTTTTTTTTTTTTTTTTTTTTTTAAATTCTCCTTCTTATCTCTCTCTCTCTCTCCCTTTTCGTGGACTCTCCACCTCTTTTCTACCTGTTCCACCACCCTCCTCCTTCCACCCCAAATCCCCCACCCCTCCTCTTTTTCTTCTCGCATCTCATGTCACATGCAAAAGGTCAAGTAAGGTCAATGATGTAACCTGGAGCATTTTTTCTTATCGGCTGGTTTTCCATTGGCGATTTTCGAGCCGGTCCCGCCTGTTTTGGTGTGTGTGTGTGTGTGTGTGTGTGTGTGTGTGTGTGTGTGTGTGTGTGTGTGTGTGTGTGTGTGTGGTGTGATGTTGGAGTTGCTGTTTTTTCATTCTTTTTTCTTATTCTGTTTTTGTTTTCATCGAATCGTATTAGTTGAAAACTTTTGCCTTTTGATCTATTTTCTTAAATCAAATGCAACTTTGAACAGAATTATAACTTTGATCAAAATCAGATAACAGTAGAAATACTGATACAACCAGATTGAAATGCACTTATTATGGTTAATGCAAGGATATTGGGCAAAACCTGCAAAGTTTTTTGGTCATACACATGCTGTGGACCATCCTCTACAATCCGGCATGGGGAAACAGCATAATGCTATTGTTTCCTATTCAATTTGATGCTTAAAGATTATGACCCACTTATTACAGACCTTGACAATGTAACCACCCCCTAACCTACCCCCTCACTCCCCTATTCTATCCGGTCCTCTTTTCCCTAACAACTCCCTTCCTCCCTCAACCTACCTCCACCCCCAGCCTATCCCCTCCCTGTTCCCTAACCTACCCCCTTCCCCCTCATCTCTTCACCTCCTCCATCCCCCTAACCTACCACTCCTCTTTCTAACCTACCCCTTCCCTCCCCTAACTTCTCCCCCTCTCCAGCCATAATCACCCCCCCTCCCTATTCCACCCCCCTTCCACCTTGAATTACTCCTGCCCTCTCCTCTTACCTACCTCCCCCTCCCTCCTCCCCCATTCTATCCCCCTCCCTAACATAAAACAATAAAAATAAAATAAAACTTTATTACTAAACACTGCGTGTTTGCAAATGTAAACACAAATAAACAAAGGTTATATTTTTTTTAGATGTATCATAGCTTAACAACGTATGAGAATCCTCACTCTGAGGACATTGTTATGTTTGTTACATTGTTATGTTAAGAGCTATTGTCCTTGTTAAGACTATTTGACATAACATTTCAAAACATAACAACACATTTAAAAATGCACACCCTAGATATTAAATGGCTTGTGTTTTCTTTAAAAAACAAACAAAAAAAAACCCCCGCTAACACATAAAAGTGAGCATACTCCTCCCCTAAATTTCCCCCTTCCCTACACCTACCCCCCACCATACTCCTCCCCCTAATACCTCCTCCCCCCTTCCCTACACCTACCCCCACCATACTCCTCCCCTAACCTCCTCCCCCCTATCCCCCCTAACCTCCCCCACCACACTCCTCCCCCTTCCACACCTCCTCCCCACCTTCCCCACCTACCACCTCCCCCCCCACCATCACCTCCCCCTAAACCTCCTCCCCCTTCCCCACCCCACCAACCCCCCCCAACCCCTCCCTCACCACCCCCACCATTCCTCCCCCTAAACCTCCCCCTCCCTAACCTACCCCCCCTACCTCCCCTCACCTACCCCCTAACCTCCCCCTTCCCCACTACCCCAAACCTCCTCCCCCTTCCCTACACCTACCCCCACCATACTCCTCCTTACCCCCCCCCTCCCCCCTCCCACCTACCCCCTCCTCCCCTCCCTACACCCCCCCACCATACTCCCCCTAAACCTCCTCCCCTCCTCCTACCCCCACCACCCCCAACTCCTCCAACCTCCCCCCCTACACCCCCCCCCATTCCTACCTCCCCCTCTCTCCTCCCCCTTTCCCACACCTACCCCCACCATACTCCTCCCCCTAAACCCCTCCCCTTCCCTACACCCCACCATACTCCTCCCCCTAAACCTCCTCCCCCTTCCCACACCTACCCCCACCAACTCCTCCCCCAACTCCTCCCCATCCCACCCTAACCCCCCCATCTCTCCCCCTAAACCTCCCCCCTTTCCCTACACCTACCCCACCTATCCTCCCCCTAAACCTCCTCCCCCAACCTCATCCCCCTTCCCACACCTACCCCCACCATACTCCCCCTAAACCTCCTCCCCCTTCCCTACACCTACCATACTCCTCCCCCTAAACCTCCTCCCCCTTCCCTACACCTACCCCCACCATACTCCTCCCCCTTAACCTCCTCCCCCTTCCCACACCTACCCCCACCATACTCCTCCCCCTAACCCTCCTCCCCTTCCCTACACCTCCCCCACCATACTCCTCCCCCTAAACCTCCTCCCCTTCCCTACACCTCCCCCCACCATACTCCTCCCCTAAACCTCCTCCCCCTAAACCTACCCCCCTCCTACACTACCCCCACCAACTCCTCCCCCTAAACCTCCTCCCCCTTCCCTACCTACCCCCACCATACTCCTCCCCCTAAACCTCCTCCCCCTTCCCACCTACCCCCACCAACCTCCTCCCCCTAAACCTACCCTCCTACTCCCCTTCCCTACACCTCCCCCACCATACTCCTCCCCCTAAACCTCCTCTCCCCTTCCCTACACCTACCCCCACCATATCCTCCCCCCTAAACCTCCTCCCCTCCCTACACCTACCCCCACCATATCCTCCCCCTAAACCTCCTCCCCCTTCCCTACCTACCCCACCATACTCCTCCCCCTTCCCCACACCTCCCCCCACCATACTCCCCCCTAAACCCTCCTCCCTACACCTTCCCCCACCATACTCCTCCCCCTAAACCTCCTCCCCCTCCCCCCTCCCCCACCATACTCCTCCCCCTAAACCTCCTCCCCCTTCCCTACACCTCCCCCACCATACTCCTCCCCCTAAACCTCCTCCCCCTTCCCTACACCTCCCCCCACCATACTCCTCCCCCTAAACCTCCTCCCCCTTCCCTACACCTCCCCCCACCATACTCCTCCCCCTAAACCTCCTCCCCCTTCCCTACACCTCCCCCCACCATACCTCCCCCCTAAACCTCCCCTACACCTCCCCCACCATACTCCTCCCCCTAAACCTCCTCTCCTCCCCCTACCCCACACCATACTCACCCCCCTAAACCTCCTCCCCTTCCCACCTACCACCCACCATACTCCTCCCCCCTAAACCTCCCCCCCCCCCTTCTCAGACTTCTCCACCCTCCCTATACCTGCCCCCATCATACTCCCCCTAACTTGCCTCTACCCTCCCTGTACATTTTTTTTTAAAGGTATAATTTTTTTTATAACTGCGAGGAAGACAGTAAAACTCCCACTGAAATTCGAACTCACGACACCAAGGACATACAGACCACAAGTCCGTCGTCTTATCCAACAGGCCACTGTGCCTGTCTATTAGCTAACTGGAATTGGGAAATATATATCTGAATTCAGGCTGTGAAGCAAATAGGATATAAACAATTCATATGTGATGTATTGTGTTTCTATTCTACCATAATGATCCAAAAAATGTTGTTTTCCTTACGTTTATTTCTTTTTTATTTCATTTTATTTTTGGCTGTTTCCGGCAATATCCTACTTTCGTAGATTTCCGTAACTAAACGGAAAAATCCAAGATCTATGAACTCTGCATTAAACTTTTTTTTATGTGATTAGTCATCAGTTGTTTCAATTGATGGGAGCTAAAGGTAAATATTATCTTATTTCCTACATTTCTGTTCCTGATGTATCGTATGTAGCCTATAAATTTTGCTTGTGGCATTGTGGAACAGTGTGTGTGTGTGCTGAGTGCGTGTGTGTATGAGGGATAAGATCAAGATTTAAAAAAAAAAAACCTTTAATTAAACAACAACAATGATGAACGAAAATAACAAAAACACGAGAAAAAGGAAAGGTAGGAGAGAGGGAAAGAAGAGGGGTGAATCAGGGTTGGGTTTTTTTTTGTTTGTTTGATCCACAGATACAATTCCCAGGTTCACCAAAGGTGAGATTTTTTTTCGGAAGCCACTGTTTTCACCTCCCATTAAGGTAGCCGCATTCCGACTTCAATAAACCG
>CM060322.1:43214353-43219353 GCA_030674155.1 Stramonita haemastoma | reverse complement strand
ACAATATCTGAATGGACTAAAAACGGACATTGATGGAAAATTCTGCACATTAGAGAGCAACCTATCAAAATTTATGGATGAGATCAGTGAACTGAAAGAAAGTGTAGTTGTTAACACAGGGGACATAAAAGAACTGCAGGAAAGCAACACAATCATGATGGACAGATTAGATGTATTAGAAAGAAAGTTGGAGTCAGCAGAGCAAGATGCAAAAGCCTCCAACCTCAGATTCATGGGAATAGCTGAGTGTGACAGGGAGGATGAGTTTCTGACAACCCAAACTATCATTGACATTCTAAATGATCACTCCATGGTACCAAATTGGCGTCGGGAAGATATTTCCAGAGCCTTTCGAATTGGTAGACCACACCCACACAGCGATAATTCTCGTCCCATTTTGGTGCAGTTTTGTCGCTTTGCAGACAAATTATCAGTACTTTCTGACAAGGAGTTGAGAGATAGTTTGAGGGAAAGCGGCATCAGAGTGGCTGCTGACCTCACAACTCGGCAAAGGAACATGCTAGAGTTCCATCGAGGGCAAGGCAAGATTGCCTACATCTACAATGGAAAGCTGTTTGTGAGAGACAGGCAATCATCAGGTTTTGCCAGAAACAGTAACAATGTGGACTGGTCATATGCCTATCCCGGGCATGAAGAGGAGGGCAGAAACGGTCAGCGCCCCAGTGGTTTCCAAGCAGGAGGCAGGTCTATGTCACGCTACAGAGAGCAGCCACGAAGACACCACTCTGCAGCCAGACAGGGCAGCTTTGGAGCAGCAGACAGGCGTTACAGGAGACTGGAGCAACCTCAGCAATACAGGTCTCCAAGGTACCGTGACTCCTCTGAGGAACAGGAAAGGAGAAACCTTCCTGCTACCAATCAAAGACTGGAGAGCAGAGACAGGATGACCCCCAGCCATCAGGACTATGTTGAAAAGGAATGTGTGCCTGGCACCCCTGGCCCACGTTTGTACAGTGAGGTTACAAAGTTTGGTCAAGCCAGAGGACACAGTGTTTCTAATCACAAAAGAATGGTGATAATCAAAAACAGAGACAAAAATGCAACCAAAGATGACAGTAACTCCAGAGCAAGGAGGGTTTGGGGTAAAAAATCAGGGCAACATCAGCAGATGAGCAGGCAAGCAGTGACACCTCCTGAGGAGGAGGAAGAGCTTGACACTGCTGGCTATAAAGAGCAAAAACAAAATGACAGTGACACTATTAATGATAAGGAAGAGGATAATAGTACTGACAACCAGGACGAAGACAAGTCAGTGACAGGTGATGATGACATACCAGAAAACAGCGAGAGTTTATCTCAGGATACCATGACAGGTATTAATACAAAAGCTTGTGTTAGAGTTACAGAGACTGTAAACCAAAGAAAAGGCAATGGCAAAAATGAGCTGCAAGCTACAAGCGAAGCAGATACAGAAGAAGACACAAGCCACCATGACCTGACACAGGAGACACTTCCAAAACTGACAATGACAAAGGGAGCGAGTAATGACAATATAACAGACCGACAAGACTTGGGACATAAGAACAACAGTACTGACACATGCAGCAGGTCTGATAAAGAGGGGGGTCAGTCAGAAGGGTCTTCACCTTCTGCCCATGCTTTGCGTCCAAGGCGGACTGCATCTAGCTCACGCGCTGCAGATCAGAGTCAGAGAAAAGCTGCTGCTAGATCAAAGAGTCAAAGCAGCATTGTTGAGTCATTTAGAAAAGCAGACTCTGCAAAGCAAGCAGGGGGTAGGCAGAGACCCCAACCTCACAAACACCAGACCAAAAAGAATGGTGCCCAACACACCAACAAATAGGGACACGGCCAGGCCACAGTACTTTGTAGTCAGTCCCCTGAATCAACATCAACATCCAGGATAGTAACAAGTCCTGATGTACATAGTGTAAATATGCAATGCGTTAAATTTCTGAATTATAATGTTAATGGACTTCTACAAAAGTTAGAAAACATTGAGTTTATTAATTTCCTAGTGTCTTATGACATCATATGTCTAACGGAAACTTATATAGCTTTTGATTTTGAATCAACTTTATTTAATGACTTTGTGATATTTACTTCTAAAGCAAAGAAGCTATCCCACCACGGAAGATACTCTGGTGGAGTAATTGTAATGGTAAGAAAGTCTTTTGTTGATTCTATTACACGCATTCAGGTAGTACAAGAAAATACAGTAGTTTTACAAATAGACAGACACCTCTTTTCTACAGAGAAGAACATAATGATGATTTGTTCATACATCCCACCTTGTGATTCCTTGTTCTGGAAGTCACAACATGGCGTATATGGAATTGAATTACTTGATCAGTGTTTAGCAGATATATATGAACAACACAGCGATTTTTTCATTCTGTTGAGTGGAGATTTTAATGCAAGAACTGCAATGGAAAACTATAGCTTTAATGGTGATAATAGTGATTTTGAACAAATGTTGGTGTCTGGTAACAATCATTATCCAAGGACATCTCAAGATGATAACATTAACAACTTTGGGGAACAACTAATTGAATTGTGTAATATGCATGACTGTGTAATACTAAATGGTCTGAGTGACCCAGCTTTTGATGAGAATTGTACATTTATTGGATATTCTGGTGAAAGTGTGGTGGATTATTTCATTGTATCTGTAGAACTTTATTCGTCTGTTCATATATCAGCTTTAGAAGTAGAGAGCATAGTAGAGTCAGACCATTTGCCAGTAAGTATGAAAGTAGTTATAAGGGACAATCAGGAAGGGGGGGTTATTGAAGAAAAACACAATGGAAACAAAACATGTGAAAAATTCATGTGGAATGAAGCATATAGAGACGAGTTTGTCAAATCATGGGAGAGCAAAGATATTCAAAACAGAATGATGATAGCTGTGGAAGATTTAGAGAGAGATGTAGACAGTGCCCTTGAAATGTTTGTACATTGCCTGAAAGATGCCAGCAGATGTATGGTAAAGCAAGCTGGTTTTAACAAAAAGAAAAAATCAGCATGGTTTGATGGTGAGTGTAAAAACATGAAAAAAGAAACCAGGAAAAAACTTAATCATTTTCGATTGACTAGGAAGGAAGAAGCTAGAATTATGTATGTTGAAGCTAGAAAGAAATATAAACAGTTGCTAAAAGTCAAGAAACTCACTTACAGCAGGCAACAAACTGAAAGGCTAGCAAACGAGGCTAACAGTTCCTCTAGTTTTTGGAAGGAGTTAAGACGGTTAGGTCTTGGAAATAAGAAAAGAATAACAAACAACATTACAACAGATGACTGGTTTAACCACTTTAGAAAAGTCTTCCAGGGTATAACTGATGAATGTTTTGATGAATGTACTGATGAATGTGATATTGTAATTGATTTATCTGAGGAAACAGATCACGTGTTAAATAAAAAGATAGCAGAAGAAGAAGTTATTTATGCCATTAGAAAGCTGAAAAACAACAAAGCAAGTGGTATTGATGAAATTTCTGCAGAAATGCTAAAAAATGGTGGTGCAAAGGTCATTGTATTTCTAGTAAAGTTATTTAATGTGATTTTTGATCAAGGCATTTACCCACAAGAATGGTCAAAAGCCATAATTATTCCTCTGTATAAGAAGGGAGATCCCGAGGATGTTGATAACTATAGAGGAGTGTCTCTTTTAAGTATAGTCTCTAAATGTTATACTACAATACTGAATGCTCGATTGTATGAATGGTTAGAAAATAATAACGTTATTTCGGAATGTCAAGCAGGTTTTCGTCAAAAGTATTCCACAATTGATCATATATTTACATTGTATGCCACTATTCAGAATTATATGTCTAAAAAAGGAAGAAAATTGTACGTTGCCTTTGTAGATTTCAAAAAGGCTTTTGACTCAGTCGAACATGATAGGTTATTACGTTATATCAAGGGCCAAGGTGTAAAAGGTAAGTTTTTTGCATCACTTAGAGCTATGTACGAATCATTATCAGCATGTATACGAGCAAATTTTGAATTAACTGATATGTTTCAAACACCAGTGGGAGTAAGACAGGGTTGTGTTCTAAGCCCCACATTGTTTTCTATGTTTATTAATCAGTTAGCAAATCTTATGACTGAAAAAGGTAAGCATGGGGCTCAGATGTTTCCAGATATTTTTGAGTTGTTTATTTTGTTATTTGCAGATGACGTGGCATTAATGTCAACTACACCTTCAGGCTTACAAAATCAATTAAGGGTTTTAGAAACTTGCTGTGATAATATGAAATTAAATGTAAACATAGACAAAACTAAGATTATGGTATTTAGAAAAGGGGGATACTTAGGAAAACATGAAAAATGGTTTTTTCATAATAAAAAATTAGATGTAGTGAACAATTATTGTTATTTGGATTTAACTTTACACCTATGATTAGTGCAAAGAGAGGTACATCGCATTTAGTTACTAAAGGCAAAAAAGCAGTTATACAGCTTAACAAAGTTTTCCAGAGGTGCAAGGAAATGACAGTTAAGTCGTTCTTTAAAATTTTTGATATTAAAATCCAACCAATATTGTTATATTCAGCTGAAATATGGGGGCTGCATAGGTTAGAACATCTAGAAAAAGTACATTTAATTGCTTGTAAAAGGTTTTTAGGTGTGCCTGCCAGGACACCAAATAAGATGGTTTACGGAGATCTTGGCAGGTACCCACTGTATGTAAATACATATGTTGCATGCATAAGATTTTGGTTTAAGCTACTACACATGAATCCTGAAAGATTACCATATAAAGCTTATCATATGTTGTTAGAATTAGATAAAAAAGGTAAGCAATGCTGGGTCTCTAAAATCAGGGAAATATTATGTATTACTGGGTATAATATCGTTTGGTTAAACCAAGGTGTAGGAGACATAAAAATGTTCTTGCGTGCCTTTAAACAAAGACTTATAGATTGGTTTGCTCAGGAATGGGCAGGCACCATTAGAGACCGTGAGCGATATGATGGTTATAGAAACTTCAAAACTATTTTTGAAAAAGAAAAGTATAT